>CACRXE010000066.1:2087500-2622500 GCA_902685375.1 Neostethus bicornis | reverse complement strand
AAATATTTTAATTTGTATTTTAAAGAATCTTCTCATTCCTTTTTTTTTTCCGTTCCGTCATCTTCCGCTTGTTCCGGGGTCGGGTTGCGGGGGCAACAGCCTCAAACGGGCAGCCCCTGCTTCTCTCACCCCGGCTGCATCCAGTAGCTCACCTGGAAGGATCCCAAGTCGTTCCCCGGCCAGCTGTGAGACATAGTCTCTCCAGCAGCTCCGGGGTCTGCCCCTTGGTCTCCTCCCGGTGAGACGTGCCCGAAATACCTCGCCCGCTATGTGCTCGGGGGGCATCCTGACCAGATGCCCGAACCATCCCATCTGGCTCCTCTCGACCTGGAGGAGGAGCGGCTCGACACCGAGCTCCTCCCGGGTGGCAGAGCTCCTCACCCGATCTCTGAGTGAGAGCCCAGCCACACTGCGGAGGAAGCTCGTTTTGGCCGCTTGTACCCGCGATCTCATTCTTTCGGTCGCCACCCACAGCTGGTGACCATAGGTGAGGGTTGGAATGTTGGAACGTTGGAACCCTCCATAACCAAGGTGTCAAATTTCCTCCAAATTCCGTGGGCGGACTCGTAAAAACATTTTTTTCTCACAAATTAGATTTTATTATCTTACAATCCCATTTTGTTCTTATTTCACTGTTTTTTTACAGTTTTAATACTGATTCTCATCTGGAGACGTGGGCAGAGGTTTCACCGGGTTTCTAGGAATAGATGGATTATTCTGAACGTAAACTCAGTGACTCAGCATTTCCTGGAAGATTGATCCATTTATTTTGGTTCCTCCGCGGCTCTGATTCTTATTTAGATCAGAAACTGACAGGGACTGGCAGCTAACGCACAGCGAGTTTCTAAAACACAACTACACAACTCTACATTTGGTTTCGGACTTGTTTTAATGACCATAATTCGCCTCGAAGAACAATAAACAAATACCGTAATTTCACGACCATTAGGCACACCGTACAAAAAGGCGCAGTCTCAGTCACACACCGCCTTACAACAACACACACGCAAGCATGCAAATGTGTGTATTAAAAAATAGATCGGGAGCAAAACTGAGTTTGGTTGTGCTTTATTTAAGTAGTAACGATACTAAACAAGCACATTACCGGTAATAGTCTTTATTCAAATCCGTCAAAGTCCTCATCCTCTGTTTCGGAATCGAACAGCTGCGCAAATTCCAACAGAGCAGGTCCACTTCGCTCCTCGCTGTCAAAGTCACTGTCTGTACTGAGCGGCTCCTCAGAAAGGATACCAGCTTTTGAGAAAGCTCGGATAACAGTACCAGCAGACACGTTAGTCCAAGCATCTACAATCCATTGGCAAACTGTAGCGTAACTCGCCCGGCGCTGCCTTCCACCCTTCGTGAAGCTGTGGTCCCCTTCGGTCATCGATCGCTCCCACGCCGCTCACACTTCACTCTTTAACGTTCTCATGTGTTTTCTTTCAGGTCCGCCTCGCGGGCACCGCGTTTTCTTTTAGGTCCACCTTTTCTCACACACAAGGCGCACCGCTCATTTTGAAGAAAATCTAAGACTTTTATATGCGCCTTGTAGCCGTGAAATTACGGTAATCAGAACTAAAAATAACTAAACTAATGAGACTCAGGACATAAACGTCTCAGAAATGAACTGATTCCTGATGGTAAAGCCAAAGAGTCACTCCACCTAGCTTCTGTTCCACCAAGCGGCTGTTCCAGCTCCACCCAACCTAACTCGGCGCCACCAAGCAACTGTTCTGAAGCTGTTTTTGGACCTCTTTCTTGGACTGTTTGGAGCTACAGCACACCCTCTTGGCCTTGGATTTTGTTCTCTTTTTACAATTTGAACGCCACATTGTTCTTGGCCTTGGATTTTGTTCTTCGCTGCAACGTTCTAACATAAGAAATGAAATGTATACTTCATTCATCCCGCAACAGAAAAAAATTGCGTGCGGCTTTACACCGCAGTAGGCTGCCAGGACGGCACCAATGGTGGGAGAAACAGGGGGTTAGGTGACTTCCCCGAGGACACCAAGACATGAGCTCAGTGGAATTCGATCCTGCGAACTTCCGGTGAACTTCAAGGGCAAACGTTCCACCACTGAGCTATCGTCTAAGTGCTTTAGTGCAGGCATTCTGCTCACGCTCAGTCCCAAAAAGGAGTGCCCTTGGCAAACGGACCGTTACTGAGCGAACCAAAGATACTATGTTAGTCTGTAAATGCTGTGAGATAAAAATTATGGTTCCACAAAAGCACAACACCGCATCTCTAAACAGCAACGCTACCAAATGTAGACGCAGTGAACCCGGTGAGTGTGACCCCACTCATAATGCTTGCCTTTACGCAAAGGAAGTAAATTCAGTCGCCATTTTTAACCAAAACGGACGCACCAAGGAACTACACATGTCATTGGTCCAGATAGCGTTCGAACGACAGCCACCTCGCCAACCAGGAGCGAGCGTTTTGAAGACACACACCCCCGCCGCTGGAGAGTCTAAATTCCTGACCATTTTCTATTGCTACATCATGTAACTGCCATCTCTGATTGGCCTGAAATGAACTCAAATAACTTCTGCCACGGGGCAAAAAACAACAATTCCGTCAACCATTCCGTCGTCTTCCGCTTATCCGGAGCCGGGTCGCTGGGGCAGCAGCCTCAGACGGGCAGCCCAGGCTTCTCTCACCCCGGCTACATCCTCCAGCTCACCCAGAAGGATCCCGAGTCGTTCCCCGGCCAGCTGTGAGACATACTCTCTCCAACGTGTCTGGGGTCTGCATTTTGGTCTCCTCCCAGTGGGACGTGCCCGAAACACCTCACCAACGAGGCACTCGGGGGCATCCTGACCAGATGTTCAAACCACCCCATCTGGCTTCTCTTGACCTGGAGGAGGAGCGGCTCGACACCGAGCTCCTCCTGGATGGCTGCGCTCATCACCCGATCTCTGAGTGAGAGCCCAGCCAGCGGAGGAAGGTAATTTCGGCCGCTTGTATTCGCAATCTCATCCTTTCGGTCACCACACACAGCTGGTGACCATGGTGAGGGTAGGAACATACATACTGGTTACCATGGTGAGGGTAGGAACATAGATCCTGGTTACCATGGTGAGGGTAGGAACATAGATCCTGGTTACCATGGTGAGGGTAGGAACATACATCCTGGTTACCATGGTGAGGGTAGGAACATACATCCTGGTTACCATGGTGAGGGTAGGAACATAGATCCTGGTTACCATGGTGAGGGTAGGAACATAGATCCTGGTTACCATGGTGAGGGTAGGAACGAAGATCCTGGTTACCACGGTGAGGGTAGGAACATACATCCTGGTTACCATGGTGAGGGTAGGAACGTAGATCCTGGTTACCATGGTGAGGGTAGGAACGTAGATCCTGGTTACCATGGTGAGGGTAGGAACGTAGATCGACTTGTAAATCAAGAGCTTTGCTTTTTGGCTCAGCTCTCTCTTTACCACGACGGACTGATGCAGCGTCCTAGTTATTGCTGATGCCGCACCAATCAGCCTGTCGATCTCCCGCTCTATCCTTTCCCCACTGGTGAACAAGAGCCCGAGATACTTAAACTCCTCCACTTGGGGAAGGACCCTGTCCCTGACCCGCAGGGGGCATTCCACTCATTTCTGGGCAAGGACCATGGTCTTGGATTTGGAGGCACTAATTCAATAACACCCCCCCCCCAAAAACTATTGAGACTGCAATACAACTAAAGCAACAATGGTTACAGTGTCAACGGGGTTTGGCTGAGTAACGTCTGCAAATTTTTGATGGAAATCTATGGGCTTTGACACTTTTTGGCTGCAGCGGGTACTTCCTATTTGGCAAGCAGGGGACCATGGCTTGCTGTGCTCAGTAGCTGTGCACAGTCCTGGGATGGAGGTTGTTAATGTGCGATTGTTTTTCCAAAAACATTTGGATGGCTAATTTGTCAGGCCTCCAGATGTGAAAGATCATCCCGTCGAAACGCTCTGACTTTTATTTAAGAGGCTTTAGTTTGTAAAACAGTTGGGCGAGTTAAAGGGCAGACCTTCCTCGTTCACTTTCCAATCCATCCTGTCGTGACCTTTCCGAAAGAATTCCTGCCATTTCGGCTTTTTGCAGCATCGTTCAGGCACAACAAGCGGAAATCCATCTCTGAACCCACAAAAACACACATGATGGGACACCAGTGTGTCCTGCCATGCTGGAAGGTTTAACAGATCAAATAAAATAAAATCCTGAACGAAATGGCTTAAAACTCTATAAAAATTCTCTTTGATGGCAAAAGTGGAGAAATGACAGAGGATTTCGGCGGTCCGCTCTGGTGGGGAGGGAAGAAGACCATCACCACAACTCAGAACCTAACCAGACATCGGTGACCGAGTTGGTCCGCAGGGGTGGCCCACATGCTGCTGGATGTGGGCAAGAAGTCGATCCAGTGGGGTAAGGAGACGGGCAGACTGAGGAGTGTGTGATTCCAAGAGCTCTGACCAAACTAATCCGATGTGTCAGCGCGGCTGGAGGGAGCTGGAGGAACCCCCGCTGAGCCCCCTCTCGAAGTGCCGCTCTGACTCACAGGGGTTTATCATGCACAGTTTCACCCCGACACGACCGGGAAGACGTACAACATTCGAAACTTTACTTTCAACTTGTTTTTGTGACTTTGCCCACAGAATGTGGGGGAGGGGGGGGGGGGGGTTAAACACTCGGGTTGGTCATTCATCCGTGACACGTTTCTGAACGGGATTTCTCTGAAACCAAAGAGGGCATCTTTTAAAATTGTCCAAAGTTGATCAGTGCCAACTATAGATGAACTGATTAGGTTTTCATAGTCATACAACCAAAAGTTAAAGTCACATATTTTTAGGGTATGCTGAAGCGTATGTTTGACATCTGGGTGTCGACTTATTCCCCACCCTGTGGGACATGTTGGGTCATTTTTTTTTTGCCGTACAAGAATAAAGTGTAATTGCACATCCACTACAGCAGAGGTCCTCAACCTTTCCTGCACTATGGACCGGTTTTGTGTCTGATAAAATTTTCACGAACTGGTCTAAAGGTGTAGCAGAAAAACTAAACAAGACCAGCCTGAAAAAACGTTTTTTTTAAAAAATAAATAATAAACTTAAATCTTTTTTGTCCTCACGAGAAAATTTATTAGCTGCGTCTTAATAACACGGAAACATTCTCTCTGCTCGAACTTAATCTGGTTGCCTTGGTAACGGTAAACATACCTTCAAAATAAAGGACATCACACAAATAAAGTGAATAAAAATACCAGTTAGTCCCCTTCACAGTAAGACTAGATCGATTGAAGTTCTGAGTTTGTTTTGCTGGAACCAGACAGTCCAATTTTGACCTGGAACCTGAAGAGTGTTTCTAAGGTCCAGTCTGCTTCGTAACTCTGTATCCGGTCACATTTCAAATTAAAACATCGTCATCAAAAATCAAGAAAACCTTTTTTAATAAAGGCTCGAATAATAAACCAAATGGAAATACTGGAAGTTATTTCTTCATTCTTTGTGGCCCTTTATCAAATGACCCACGTACCGGTCCACAGCCCGGTGGTTGGGGACCACTGCACTATAGTGATTGGCGCTTTTTTAATTTTAAGTTAATTGATGCACTTTAAATCTTTTCTGTTTCAGATTAAAAAACAATGTTAATAAAGTTGTTCTTTTTCTTTGTTTGTTTTCTTTAATGTGAATGAGGACACAACGTCATGCAGAGGTGTAGTTAGAACAATTTCATAGACAAATGATACTAATTATAGTCACGACGGAGAGTGGGGGGAGCGCAAAATATTTTCTTCATCCTGGGGGGTGAGGGCGGGGGGCGTGCGCAACAGGAAATAATTAAGAAGCACTGTTGTAAAGTAAAGGGCACAGGATTAACTCAGGTTCAAAAGCTCAAAGAGTTCAAAGATGCAACTTATAGTCAGGCAGCCAGGACGGAAGACCTGGCTGGAAGGGAAGGTGATGGTGGTGATGACGATGACCTGACACAGACATCTGGAGTGATTGCCTTTAAAGAGGCACCAGGATCCACAGGTTTGTGTCATCTGTGGATGACACAGACTAATCATCCTCAGGTGTCCCTAATCAGGGAGATGAGGTAAGGTCCAGGGCTCCCTCTGGTGGCAGAGGAGGAGATCATGACACCCAATTGGTTACATTTAGCCAGTTAGGGATATAAAAACTACAGTCTTCGTTCCGTGTTGACGAGGATGGCGGAATTCTCATTAGAGTGAATTAAGACTTACCGAGTTTGGTATCTTAAAAATTCCGCTAAATTGGTGTTCTAGGACATTTTACTCCATAAGTAAAAGCTGTTTTTCAACTGGTTTTTGGTGATAAAACAGCATAATTTGGCTCTATTTGTTCTAAAATAGGGCGCGGTCTGTCATGTCGTTGTGCCAAAACACTATGTTGACGACACCTGCGGACTTTATAAACACACAGAGTGTATTTATGGATGTACTGTATGTCTTTTGTATTTATTTTTTGAGAGCTTTGTGTGTGAAAGGTGCTTTATAAATTGAATTTGATTTGCTTTCACCCCCGCAGTGCACCAGCGCGACTCTGTGTGGGTTTTATAAATAAGACTGAATGAAGATGTGTGGCAGTGAGCTGACTGGTCCTCCGGCCTGAAAAATGATATCTGGCATGTTGACTCGGATAGAACCCTCTGCTGTCACAACTCTTATGTTACGATGGACTTCTTATGACACAGAAGCCCTAGGATCTACTTTTCTACGCTTCAGTCTGAAGTTTGGGTGTCAGCGGCGGAAAAACCACCCAAACCATCTCTACTGGAACAAAGTAGGACATGTCAAGCTCTGGCATGGATGGGGGAAAAAGAAGAATATGAAGGGGGGTGGAGAGTGGACCCTCATGTTTTGTTCAGACTCATAACCAAAACCAAGGCTGAATACCCTCAACCTGATTTAGAGCGACTAACCTGAACTACCGTAATTTCACGACCATAAGGCGCACCTAAAAGTCTCAAATTTTCTTCAAAATGAGCGGTGCGCCCTATCTGATTTGTGATTTGCGGACATATTAGAGAACCATCAGGCGGACGCAGTTGAGAACATGAGAATGTTAAAGGGTGAAGTGTGGGCGTGGAGTGTGTCTAAAAGAACAGGTGTGTGCTTTATGCAGAACATTGCTGTTTTAACAACACTGAAAATGGAAAAGAGACACGCTTATGAAGCTCAGTTTAAACTGATGGCGATCAGCTGCGCCGGGCGAGTTACGCCACAGTTTGCCAGTGGATTGTAGATGCTTGGGCTAACGTGTCTGCTGGCACCGTTGTCCGAGCTTTCCCAAAAGCCGGCATCATTTCCACGGAGCTCCACGGTTCAGAAAGTGACTCTGACAGCGAGGAAAGTGAACCTGCTATGTTGGATTTAGAGCAGCTGTTAGATTCTGAAACAGAGGATGAGGACTTTGATGGATTTGATAAATGACTTTATGACGACTGTAACTAATATTTAAATAAAAACCAACCAAACTCAGTTTTACTCCCGATTTATTTTTAAGTACGCACATGTGTGTGCGTATGTGCGTGTGCGTCTATGTGTATGTGTGTTTGTTGTTGTAAGGCGGACGTACGTAGTAGAGGATATTTATATAAAACCCGCGCCCTATCATCAGGTGTGCCTTATGTGTGTTAAATACAGAGCACGCAAAATTTGGACTGCGCCTTTTAATACGGTGCGCCCTATGGTCGTGAAAATACGGTAATGTTAATATTGTGCCATTTTAAACGATTGTCCTCCACCTATCCAGGGTGGGGTTGAAACGTAACAACCTCAGCAGTGAACTCCGGAACCAGATCCGCACATCACCTCAAATATTTTGTCCAGAAAGGTAAAAAACAAGAAATGAACGGAGACTCTCACCGTAAACCTAAAACCAACAATGCGGACCAAGTTCTGGCGACAATCAAACCGAGACCGGAGAGTCTGGAACAAGGACTCTATGACTCTGTACTCACAGAGTGATACCCACACCTCGTCCCCAGATTCACAAAATGACGGATTGGACCACTTCAATAATGTTTAGATCTATATTTGTGTTCTAAATGTTCCAGAAAGAAATAAAAAACAAACTTATAGAAACAATCTAACAATAAAAACACGTTTTATTTATATGAGGATTTAAAAGGGTGAAAGTGTACGCCACAGAGAGGCTGTGTTTGTTTTGTGTTTAGTTTAGGTCCTTTTGAACTAGAGCTTCGCACATGCGCAGTACCCAGCTAACAATCTAACATTCTCAGAACGTTCTGGGAAGGTTTTTTTTCAAAGGTAAGCCAAACGTTCCTTATTTTTGGTTCTCTAAAGGTCCAAATGTAAAGTTTTATGATGGTTGCGAAACATTATTTTTTGGTTTTCAGAACGTTCTTCTAATCTTAATTTTAATCTTAAAATTTGTAATTTGATTCTCTCAACATTCTGGGAAGGTTAGGTTCTAACATAACCATCAACTAATGTTTAGGGAACGTTTAGAGAACTTCAGGCTGGCGTTCCCTGGAGGTTTTGCTGGGTAGGTGCCAGGTATGACGGGGGTTGTTGTCCATTTTCAGCATTTCTTCATACCTAAGCAGCTACAAGACATTAGACAGCTGTTTATCTAAAACATCACATTCTAGTATCGTAATTTCACGACTATAAGTCGCATATAAACGTCTTAGATTTTCTTCAAAATGAGCGGTGCGCCTTGTGTGTGAGAAAAGGTGGACCTAAAAGAAAAAGCGGTGCCCGTGAGGCGGACTTCAAAGAAAAGGCATGAGAACGTTAAAGAGTGAAGTGTGGATTGTGTATAAAAAAGGTATAAAATGCTGTTTTGACCCTGAAAATGGCAAAGAGACACGCTTATGACGCTCAGTTTAAGCTGAAGGCAATCAGCTACGCGGAGGAACATGGGAATCGAGCCGCCGCGAGAAATTTCAGCATTAACGAGTCAATGGATTGTAGATGCTTGGACTAACGTGTCTGCTGGTACTGTTATCCGAGCTTTCGCAAAAGCTGGTATCCTTTCTGAGGAGCCGCACAGTACAGACAGTGACTTTGACAGCGAGGAGCGAAGTGGACCTGCTCTGTTGGATTTTGCGCAGCTGTTCGATTCGGAAACAGAGGATGAGGACTTTGATGGATTTGAATAAAGACTTTTACCGGTAATGTGCTTGTTTATACTACTTAAATAAAGTACAACCAAACTCAGTTTTGCTCCCGATCTATTTTTTAATATGCACATTTGCATGCTTGCGTGTGTGTTGTTGTAAGGCGGTGTGTGACTGAGACTGCGCCTTTTCGTACGGTGCGCCTAATGGTCGTGAAATTATGGTAGATTTTATTTATTTGTATATTTTTATTTGCCTACTATTTCCTGTTGTGGGACACAATGGACCCTCTGATTGGTCAATTCCCGCCCCTATATGACATATTTGACAACCATATTGTACATTGCAAAATTTAGAAGCTGCTTTTTTCTATGTGTGTTGTGATAAAATGGTCCAAATCATTTCATCTCTCGGTTACAATAAGAATAAGTTACAAAGTTAGTTTCATCTGAGAAAAAAATGAACTTTTAATGAGGCTGGAAAAAATGATAGAAACATCCGTTTGGGGTAAAACGACTTCTGAACGGAAAGTTTTATCTCTTTTAATGAGCATAATCAGACACGCAGAAAGTAAAAATGTAAATCCCATCTATATTCAGTTTACACCGAGTTAAACAAATTGATTCAAATATTCATTTGCATATTTGGAATCGCTTCAAGTGGGAGGAAATAATATGTGCCTGTGATTTTACGAACGTGTTCCAGATCGGAGGAACAAAGAGAAACAGGTGTCATCATCAGAAACCTGCTGTTTCATCTTTTATCTCTACTTTTATAAAAAAATGATCGCATTTTCCCGAGTTTATTTTGAAGTTACCAGCCGTGGATACCGCAGACTGACTCAGACGGATCATTTTCATTCACCCACACATGAAGAGATCAAAACACAGATACATGCTTTCAGTGGTGGAACGTAACGAAGTAAATGTACTTCGTTACTGTACTTAAGTAAAAAAATTGTGTATCTGTACTTTACTTAAGTAAAATTTAAGACCTGTACTTTTACTTTTACTTCATTACATTTTCAGAGCAAATATTTCTACTTTTACTTCGCTACTTTTTAAAAGTGTGTTTTACATTTTTTGTTACATTTTCGTTCAGGAATTTGAAAAATACACAGGTTTTTTAGCGCATCTTGAAGCCGCATCGCCAAAATCAAAAGAAGCAGTTGATCAGGAGAAGAAGTCATGAATCGAGAAACATTTTCCGCATTCATTCAAAAACCTAACATCAAATATAGTACAAATTAAAAAGAGTCAGAAGATCGTTGTTCGTTGTGTTTACTTCTAAATAAAAAGTTGAGCCATCATTACACAGAGCAGGGGCGGATCAAGAATTTTCCAAAGGGGGGTGGGGCTTTGAGAAAGCCAGTATATAGTGACTGGGGGCCTCCCCCCCAAAACATTTTAAAAAATAAGTGTCATTTTCCTCCATTTTGGCGGCCCATTTACTGGCCCTTCTAGGGGATAGCTTAACTTGTCCCCTTCCTTTTTTTAAAATTTATTTGATTTTTTTTGTGGACCAAAACAGGGGGAGGGGTGGGGTCACACCCCTGCAGAGTATATATCCTGGTTACCATGGTGACACCCTATAGCACAAAAAATAACATTTGAATAATGATCGAATACTTTTACTTTTTACTTAAAAAGTACAATTTACACCAACTACTTTTGTACTTTTACTTAAGTAGATTTTTTTTATTGGTACTTTTACTTTTACTTAAGTAATTTTTTTGCCTAATTATCTGTACTTTTACTTAAGTACAAAAAGTGAGTACTTCATCCGCCACTGCATACTTTAATCTGAACCGGTCGACAAATATGGAGGATGTACATCGGTCACCTCACCTTTCACAACCTCACTGTTTGAGCAATTTCTCATCTTTATTTTCCACAGCGTCTTGCTTTCTGTGTTTCTATTTTTCCGTGATTTATGGTACAGTATCTTAACTGCATAAAAATGTTACCCATAGTTCTTAAAACTGAAGTTAATTTTACTTGTAAACATAAATAAATGTAGCTATTTTTACTTTTTTAAGCTTAAAAATGTAACAAAATAGCATTTCTAGGAACATCCTTGATTTCATGTGCGTCATGATCCTCTCCCCTGCCACCAAACGGAACCCTGGACCTTCCCTCATCACCTTGATAAGGGACACCTGAGGATGATTAGTCTGATAACACACACCTGTGGATCATGCTGCCTGTTTAAATGCAATCACAGCAGAATTCTGTGTCGGGGTTGACCAGGCTAAGGTTAGGCCATTGTGGGCTTGCGTGTTATTTGGCCAGGCTAGAAAAACATCCAGATGGATTGTGCCAACACTGCAAACAGAGTCAAACCGTTAAGCACGTTTTTATAGTGTCCTCTTTATGCAAGGCAGCATGCTATTTTGTTTAAATATGTGTCTGGAAAAAGTGAGTTGAGTCTTAAGGAGCTGTTGAACCCTCCTGCAGGAGCTGACTATTGTATATGCGCTATTGGGAACTTTCTAGAGTCGAGTGGAGTATGCCTCTGGACGTACAGTAGTTCCTAAGTGCAGTTCCTGAACAAACCAGAAAGGCAGCAATGTGCCGAGTGGCGTGTAGTTTGTCGGAAATAATAAGAAGAAGAATTCTTTGCCGGGTCATCATCATCACCACCATCCCTGCCAGCCAGGGCTTCCTGGCTGTCTGACCATAACTTTAATCTGAAGGGTATTTATGTGTGTTTTCTAATTATTTTCTCGCTGCTTCAAATGCTAAATTTCACTGTCCTCAGTTCACTTCAGCTTCTGTCCACAAGGTGTCAGCTTTTTTCTATGTTTCACAATTTTTACTTCCGATTTTGTGTGGAATTACGTAGAATCTCAATAGACGTCTTCATTTGAATAGAAGTTGAGGTGAGCAAAATCTTTTGTGAAAGCAAGTTATATAAATATGGCTCCAGATCTTCTTCTTCTTTCGGCATTTCCCTCCAGGGGGCACCACAGCAAGTCAGTTTCATCCATCTAACCCTATCTGCTGCATCCTCTTCGGTCACACCAACTATCTTCATGTCTTCCTTCACTGTATCCATGAACCTCCTCTTTGGTCTTCCTCTAGTCCTCTTTCCTGGTGGTTCCAAACCCAGCATCCTTCTTCTGATGTACTCTCTCTCTCTCTCCTCTGCACATGTCCAAACCATCTCAGTCTGACCTCTC
Source organism: Neostethus bicornis (assembly GCA_902685375.1). Taxonomy (NCBI): domain Eukaryota; kingdom Metazoa; phylum Chordata; class Actinopteri; order Atheriniformes; family Phallostethidae; genus Neostethus; species Neostethus bicornis. The sequence goes on along the minus strand of CACRXE010000066.1, from coordinate 2,610,225 downwards.
TGACTTTAAAACCTCTAACATGTGCTGTTCCTCTGATCCTGTCCATCCTGGTCACTCCCAGAGAGATCCTCAGCATCTTCATCTCTGCTACCTCCATCTCTGTTTCCTGTCTTTTCCTCAGTGATGCTGTCTCTAGACCAATCAGCATGGCCGCTCTCACCACACTGTCTCTAGACCAAACAGCATGGCCGCTCTCACCACACTGTCTCTAGACCAATCAGCATGGCCGCTCTCACCACACTGTCTTTCGACCAATCAGCATGGCCGCTCTCACCACACTGTCTCTAGACCAATCAGCATGGCCGCTCTCACCACACTGTCTTTCAACCAATCAGCATGGCCGCTCTCACCACACTGTCTCTAGACCAATCAGAATGGCCGCTCTCACCACACTGTCTCTAGACCAATCAGCATGGCCGCTCTCACCACACTGTCTCTAGACCAATCAGAATGGCCGCTCTCACCACACTGTCTCTAGACCAATCAGCATGGCCGCTCTCACCACGGTGTTGTACACTTTCTCTTTCATTTCAGCTGAAACTCTTCTTTCACACATCACACCTGATACTTTCCTCCACCTGTTCCAGCCTCCATGCACAAGCTTCTTCACCTCTTTTTCACACTCTCCATTGCTCTCGACTTTTGATCCAAGATACTTAAAATCTTCCACCTTCTTTATCTCTTCTCCCTGTAACCTCACTTTTCCATTTGGATCCCTCTCATTCACACACATGTACTCTGTTTTACTCTGACTAATCTTCATTCCGATTCTTTTCCGATTCTTCCTTTAGCTTTTCCTCCACCTCTTCCCTCCTCTCGCTCCCTAGATCTGTGATCATATATTTTAATATGTTGTGTACAGTGTGTGACACTGCGCGTCTCTTTTTTTCTTATCCGTATATATTCTTGTTTTAAAGCAGCTTTTTACCTCCTTACCTGTGTTTTGATGTTCTAGGATTATCCCACCCTGCACTCCCCGGCTCCCTCAGCGTAGCACCTGAATTGATCCTTCCAAGTCCCTCTTCTCTTCCTACTGTGAATCTTTTCTTACTGGCAGACTGCCGAACTCATCGCTCCCTCCCTGCTTCCTCTTTTATTGCAACTATCTGGTCGACACACAGACAATAAATCACTGTCTAGTTAGACTCTGAAAGCCTCCATGGATCAAACTTTCTCTCTTTTCTCCACCGTGGTGTCCGAGCTGCTCTCGGTCATCTCAGGTAAACGGTCAAACCGGACAACTGAGGATGGTTTAAACTGATGAGTGTGAGATTTCTGTGCAAAGATGGTGGCTACAGCCCTGTTAGCGGTTTGTAGGATTTAGGTAGGATTTTGCGAAGGAGTGACTCGGCAACCAAGCAGTCCCGTTTTATGGAATAATCTCCCAGTTTATGTGAGAGATACAGACAGTCAGTCCATCCAAGGTTAGGATTAAGACGGTCCTCTTTGGAAAACCTTACTAGCCGTACAGACTGAAACAGAGTTATCTAAACAGCAGCTAAGAAGCGGCAAGAAACCAAAAGCTTCAAAAAGTTTTGGAGTCTGGTTTAATCTGCTGCAATTTTATCATTAGCTAAAAATATTTCCAGCTTAACAAAAATCCTTCTTGTCTGGGTTAATTCCATCTGCTACATCCAACTAACCTAAGGGGTTAAGGCTCTAAACCTCGGCCAATTTACTGCAGTGGTGGATGAAGTACTCACTTTTTGTACTTAAGTAAAAGTACAAAAGTAGTTGGTGTAAATTGTACTTTTTAAGTAAAAAGTAAAAGTATTCGATCATAATTCAAATGTTATTTTTTGTGCTATAGGGTGTCACCATGGTAACCAGGATAAATACTATGCAGGGGGGTGACCCCCCTCTCCCGCCTCTTTTGGTCCACAAAAAAATATATAAATAAAATAAAAGGAAAGGGGACAAGTCAAGCTATCCCCAAGAAGGTCCAGTGAATGAGCACCAAAATGGAGGAAAATGACACTTATTTTTTAAAATGTTTATGTGGGGGAGGCCCCCAGTCACTAATTATTGGTTTTGTCAAAGCCCCACCCCCTTTGGAAAATTCTAGATCCGCCCCTGCTCTGTGTAATGATGGCTCAACTTTTTATTTAGAAGTAAACACAACGAACAACGATCTTCTGACTCTTTTTAATTTGTACTATATTTGATGTTAGGTTTTTGAATGAATGCGGAAAATGTTTCTCGATTCATGACTTCTTCTCCTGATCAACTGCTTCTTTTGATTTTGACGATGCGGCTTCAAGATGCGCTAAAAAAAAAAACTGTGTATTTTTCAAACGAAAATGTAACAAAAAATGTAAAACACACTTTTAAAAAGTAGCGAAGTAAAAGTACAGATATTTGCTCTAAAAATGTAGTGAAGTAAAAGTAAAAGTACCGGTCTTAAATTTTACTTAAGTAAAGTACAGATACACAATTTTTTTTACTTAAGTATAATAACGAAGTACATTTACTTCGTTACGTTCCACCACTGATTTACTGTAGCAATGTTGTCAAGATCCCACACCTGCCACCAGAGGGAGCCCTGGACCATTCCTCTCCTGGATCTCAACCTGATACCAAACACCTGGTTGATTAGCCTGATACTTATCAGCTTTGCATTGTCAGCCTGGTGCCTATTTAAAGGCAGTCTCTTCTGACTTCCATGTTGGGTCAAACATTTGAAGAGCGCATTCTCTTTGAGCAATGGTCGCTTTGTATTTTTGAAACTGCAGGGGAGGGTCCGGCCCCCTGTTTGCAAGGATCATGGAAGACTAAGATATTAGTTGAGGGTATGAGTCAGTAGTCGGCGATAATGCACATACTGTATAGCGTTTAGGTGCTTTTGCGTCTTTTAAAACGGATACGGATTCCACGTCGGGTCATCACCATCCCTTCCTGCCAGGTCTTCCTGGCGGCCTGACCAAGTTCATCTTTGAACTCTGTTATATTTTTCGACTTAAAGACATTCCTTTGGATTAACCCTATCCTTTTGCCTTACCGCCTTGCCAGACTTCTGTTTATGCCCTGCATTTGGGTCCTCCTACTTCCACATCACAACAAACATGGCTGATGGTCTATCTTTGCCTGGGTTACCAAATGGCTTTGGGGGGAATCTCTCGGCATTAGTTATTTATCAAAGCAGACGTCGTGATCCCCTTTTATCTGGAACTCTCATTCTGGAGGAAGACCAGAGGCATGAGCTCAGCGGGAAGGCAGTGTGCCAGGGGCACGAGCTCAGCAGGACAAGGACCAGAGCTTATACCTCTAGTCTTCGTCAAGAAGGCATGTTCCAGATAAGAGGAGATCACGCCAAGAAAATTTGAGCCTTACAATTTGCAAGTGAGTCATAGATACGACGTGACAAATTATTTTGGTGAAACAACAAAATAGACGTATAAGATGCAACATTTTACAGCCCGAAGAAGAGCGACAAACGGCAGAACGCCAACATGTCAGAACAAATACAATCATGGATGCTACGTGTAAGTTTACTTTACAGAATCAAGTTTTGACAATCGCTGGAACTATTCCCACCTGGTCAGTCACATGTGTACCCACCCTAAACTACAACACATTTTTATTACAAGTTTTTATTTGAGATAAAAGGCGTATAATTTCAATAACCAGCTAAATAGGAGGAGACGGCAGCTCAGTGGTTAGAGCGTCGGCACGCGGGCTGGAAGGTCGCGGGTTTGTGTCCCACACAAAGCACGTCTAGGGTCCTTGGAGAAGACACCTAACCCCCGCTTCTCCCACCATTGGCGCCGTCGAAGGGCAGCCTGCTTCGTTCAAATTTCCCGTTGAGGGATGAATAGAGTCATTTATTTATTTATTTTTTTGTAAATATATGTTTATTTTATTACATTTGAATATAACTGTTTGGAATTATTTGGTCATTGATGGTGGATGTAAAAACTTGGTTTAAAATCAAGCCTAATTATGAAACGTTACACCACTCGCTAACTGCGCGGAACAGCGCGGAACAGCGACCGTCTCATGGACACATTTTTTAAAATTCTTTATTAATCCCTGACCTAGAAATTTGTGTGCTGCACTACACCGCAGCAGGCTGCCACCTATGATGGCGCCAATGGTGTGAGAAACAGGGGGTTAGGTGTCTTCTCCAAGGACGTGAACTCAGTGGGATGCAAACTCGCGAACTTCCGATTAGCTTCCGCTCTAACCACTGAGCCACCATGTTTTTTTGGCGTGAAAGTAACTCCAGTTTTTTTTATTGCATTAATACATTTTGTTAAAGAGTTCTTTTAGAAAAATGACTAGTAATTAAAACATTCCAAATGTTTACTTTAACATTGATCCTGATTGGCTAAAAGTTTAGTTTTTTGGACAAGTGGTGTTTTTTTAACTGATAAGTTTTTGTTGCTAAAAAAAATAAGAAGTAACTGCCAAGGTCGCCACTAATGAGCCAGAGGGTCACGTAAACAAGGACGATAACTGCTTAAAATAATATTATTAACACAACTAAACAGTACACACATCGCCTGGACGTCTCATTTATCTTTGGGAAAGTGTTGTCCCCGCCTCGGTAGGGTTTCACCTACACTTAAAACACAAAAGGAGTCCAGCCATGAAATAAAACACAATTTATTTAAGGCAAAATTTCTATAACGTCACCCAAACACAATCAATTTGCTCTGTAACGACTTTCTTGTTTCCTAGCAACACTTTAGTGGAAATAATGCAAAAAAACTGGTGCCAAAAACGTAAAATCTTTCCTCTGATACGAGACATCTTCACAAAGAGATAAACTCCAGATGTTTGTGAGTGTGATGCTCTTAAAGAGAACAAGATGTCTTTCTTTTGTGTTGCTAAAAAGTCCAGTTTGATGTGACGCCCTGCTACGTCTGAAATTAAGAGTGTGTTGTCATGGAAACTAAAACATAAAGCGCCATTAAAATGGTTTAGTTTTGGGGAGACACATCAGGAAGATGTGACTCCAGGCTAATATATGCAGTGGCTCTTTAAAAGCAGCTGATTGGCTGAAAAGATTGAGACCATCACAGCTTTAACACTGGGACTGCCGCAGCCATTAATTTGACTGCACGTCACTTTAATATGTTAATTAGAATAAATAAAAAACAACAACAGGCTGATCTTTTTATAACTTTTAATATAAACAGTTTCCTATTTTTTATGTACTTTTTGTGTTCTAAAAATGAATATTTCAAAATATATAAGCATTTTATTTCTTCTAACCTGCTGCGCCCCGCAGCAGCTGGAGGGAAGTGCGCATTGCGACCATAGCAACATAGCAACGACTTAGGCGGGAAATTGTTGCTATGGCAATGTGTTTATTGCCACATTGCCACACATTAGTTTGTATGTGTGTGTTTATATTTGTGGTGAGAGACAAGGAGGACTCTGACGCCATTTTAGAAACATTTTAGAAAAGTTGAGTGAGATAATATTGAAGAGACACCATGAAGAGAGTCTGAATAAAGTCGGCCATGTTTTCTAGATAAGTCTTGAAAGTTCAGGTTAACATATTGGAGCCGATTTATAACGAGGACATTTTTAAAGCAGCAGCGCAAAATGCGGAAAAATAGATCAATAGAAAAATTAGATTTTTTTTGGTGTATGCTTTGTTTTTCTAAGTTTTAAACATATTTAACATTTTATTATTATTATCACTTTAAAAATTGAGTGGTGTAAAAGTTTATTTATGCAATAAAGCAGCGAAAAACATGAATAATTACATAAGCGTCACATTGACAGTCATGGCACTTGCAGGTAGATTTAGAACGCCGTGGTTCTAGTGTTAACCGATAAAAGACGGTTTGCGCCACCGCCTAAACAATTTAGTACATTTTTTAAAGATTTGAGTGTGAAATTACTCATGCAACATGTTGAGATTAATTAACCAGCATACATCAAAAAGGCCCGGCCAATTTATCGGTTGGTCAATTAATTGATTGTTAATCGGTAATTAGAAAAAATGTTGACGATTGACGCTGGCGGATTTCGTACCTGGGCGAGTTATTTGGCTTTTAACTTTTCAGTACACACTAATATGCAATTTTAATTCTTTATCCAGCAGAGTGCACCGTGTCCTATATGTGTAAGGGGAGATCAGATCACAGCAGCTGAACATCACACCATACCCTAAGCATGAATCTTTTAGGCTGGGTACCTTACAGAGTTCTTTCTTCCACAAAACCACAAAACTTTACACCACTAGGCTTAAGAAAGGAACTGTCGTGATCCCTTAGCCTGCCGCCAGAGGGAGCCCTGGACCTTCCTCATCACCCTGAATAGGGACACCTGAGGTTGATTTCTGATGCCACACACCTGTGGATCCTGCAGTATATTCAAGGGCAATCAACCCGGATTTCCACATCAGGTCATCCTTCCTTGTTCTACATCACAACAGGAACAAGTCATACCTGTAATTATTCGTCACCAAATACCGGTTGTGGTTTTAACGAAAAGCAGAAACGAATCAACCAAATGGAAAAAACCCATTTCCATAAAAACAGCAGAAAAAAACCCTGTAAAAATAAAAAATCTGTATCACAATAAATTCCCCAATGTTTTTAATTCACATGCGATTAAACTAATTTTTGCACCACTTGCACGTTAATAAGCGTTTGTTAAACAGATGCACGATCGCTTTTAAGGCAAGTAAACAGTATCGTAAACATGCAGCACATTTTAGTTCAAAGTAGAATAAAAAAAAAAAGACAATATCTTGGTTTGGGGGCAATTTGTTTGATCTGCAGCAAAAATGAGGCAATAAAAAAAACGACTAATGCGTCTAATTTAAAACTAAATGTGGCAGAAAATGAGCATAAAATGAAAATTCATTAACCAGCTGCCTTTAAACACGAGACTAAATCCCACGATGTGCAGCTGAAAAAGCAACATGTGTAGATTGAAGTCGTTTGAAGACAAAATTTAACAAAATTTGACAAAAAAAAAAAAAAACGCGAACAAATAAGACAAAAAAAAAATTTGAATTGCATAAAAAAAAAAAAAAAAAGTCGAAGTAAAAGTATTGAACAGTATTCCTGCAAAAATGTGATCGTGGCGTTTCTGAACGCATTACCCTAAAATCCTTATCAGTTCATCAACAGTTGGTACTGACTATTTATAGGAAGTGTACATGACAGATTCAACAAAGGCAAAAAATGTCCCAATTTACAATTTTTTTAAATTAATTTTTAAAAACGGAGAGAGATAATAAAGACATTATTATGTTCACCACGTCACCAAAACATTAGGTCATGCTTCCTTGGCTCAGCTCCCAATTCTCCTCGGTTATCTTTCATCCCATTGAAGAGATCAGACCGAGCTTAGAGTGATCTCGCTCCTCCCAGATGGTCCTCCATTCTTTGATCTTAATGAGCTTAAAGTGCTTTCATGGTTAAATCCCCCAAAACACACTTAAAAGACCCACAGCATCTAAGCCCCGCCCACCCGTAAGACCAGGGTTTTCAGGCACATTGTCTTGAATTTTACCCCAAACGTGCAGCTCGTCTGCTTCGGAGGAGGGAATAAACTGGGAATATTGTGGGAATAAGATGATGTAGTTAGGGTATGGTCAGACTGATTTGATTTGGCTCTGCCCCAAAATATAAATGTTTTGAAATTTAGAATACGTTATTGATCCCTGAAGGAAAATTTAAGAAGTGTGTGAAGCAATGACTGGTGTGTTAGGACTTAAAACTCCTTTAAAGTCGCTGTTACTCCTTTTGAGACAAAGAATAGAACCTCAAAACATACCACTCAGCAGCAGGACAAATGAGGCGCAGGTGATCCGGATCAGGTAGGATTTGCGGAAAGAGGAGATGGTCTATGGGCCCCTCTGCTGGTGGGTGAGAGAACCACACACGGACTTTTTCCGCGCGCATGCCGCGCTTTAGAAGGGAATAGCGGCCCCAAGAGCAATAGACTGTGCTCGTTGATTTCCCTCTGGACAACTCGACTTCACGACACAGATTCCGTTCCGTCATCTTCCGCTTGTTCCGGGGTCAGGTCGCGGGGGCAACGGCCTCAAACGGGCAGCCCAGGCCTCTCTCTCCCCGGCTGCATCCTCCAGCTCACCCAGAAGGATCCCAAGTCGTTCCCCGGCCAGCTGTGAGACATAGTCTCTCCGGCAGGTCCGGGGTCTGCCCCTTGGTCTCCTCCCGGTGGGATGTGCCCGAAACACCTCGCCCGCGAGGCGCTCGGGGGGCATCCTGACCAGATGCCCGAACAACCCCATCTGGATCCTCTCGACCTGGAGGAGGAGCGGCTCGACACCGAGCTCCTCCCGGATGGCAGAGCTCCTCATCTCTGAGTGAGAGCCCAGCCACCCTGCGGAGGAAGCTCATTTCGGCCGCTTGTACCCGCGATCGCATTCTTTCGGTCACCACCCACAGCTGGTGACCATAGGTGAGAGTAGGAATGTAGACACAGATTCCAACATTCGTAAATAACACTAGAAAAACGCGCCAGACCGGCGCTTTTGGGGGAAAAACAAAAACAGAGAGTTGCTAAATTTTAGCGACTCTAGCAACAAGACGGTCCGAATAGTCGCTAAATATAGCGTCAAACTCGCTGAGTTGACATTACTTATTTTTTTCCGACACACCTCGCGGTCGACTTGGAACCAATCTGCGCTCTACCGGTAGACCGCGATTGACTGGTTGGGCACCCCAGTCCTAAAGTGAAAGGATGTTGCCCCGCCCCCAGTGACATATTAGATGTGATGTTTTACCTCAAACTGGAAAAAAAATATATGTGATGAAAAGTTCAGAAAAAAAAACTACTTTTAGACATTAAGACTTTTTTCAAGACGAGCTTTGCTCTTTAGGCACATACGACTTTTCCTGGCAGAAAATTCCTTAAGCTAATCTATAGTTGGTACTGAGTTACTGTAGGTAGTTTCCTTAAAATTCATTCAACGAAGTGGGAGATATGTTCTCAAAAATGTCGGGGTATCATGAATGCACAGGCACACAAATCAATTAATGGGGGGCCTGAGCAATCCAACCCCTCTGACACTCAATGAGTTTTACAGGTGGGGATATGCAAAAAAATCTTGGGGTATATTTTTCCTCGCCTATGGTGACCGAAAAAACGAGAACGGAGATACAAGTGACCAAAATGAGCTTCCTCCGCAAGGTGGCTAGGCTCTCACTCAGAGATCGGGGGAGGAGTTCTACCATCTGGGAGGAGCTCGGTGTCAAGCCACTCCTCCTCCAGGTTGAGAGAAGCCAGATAGGGTGGTTCCAGCATCTGGTCTGGATGCCTCCCGAGTGCCTCGCTGGTGAGGTGTTTCGGGCACGTCTTAATGGGGTGGAGACCAAGAGGCAGACCCCAGACTCGCTGGAGAGACTATGTCTCACAGCTGGCTGGGGAACGACTCGGGATCCTTCCAGGTTTAACCTGCTCTTGTTGTGATGCTGTGATCACAGTACAGATGATCTTAGCGTGGGGGGGTCTACGTTTCCAGTGGGAGCCTGACTGTCTTTTTTTTTTTTTCCATCTTGGGATAAATGATAAAAAAAAGACACTTTCAGGGTTCCTGCTTCTAGTTTGTTTCTAAGCCCGCCGGCAGAGACGTGGACTTCCTAATGAATAAACACTGTATGTATTCACAGGATGCTGCTGACCTTTGTGGGGGTCTCGGTGGGGTCCCGGCTGTCATTATGATCGCTATGTGACATTACACGAAGCAGAGGAAAAAAAGCAATAGATTGAAATCAAACCAGCAGAGACCCTGCTTTGCTTCCAGGAATCCTAAAACAAGTCTTTAAAGCTTGAAGAGAAATAGTGACATCATCGGCGTATACAGACAATAAAATATATGAACTCATTTTATTTATTAGTCTTATCATTTTTACTTTGTCTTTATATCTTTTTGAGATAAAAAAAAATATGTAAATATGCAAATAAAATGTATTATTATTATTATTATTAAATAAAAAATTTGAGTTGCCTTATTGAGCTTCTTCTTTCACTCCCAGAGAGATCCTCAGCATCTTCATCTCTGCTACCTCCATCTCTGTTTCCTGTCTTTTTCTCAGTGACACTGTCTGTAGACCAATCAACATGGCCGCTCTCACCACACTGTCTCTAGACCAATCAGCACGGCCGCTCTCACCACACTGTCTGTAGACCAATCAGCACGGCCGCTCTCACCACGCTGTCTCTAGACCAATCAGCACGGCCGCTCTCACCACACTGTCTCTAGACCAATCAGCACGGCCGCTCTCACCACGCTGTCTCTAGACCAATCAGCACGGCCGCTCTCACCACACTGTCTCTAGACCAATCAGCACGGCTGCTCTCACCACACTGTCTCTAGACCAATCAGCATGGCCGCTCTCACCACGGTTTTCTACACTTTCTCTTCCATTTTAGCTCAAACTCTTCTATCACACATCACACCTGATACTTTTCTCCACCCGTTCCAGCCTGCCTGCACAAGCTTCTTCACCTCTTTTCCACACTTTGATTAAAACCACCTCATTACAGGTTCATTACATACGTGACGTCTCATCCCCACCAGAAAGGAACGGTTAGTTAAATAAAAAGTTTTCACCAATCGATGAGCAAGCGAGCGAGGTCAGACTGTTTCCACGGAGACTATATCCCAAATAACAATTTAACGTTCCCAGAACGTTCTGGGAAGGTTAGGTTCTAACATAACCCCCAACTAACGTTTAGGGAACATTAGTTTTTCGTAAAACCAAACCTTTAGAGAACCCCAGGCTAACGTTCCCTGGACGTTCTCTGTTTGCTGGGATACACTTTGATTTTCAAATGACTGAAAAAAAAGAAAGATTTTTCATCGAATCCCAAAACAGGAAAATAACTGAATTGGAAACGTGTGTTTTACTGGCCGGTCAGTTTGTTTCCCAGATTTTGGAGATTTTTACCATGTTTGAACGCCATTTCCACAATAACCCCAAAGAAGAGCTCACTTGGGAAAAAAAAATCAACATGACTTGATCCGGGATGATACCAGATCTATCTGATGATTCAGTGAGCCGGGGTGTTCCACAGGGAACGGTTGGTATTCAGGATGATTAGTATGGAGAGAAGTGAGTGTGCCAAGCTTAATATTTTCTGCTGCCCTGTGTTTGTGTTTTACAGATATTTGTTTATCCAGATTTTGATGTTTGATGTCAAGTAGAAAATTGAAAATGATTTAATTACTAAATGAATGAATCTATGGTCACCAGCTGTGGGTGGTGACCGAAAGCATGAGATCGCGTGTACAAGCGGTCGAAATGAGCTTCCTCCGCAGGGTGGCTGGGCTCTCACTCAGAAATCGGGTGAGGAGCTCTGCCATCTGGGAGGAGCTCGGTGTCGAGCCGCTCCTCCTCCAGGTCGAGAGGAGCCAGATGGGGTGGACGAGCGCCTCGCAGGCGAGGTGTTTCGGGCACGTCCCACCGGGAGGAGGCCAAGGGACAGACCCCGGACCTGCTGGAGAGACTATGTCTCACAGCTGGCTGGAGAACGACTTGGGATCCTTCCGGGTGAGCTGGAAGATGCAGCCGGGGTTAGAGATGCCTGGGCTTCCCGTCTGAGGCTGTTGCCCCCGTGACCCGACCCCGAAACAAGCGGAAGATGACGGAACGGAATGAATCTTGTGTTTTGACTGAGTACTTTTTGCCAATTTAAGAACATGGGCATCCATCTGCGAATCCATCTAGTCACTGATCTGTCCGTCCATCCATTCATCCATCCATCTATCCATCCATCCATTCAGCCATCCATTCATCCATCCATTCATTCATCCATCCATCCTCTCCTTCAGCAAATGAAGAAGTGGAACCTGAAATTTCTCCTTCTTTCATACTGTACTTCTTACTGCTAATCCTGGGAATCCTAAAGCATTCCCAGGCATGCTGGGAGATGTGGTTCTTATATTAGCGCTGTGTTTTCTCCTGACAAGACGTGTCCAGAACATCTGACCATCAACCTTCTAACCGTTCCTCGCTGCTAAAAAAGAACTTAAGATACTTTTATTCAGAAGTTGTTCTTATAGACCAGGCATGGGCAAACAACGGCCCGCGGGCCACATGCGGCCCGTTAAACGTTTTAATCCGGCCCGCCTAACTTGAAAAATTTAAATAAATAAACCTTATTATTGTTTTATTTTCCCTGCAATTCTGATGTTTCCTCACTAAGTGGCGCACTTTGGATATAATGGCTTTGTTGAGAAAACAACAACACTGCTCTCATTAAAATGTGTGTGTCTCCGTGATGCGCACACTGTCAAAATAAACAGTGTGTACAGATATGGAAAGCCATCGGGGCCAATACACACGTAAACAAACGTGTTAGATGTTAAAACAAGCAAAATGTTACATCAAGTGTTTAGATTTCAGACCGAGCGCCGCTAGATTTGAAATTTACCGCTCTTGATGTAACAGTTAGCGCTTGTTTAAAATCTAGCGTCATTCTGTCGATCTAATCTAGCGGTTACCAAAGCATGCCATCCATCTGATCCTGATCCGGCCCCCTGGTCAAATATTAGAACTCAATGTGGCCCGCGAACCAAAAACTTTGCCCACCCCTGTTATAGTCACTGTAAGTCTGAGTCCATGTGGGACATGATTTGGATCCAAACGGTGTCCCTAAGAGCTAAAAACACTTTCCATGCTCCTCCCTCAGATATTTTAGACCACGCTGCACATTGTGTGTGGATTTTTCAGCTCGGGGCTTTTTGAGATTCACCTCATTATAACAAAATCTGATTTTCTGTCTGTCAAGCGCTGCCATCCCCAAAGAAACAGAAGCATAGAATGTGTGTTTGTGACAGACTGCGAAAAAAAAGGAGAGGAAATATGCTCAATAAATGTTTTTTCTTTTCCAAGTCGTCCCGATCCGTCTACGTTCAATTCTTTTTCTGTTCTAGTGATAAATGTTTCAGAATAAAGTGATGACATCCTCCTGAAAATGGACGAGTATGATTGTAAAACTACAAGAAAAACAGTCACGATTCTCCTCTCATCGGAAACATTTCCTACCTTCAAATCCTGCCCTAATTCTGCGAATTTGGTCCCAATCGTCTCTCCCTTATGTCTCCAGGTGCGACTTGTCTTCCTCCGGATTTTTTAATCCCTGGTGTCCCTCACTTTCTTGTCAGATCCTCCACTGTTGCACTGCGGTGCTGCACCCTGCTCCACTGGTCTGCAGTGCTGCTGTCATGACGCCATGATGGTTTCACTCCATGTCTGAGCCCTCGTGCACACTGCTGTCATGGTCCTTCGTCCTGCTGAGCTCAAACCTCTGGTCCCTTCATCCTGCTGAGCTCATACCTCTGGGCCCTCATCCGGCTGAGCTCATACCTCTGGTCCTCATCCTGCTGAGCTCATACCTCTGGTCCTTCATCCTGCTGAGCTCCTACCTCTGGTCCCTTCATCTTGCTGAGCTCATACCTCTGGTCCCTCATCTTGCTGAGCTCATACCTCTGGTCCCTTCATCTTGCTGAGCTCATACCTCTGGTCCTCATCCTGCTGAGCTCATACCTCTGGTCCTCATCCTGCTGAGCTCATACCTCTGGTCCCTCGACTTGCTGAGCTCCTACCTCTGGTCCTTCATCCGGCCGAGCTCATACCTCTGGTCCCTCATCCGGCTGAGCTCATACCTCTGGTCCTCATCCTGTGGAGCTCATACCTCTGGTCATTCATCCTGCTGAGCTCATACCTCTGGTCCTTCATACTGCTGAGCTCATACCTCTGGTCCTTCATACTGCTGAGCTCATACCTCTGGTCCTCATCCTGTGGAGCTCATACCTCTGGTCCCTCGACTTGCTGAGCTCCTACCTCTGGTCCCTCATCCTGCTGAGCTCATACCTCTGGTCCCTCATCTTGCTGAGCTCATACCTCTGGCCTCTCATGTTGCTGAACTTTTACCTCTGCTGCTCTCTGGCAATAAACTGGTTAAAACTGGCTTTGCATCTGGTTCCAGTTTTACTTCCTTCACCACCACCATGACAAAAAAGCCCATAAACCATATTAAAGAACAAACAGTAACATGTCGGTGGCAAAGCACAGAACAACATGCCTCTACCTGCCCAATCTGGCCTATCTCAACGTTGGAACTAAGCAACTGTGGGCAAATTCCTTAAAATCCCACCAGTGGTTTGAGAGATATTGGATTTACAAAGGTCTTACGTACGTACATCCAACCAGTGTGTTTATGCCTCCATTTTCCGGGCGATGGCATAAAATTTCTGGACAGATCTTTACATTCTGTCCTTTGGGACCCAAATACATCTACAGTATGTGAGACACAGACGTTCTGTTTTTGTCCTGCCTCAAAGAGACCGGCATTAGACGTAAGCCGTCTGAATGTTGAACTGTTTTTCTGACTTTGTAAACAACTCAAAAGTCCCCCTTCAGGGTGCACTCAGACAGCCGACAGCAGCCGACGGCTTCATGGGGATCCTGTAAATACCGGCGTCTGACTTAGGATGGAGTGCTCGGCGTAATTACGGCTGTCAGACGTATAAGCTCACCGGTGAAAAAAAACGCAAGAAAAAAAAGCACTTTAGGACCATTTAGCTTACGTTTTAAGGTAAACTTTGATTCTGACGGGATTCTGGGAGCAAAAAACATCATTCACATAAAACTAGTGTCTACAAAACAGCGGTGGACTGTCCATTTCCCTAGATGGGTCTTTAGCTGTACTCCTTCCGTTTGAATCCATCTCATTAACTATTTTATGATTACAAAAGCATCTTATTTAAGTAGAAATCCAGAGAAAAGTAGCTGCCACGGCAACGGTAAAAATCTGAGACAACTATCTTTACTCCATAAACAACCAGAAGTGAACAGATCTCTTTTATTGCTGAACTTCCGTTCCGTCATCTTCCGCTTGTTCCGGGGTCGGGTCGCGGGGGCAACAGCCTTAAGCGGGTAGCCCAGGCCTCTCTCTCCCCGACTGCATCCTCTAGCTTACCTGGAAGGATCCCAAGTCGTTCCCCGGCCAGCTGTGAGACATAGTCTCTCCAGCAGGTCCGGGGTGTGCCCGAAACACCCCGCCTGCGAGGCGCTCGGGGGGCATCCTGACCAGATGCCCGAACCACCCCATCTGGCTCCTCTCAACCTGAAGGAGGAGCGGCTCGACAACGAGCTCCTCCCGGATGGCAGAGCTCCTCACCCAAACTCTGAGTGAGAGCCCAGCCACCCTGCGGAGGAAGCTCATTTCGGCCGCTTGTACCCGCGATCTCATTCTTTCGGTCACCACCCACAGCTGGTTACCATGGTGAGGGTAGGAACGCAGATCGACTTGTAAATCGAGAGCTTTGCTTTTCAGCTCAGCTCTCTCTTTACCACGACGGACCAATGCAGCGTCATTATTGCTGATGCCGCACCGATCCGCCTGTCGATCTCTCCATCCTTCCCCCACTCGTGAATAAGACCCCGAGATACTTAAACTCCTCCACTTGGGGCAGGACCCTGTCCCTGACCCGCAGGGGGCATTCCACCCTTTTCCGGGCGAGGACCATGGTCTCGGATTTGGAGACGCTCATTCCCATCCCGGCCGCTTCACACTTTACTTTTTACTCTTAATTAAAAAAATTTTTTAGGTCTACTTAATACTTTTACTTGAGTAAAATTATTTTGGAGTAACTGTAATCTTACTTGAGTAATTTTTTTGGCTACTTTACCAACCTCTGGTTATAATACTAGGAGTGACTAAATATGTACAAAAAAAAAAAATTGAAAATGTCCGCCATTTTAATCTGGCATAAAATCTGTTTCCTTTTCCACCTTCAGTTGTTGCGCTGATAAAAAAAAAAAGCCTTTACACCAACAAAACAATATGCCCCCCAAAGCAGCTCAGTACAGATGCTTTATCCAGCATGCCCGAGCCTGCTGGAAGGCCAGGAAGTCCCAAACCAAAACATGACTGTTGAAATGAATGTTTCGTTGACATTTTTTTGTGTTTAACGCTGTGAACGCCTCAAAGGAGACGTTTCTCTTGTTGAATCTGTTTGGCTACAGATGATGTCAAAAATGTGATTGAAAAATACACATCTGGAAGCAGAACATAAGTCAGAAAAATGATAAAAGGAAGCCCAAAGATCATTGCGATCAAGACCTGACTGATTCATGAGTTAGCTCTCGCGAGATATTTGAAATCGCCGAAAAAAATCTTGCCATTTGTGGCAGTAAGTTTCTGTCTAAAAGCAGCAGCAAAAGACTGAGATTTCCAGTGTTTCATAAATGCACCACAATGTGCCGTCACAGTGCATCCATGGAGGAAGAAAGCAGAAACAGACCCTTTTTTCATCTTGTTCATTGCTTTTTGTGCTTTAGATAAAATAGAATATTTGAATTTTAGAATACTTGAGTTTAGATTTCTGAGTGTGTTTAAAGAAGAAACACCGTCACATGGACTTAGCACATTCGCTAATGCTAACTATTAGCATTGTTTTTATAGTTTAGGTAAATAGTGTGTTATTAGCGTGTTTATAAACACAGTGTTCAAAAAAGAATAAAATACCAACAGTGCAGCACAGAGTACTAGTAAAAGTACTACGAAGTAATAAACAATAAAATCCCAAACTTCATCAATTTTAAGACAAATTACAGAAATCTATTAATCGTGTGATGTCATAGAGAAAAAAGTTTACGATAAAATTTGAATAAAATTAAAATTTGAACCATAATGATTTTTTTTCCTTGCAAAGTAGCTTCTTTTTAAAAATTCTTGTGTTCACATCTAGAAATGGGTAAATCATGACCATTTTTTTCTTCCGTTCCAGGGTCGGGTCCCGGGGGCAACGGCCTCAGACGGAAAGTCGTGGCGTCGCTCTCCCCTGCTGCATCCTCCAGCTCACCTGGAAGGATCTCAAGTCGTTCCCCAGCCAGCTGTGAGACATAGTCTCTCCAGCGGGTCCGGGGTCTGCCTCTTGGTGTCCTCCTGGTGGGACGTACCCGAAACACCTCAACAGCGAGGCGCTCAGGGGGCATCCTGACCAGATGCCCGAACCACCCCATCTGGCTTTTCTCAACCTGGAGGTGGAGCCTGAGTGAGAGCCCAGCCACCCTGTGGTAGAAGCTCATTTCGGCCACTTGTATCTGTGATCTGATTCTTTCAGTCACCACCTACAGCTGATGACCATAGGTGAGGGTAGGAACGTAGATCCTGGTTACCATGGTGAGGGTAGGAACGTAGATCCCGGTTACCATGGTGAGGGTAGGAACGTAGATCCTGGTTACCATGGTGAGGGTAGGAACGTAGATCGACTTGTAAATCAAGAGCTTTGCTTTTCGGCTCAGCTCTTTTTTTACCACGACGGACCGATGCAGCGTCTTAGTTATTGTTGACGCCGCACCGACCCATCTGTCGATCTCCCGCTCCATCCTTCCTCCACTCGTGAACAAGACCCAGAGATACTTAAACTCCTCCACTTGGGGCAGGACCCTGTCCCTGACCTGCAGTGGGCATTCCACTTTTTTCCGGGCAAGGACCATGGTCTTGGATTTGGAGGCGCTGATTCTCGGCCGCTTACGAAAAACAGTTTTTGTTTGAAGTATTTATAAAATTTAAACTAAGGTTCAAAAAAATTTGCAGATGAAAAAAAAGAGCTTTCTTGCACCCTTTAAATTGATCTCAACATCGATCTCAGCATCGATCTCAGCATCGATCTCAGCATCGATCTCAACCAACAATAATCGGTTTTATTGGGAATTATTTAAAAATATTTTCAGGCAAAATATTTAACATCAGTTTGCGATTCCGATATTTTTTCCAGCCGGCGGGGAACCCTTGAAAGCCTTGTCACCCCGGCACAGAGGAAAGAACTTCAAGCGCAGCAGAGTTAAACGAAAAGAGCAGAAAGTAAAGCTTTGATGTTCAGGTGGGGGGTTTAAGAGATGCCCCCACCTGCGGGTATCACCCTTACCTGTTCCACCTCTCTGGACCACCAGCGTTGTCTCAGCTCCGACCGCACACTCCTTCAGCAGCTCCACCACCTGCGTGTGGGTGAATCCGTGCACCAGCTGCTTGTTAATCTCCACGATCAGGTCGCCCTCGCAAAGACCCGGGCACCCCTGAGCTTCCAGGATTTGTTTAACCCGTTGACCTGTCACGCTGTCCGCGATGGTGAACCCAAAACCATCCACGCCCTTCACCATAGTAAGGGTCAGTAGTTCCCCCAAGGTCGCCCCTGATGATGCCATGGAGATGCTATCTGGGGGTGTGGTGCCAGTGGTAGCGGCGAGGGAGCCGTCTAAGTGCGTGTCACCCGGGTGAGAGGTGAGAATCTGCTGGTCTTGACCGGGGTCTGCCACGAAGCGGCCCGTTCGGGTCAGGTAGTCCAGATAGTTCTCATAGCCGGAGCGGCCGTTCATCATGATGGGGCGCTGCTCCATGATGCCCAGCGGAGCGATGATGGTGGTGGTGGTAGTGTTGTTGGCGTTCATAGCGTCCTCCGGGTCGTACGGCAGAGGATAGCCGCGACACAAGACCAAGGTCACGCTCTGCCCGATGGGCACCGACTGAAAGAGTTTGACCACATCGGCATGGGTGGTGCCCAGGACGCAGACGTCGTTGATGTAGACGATCACGTCTCCTAAAGAAGAAAAAAAACGCAAAAATTCTCATTACGTTTACTTTTTAAGTTACGATTTATTTTATTTATTCAACAATGGTGTCAAAGTCGGACACTAATGGCGTTTGTTTTGCGCGATTCAATGCGGGTAACGACGTAAAACCAACTTTTCGCAGATTTCTGCCATGTTTGAACTTTATTGCCACGTTAAAAACAAACCTTGTCTGGTACTTGGCACCATTCTTGGCCATCCCTCGCCGGGGAAATTTGTGTGCTGCATTACACCGCAGTAGGCTGCCACTATGGCGCCAATGGTGGGAGAAATGGGGGGTTAGGTGTCTTCTCCAAGGACCCTAGACGTGCACTCAGTGGAATGCAAACCCTAAACTTCCGGCTGACTTCCGGTCCGTGGGCGAACGCTCTAACCACTGAGCCACCGTCTTCCCCCTAATTTTGTTCTTGTCTGTAGATTTTGTTGTATTTGTTCTATTTGAACGCCATTTTGTTCTTGGCCTAGGATTTTCTTTTCCACCACGCCCACATTGCAATGTGATCAGAAAATTTTTTAGTGCACATGCTCGGTTCAGTCTCAACATCGAGAGCCATTTTTTTAATTAGCATTACAAAAAAAGAATAAAAAAATATTTTATTCATATTATATCAAAATTACTTCCTGATTATGCTAGAATGTGGGCGGGGCGGAGAACAAAATCCATGGCCAAAAACCATCCTGGTGTTATAACAGAATTCAATGACAGGATGGGGGAGCTTACAAATTACCGTAATTTCACGGCCATAAGGCGCACCTAAAAGTCTAAAATTTTCTTCAAAATGAGCGGTGCGCCCTTTCGTGTGGTGCGCCTTGTGTGTGACCTAAAAGAAAAAGCGGTGCCCGTGAGGCGAGGCGGACCTGAAAGAAAAGCATGAGAACGTTAAAGAGTGAAGTGTGAGCGTGTATTGTGTATAAAAAGGTATGTGCTGTATGAACAACATTGCTGTTTTAACCATGAAAATGGCAAAGAGACACGCTTATGACGCTCAGTTTAAGCTGAAGGCAATCAGCTACGCGGAGGAACATGGGAATCGAGCCGCCGCGAGTAATTTCAGCATAAAGGAGTCAATGGATTGTAGATGTTTGGACTAACGCAGTGCTTCTCAATTATTTCCTGTCGCGCCCCCCCTAGAAAGAAGAAAATATTTCGCCCCCCCTCTCCCCCCACTCTCCGCCATGAACATAATTAGTATCATTTGTCTATGAAATTGTTATAAGCAGTGGTCCCCAACCACCAGGTGGACCACCCCTGGTGTGAGGGGCCTAACTAGTATTTTTATTCAATTTGTTTTTGTGATGTCTTTATTTTGAAGGTATGTTTACCGTTACCATGGCAACAAGAGTGCGTTCGAGCAGAGAGAATTTTTCCACGTTATAAAGACGCTGCTAATAAATTTTCTCGTGAAGACAACGTGGATTTAAAGGTATTATTATTGATTAAAAAGCCAGTTTTTTCCGGCTGGTTTTATCACCTGTAGACCGGTCCGTGAAAATATTATCAGACACTAAACCGGTCCGTGGCGTAGAAAAGGTTGGGGACCCCTGGTTCTAAGTACACTTCTACATAACATTGTATTCTCGTTAACAATAAAGAAAAAAAAAAAAGAACAGCTTTATTGTTTTTAGTGTGTAACAGAAAATATTTAAAGTGCATCAATTAACTTGAATTAAAAATAAATAAAACTTATTTAAACTATAAACTACAACTACTGTAGTGGATGTACAATTACACTTTATTCTAGTACGAAAAAAAAACGTGTTCCACAGGACCACACGCGCCCCACTATTTGAGAAGCACTGGACTATTTTTTTAATACGCACATTTGCGTGCTTGCGTGTGTTGTTGTAAGGCGGTGTGTGACTGAGACTGCGCCTTTTCGTACGGTGCGCCCTATGTGTGTGTTAAATCCTGCAACGGCGCACAAAACTGAGGCTGCGCCTTTTCGTACGGTGCGCCTTATGGCCGTGAAATTACGGTAATCAAACATGGATGGAAAAAAAAACACTTGAGGAATGTTTTTAAACAAAATATATTTTTTAAAAATGATAAAAATTGTCTGTTTAACTGTTTATATTATTTTGACCTCCCAGTTTAAACCCGTCCAGCTGTCACCCATCCTTTTTACATCCATCTTTCCGTCCATCCACTTGGACGTGCGGTGTGAGGGAGTTTCTAATTAATCTGTGTAAAACGTGGAGGACATTTGCCTCCAGCGTCGGTGTCAGAATCGATGGCTGAGCTCAGCAGCAGAAAACAAATGATGGCGCTGTGACCTCCATGCGCCCCGCTGGGCCCATGTTTCTCATTATTTGTGACCAGGGATGAAAGAGAGAGGGATGGAGAGCATCAGCCGGGCTGGAATCCAGCTGCATGCTAGAGACGGACTCCGGAAACTTTTCACAGCAACGCTGGAGGTGAAATAATTGGAAAATGACGCAGTCGGCTTCGCTTGATGCAGACTTCCATTTTTTTTTTTTTTTTTTTATGATAATATAAATAATCTTTGAGGGGTTTCAGTCCCGGGTGGGGACGAGACATGGAACACTGGCCTTTCTATGTGGAGTTTGCATATTCTCTCCGTGTATACGTGGGTTTTCTTCCACCTTCCAAAAACCTGTATATTAGGTTGATTGGCTGCTCTAAAGTCGCCCCTAGGAATGGGTGTGTGTGTGCATGGTTGTGTGTTTGTTGCCCTGCGACAAACTGGCGACCTATTTGGGTTGTACCCTGCCTCTTGCCTTGAATCCGGCACCCCTCGCAATCTTGTTCGAGTTGGACGTTTCAGAAGACGAAAGAATGAATTATTTTTGAAGGCATTTACAATGGCTTTGATAATTTTAGTCTACCTGGCAACACATGCCAACTGAAATTTGATTGGTCAAATTTAGAAGCGCATGGCCGTTTAAACGCAGCGCAGCTCTTGGAAAAGCCATAAAGTTAAAGAACAGACCATGTGGAAATATTTTTAAATTTTAATGAGCGAAATATAATTAACAGTAGTTTGTGATTTTTGAACCAGCAGAGAAGGTTTTGATGGTCCTTAAAGGTCCGCCACTAATGAGTCTTTTTTCAAGTGAAACTCGATGTAAAATCAAACTATTCCATATTTAACCTATCTTATGTCTTTAAATCACATTCCGTCCTGTTTTTTTTTCTTTCTTCAATGTTTTCCATCTCCCAAAAAAACTGGTACAGATTCTACATCCCAGCACTTCCTTCCTCCAGCTCATTTCTGTCTGAGAACACCCCGCCCCGCCAACCCTGCCTGCTCAGACTCCGTGTCCTACTTTCCCACAGCTTCTCTCCATCCACCAGCACCAGGACCTGTGGGGGTGTGAAATTCCCAATTTCAGATAATTCCCCTGCTCTCTCTCTCTCTCTCTCTCTCCATCTGACGGCTCTTAGCTGTCTGTTCTAAAGCCTGAAAGAAAATATTTGATATTCTCTTTCTACATATTTGATGTGTGACTGGGAGTAAATGTAAATGGGAGAGGAGTTTGTAGCAAGCTGCTTAGCTGCTCCATTTGGATGCCAAAGGCAGAGTTTATACTGGGAGCTTTTGCTGGTTCATTCTGAGGAGTTAAACCGTGGTGACGCACGTTCACCACCAAGGGCACTCCGTGCTGTTCCATTCATCTAGCTGAAATGTACGTGAGAAGAAACGACTACAACTGGTTATCAAGACTGCCCAGTGGATCATTGGCTCTTCACTCCCAAATCTGGAGAAAATTTGTGCCTATCGTCTCTTTGAAGGACCAAAAATCCATGATAATCCCACCCACGACACTCGCTATTTTCCACCCTTCCATTTGGTAGAGCCAAGGTTCTAAGAGCCTGGACCTTCATGCTGTTCCATTCACCTAGCTGTAATGCACGTGAGAAGAAACAACTACAACGTTCACCAAGACTACAACGGGCCATCAAGACTGCCCAGTGGATCATTAGCACTTCACTCCCAAATCTGGAGAAAATTTGTACCTATTGTCTCTTTTGAAGGATCAAAAATCCATGATGATCCCACCCATCACACCCTTCCATTTGGTAGATCCAAAGCTCCATGAGCCTGGACCTACCGGATTAGGTACAGCTTCTCCCCTATGTCTGTGTAGACTGGTACCTAACTTAGAACACTAGTCCAGTACTCTGACAAGTTGGTTCACACTGAGGAGTTATACCACAGTGACCTATGTTCACCACCAAGGGCCCTTCCTGTTGTTATATTCACCTGGCTGAAATGTGTGTGAGAAGAAACGACTACAACGGGTCATCAAGAGTGCCCAGTAGATAATTGACACTCCACTCCCAAATCTGGAGAAAATTTGTGCCAATTGTCTCTTTCGAAGGATAAAAAATCCATGATAATCCCACCCACCCATGACACTCGGTATTATCCACCCTTCCATTTTGTAGATCCAAAGTTCTGAGAGCCTGGGCTGACCGGATGAGGTACAGCTTCTACCCTGTGGCTGTGAAGACTGGTACATAACTTAGAACGCTAGTCCAGCACTCTCCGTACATCCACACACACATGCAACAACATAAACAACTAATAACCAACTCATAGCTGATGGAGAAGCCACCGGACAAACTGACAATATTGACATTAAAGCAACGACTTGATGGGGGTGCTGAAGGACGAGGACCCAAATGCGGAACACAAACAAAGATCTATTAACAAAGGGAGTCCAGCAAGTATGAAAAAAGAAACAGGAGTCAAAAAGGTAGTTCATGGTCAGGATAAATTTCCAGGGTATCTTTCTTAAAGGGCCCATCTCACGCAAAATGGACTTTCCAGAGTTTTCTAGCTTGTAAGAGTGATGTCCGGGCCTTGTATATATGTGTGTGTGTGTGTGTGTGTGTGTGTGATGTCCGGGCCTTGTATATGTCACCAAAGGGGTTTCTAGATTGATTTAGCCCGTTTTTCTGTGGATTTCTGGTACGCTCAGACAAAACAACCACTGAGCAGATGTCTAAAGTATGACGCGGCTGTTAAAGTATAACGTAGCCAGGACAGACTTCGCACACGCTCCCCTCCGCAGCAAACCCTCCCTCCTCACCACCCGCCCGCCCTCCTCGCCCGCCTCCACTCCGGCCTTACGCCCTCACAAACTTGCTTTCAACGTCCGATATACAGGCTGGTTCGCTGCTCTGCGTCTTTTTTATTTTCTTGCTTGAAACACGCTTTTTTGATGAATTGACATGATAAAATCTTATTTCAGACGCTACCAAACCGCTACGCACGGGTTTACGCCTGCCTTCCCCCTCCCGCTCAGAGATGGGCGGAGGAATAGCGGTTCAGTGAGAGCAGAGGGCGGAGCTTGTACTTTTTCAGGACGGGCGGGGGGATGAGCAGACCCGGCCTTTCGTAGTTCTGGGTCTGTGACTGCGCTCCACCAAATCAATATATTTTCATAACTATGGTGTAATGCATGTTGCAAACCAAACATTTTGCGTGTGTATGTGCAGAGGATACAATGTGAAAAGAGGTATTTTGGATGAGATGGGCCCTTTAAGTTCAAAAGGATATTCTCTTGGTCGGAAGCCAGACAAGGCAGGAAAGAGTGAAGACCCAACAAAGAATGTTGGAGATGCTGCCTTTAAATAGGCAGAGGTCAAACGAGACGCAGGTGTGCAGAATCAGGTAGGATTTGGTGAATGGAAAGGTGGTCTAGGGCTCCCTCTGGCGGCGGGTGGGGGTACCACAACAACTTTGCTCCTTGGCTTTGGAACTCACTCCCTCCTCAGTTCCTCACCACATTTCAAATCCAGATTGAAACCTCATCTCTTGAAGCGTCCCGAACCAGTCGCTGGTTAGGTGTTCCGGGCACGTCCTACCGGGAGGAGACCTACAGGCAGGCCCCAGACCCGCTGGAGAGACTATGTCTCACAGCTGGACAGGGAACACCTTGGAATCCTCCCGAGTGAGCTGGAGGATCCAGTCTCACTCGGATATGTTACGGTTTCAAAAAATTGATCCACAGATATTTTAAAGGTGTCAGAGTTTTTCCCCCCTGAGAAGAAGGCTCTGAGGACATGGATGTCCCGTCTCTTAGTTTTGTTTTGATGATGCAGTGAAATAGAATGAAATAGATTGTAGATCTGATTTTTTTCTGAGTCTCTGAGCATGTGTGCTGCAGTGTGCAGACACAACCAGACGTTAAGAGACTGCAACAAACCACATTGTGATTAATGGAGAAACGCAATCAAACAGTTGGTGCCCGGATTCGTCTGCACACAATGCACAGCCGGCAAACAATGAAATGAAAAGATGCAGCGTTTGGAAATGTTTCTACGCTAAATGGAGTTTGGAGTCCATTCATTTATCCTTGAGGATGGAAAGAAGTAACATTTTCTAGTCTCGGCTTCTGACAGATCCGTCACCTCAGACTTTGAGAATCTCCGTCTACTCTGATGTTGATCCAGATTAGGGCTGAAACAGTTAATCGATTTAATCGATTATAATCGATTATCAAGATAGTTGTTGACTAATTTGGTCATCGATTAATCGTCTAAAAAGTTTTTGCTGTCAACTGCACTTAAATTGGTCTCCATGTGGGGCAGTAGAGAGCAAATTGACGATGCTCGCTACCAAAATAGGAGGAGAAGAAGATAGCAGGCAATCATTGGCCTTCATTTCACCCCGCCTCACGTGATCTGGCAGATCCAACAAGATGGCGGTAAGAAAAACACATACAAAATCATCAGAAGTTTGGATTGTTTTCCGCTAAATTTGAAAAAGACTTGCGTTAATATGCAAAGTTTGCAAAACGAACACGTTTTGGAACGGAAGCATAACGACGCTGCACAAACATCTGAAAAAAAACTTGTCGGACTCGAAGCGGGAGACGGCAAACCGGAGCGATACACGATGTTATTTCTAATAAAAACAATTTTACAGGTCGCTAAATACACTTTTTATTATCTACAAAAAAAACAAAAACAAGCCAACATGGACTATTTTCTGTGGAAAACGGTTGCACTCCGGAGCAGAGCGCTTATAAAATATGCCAAAAAAGTAATATTTATTAAATTCTCCTTTTATCCGATTAATCGAATAATCGAGCTAATAATCGACAGATTAATCGATTACCAAAATAATCGTTAGTTGCAGCCCTAATCCAGACTAGATGACTTTTTAACCATAATTAAAACAACTTTCTCTAGTCTTTAGTGCATTTAATTTTATTGGATTTTTAGACTCAGTTTTTCAAATTAAACCCTGACAGCTTAACAACTCTTTGTGAATTCTGAGCTCGCTCTAACACCCGCCTTGTTTTTCTGGCATCGCCCTGCGCGGCTTGTCCTACATGACTTGCATGAATTTATCCAGCAGCATATCAACAAACAGTGGGCTACAGTTTTATTATTATGGTTGTTGTCAAATTATTTATCATCGTTATTGGAAGATAATTGCAAATAAACGAATGCACGACACTGAATGGTTTAGAAATAGATTTTTTTAATTAAACGTCTTTTCTCAATTTAGCCCGATTTTCTCATGTTTTTAATCGTTTTTTCACTGCTTCAAATGCTTCATTTCACTGTCCTCAGTTCACTTCAGCTTCTGTCCACAAGGTGTCGTCTTTTCCCCACATCTAGCCATTTGCGTACCGCAGCTTTTGATTCTGCTTAGAGTCACGCTAAAATCCGACAGTCTGACATCTTTAGACGTGTGTCTTTATAAACTTTTCTTAAGGTTACCTGTGGCCATCTTTCCATCGGCGGCGGCGGGTCCATCCGGGATGACGCTTTTCACCTGCAGGAACTCGTCGGGCTCGTCTCCTCCGATGATGGTGAAACCGAAACCCATGTTGCTCTTCTGGAGGGCCGTGGACAGGAAGCTTCCTTTCAGCTGGGTGGGGTCCCGCGTGAACAGCGACTTCTCTGCAAACAGGAAGAAAATGAGCAAAACAAAGCAAAACAAAGGGATAGGACCTAAAAGCCGATGCGTGCTGGAGGGGGAACAGGGTGTAGCCACAGAAGAACGGGTAGAGGGCTGCTGAAGGGGTTTTGGACAGAGTCCATTTGGACTCATGAAGACAATCTAAGGAGTGTGTTTTCCACAGTAGGATGATGATGCGGTGGAGTAAAACTCAGCGGATGACATGCTCCCAGTTGGGGATCAGCTTTAGGGGGTGGAGGAAAGTTTGGGATTACGGGGCGAGGATTCAGGAGGCTCAGATGACAGGATCCAGCCAACAAGCGTAGTCAGATTGAAGCAGGACGCCCTCACCTCGCTACTGTGCTAGCTCTTTAGCGCAGCGTCATCGCAGATCCCCCGGTTGCCTCCGGGGGGAGCTCATTCACATGCTTACAGTAAGCCGCTGGCGCCACGGCGACAGCTTTGCTTGCTTTCTGGCCTTACTTACTGACAAAGTGCCACAGGGGGGTACAGACAGGCTGCCCTAGCACCACGGTGCAGGCGGAAGAGCCCGGATGGGGGCACGCGTTCATCCGCCGAGTGAGAACGTGCCGGAGTGGAGAAGCGTCGGCGGAGATGGTGGCAACCCTGCGACCATGAGCAGGAGAGCGGGACAGGTCACCAAGGCTGTGGCAGCGCTCAGGCACGGTGGGACCGAGCTGGGCACGAGGAGGGCGAGGCAAGGTTGCGGAGGGGGTTCCATCCTCCACTGACGTCAGTTTGGAGAAAAAGGGGGAGGAAGAAAGAGGTTTGGAGAGAGGAGAGAGAACCTCATTGGACTGTACATACAGCGTAACCGTGGCAACCAGCAAAGGGGCGCTTTTTGGGAAGTTCATCCCACCGCTGGAACGGGGTGATTAAAGCAAAAAAAAGTCAGATTTAAACCTACAAACTGATAAAGAATAAGTTTAACGTTTAACGTTGGCAGGTGTCTCCGCTCTGACTTGGAGGAAGAAAGCAGAAACAGACCTTTTTCATCTTCATTATTCTCATTTGTTTATAAGAACAAATAAGTAAGATTTACTTTTATTTATTATAATTTGAATATAAATAAAGACGTATATGATCTTATACCTGTTATCAGTGGTGGATGAAGTACTCGCTTTTTGTACTTAAGTAAAAGTAAAAGTATCAATAAAAAAATCTACTTAAGTAAAAGTACAAAAGTAATTGGTGTAAATTGTACTTTTTAAGTAAAAAGTAAAAGTATTCGATCATAATTCAAATGTTATTTTTTGTGCTATAGGGTGTCACCATGGTAACCAGGATAAATACTCTGCAGAGGTGTGACCCCCCCTCTCCCACCTCATTTGGTCCACAAAAAAAAAAAAAAATAAATAAAAGGAAAGGGGACAAGTCAAGCTATCCCCTAGAAAGGCCAGTGAATGGGCACCAAAATGGAGGAAAATTACACTTATTTTTTAAAATGTTTTGGAGGAGAGGCCCCCACTCACTATATATTGGCTTTGTCAAAGCCCCGCCCCCCTTTGGAAAATTCTAGATCCGCCCCTGCTCTGTGTAATGATGGCTCAACTTTTTATTTAGAAGTAAACACAACGAACAACGATCTTCTGACTCTTTTTAATTTGTACTAAAATGTTTCTCGATTCATTACTTCTTCTCCCAATCAACTGCTTCTTTTGATTTTGGCGATGCGGCTTCAAGATGCGCTAAAAAAAACCCTGTGTATTTTTCAAATTCCTGAACGAAAATGTAACAAAAATGTAAAACACACTTTTAAAAAGTAGTGAAGTAAAAGTACAGATATTTGCTCTAAAAATGTAGTGAAGTAAAAGTAAAAGTACTGGTCTTAAATTTTACTTAAGTAAAGAACAGATACACAATTTTTTTACTTAAGTACAGTAACGAAGTACATTTACTTCGTTACGTTCCACCACTGCCTGTTATATATGAACACATAGCAGCAGGGACTTACCTCTGTAGATGGAGGGGAGGGGAAGAGAGGAAAGACCTTGGCTTTGCATCTGTTGCTGCTGGAGTCTCCTTTTTGCCTCCAGGACGGGGTTCTCAAACTGGGTCCTTCTATTTATATGGCTGCAATAAAAAAAAAGGGGGTGTTTTCAGAGTTCACGCTGACCCCTGATTATGTAACAGCGGGCGCACGCTGACGGTTTATTTTAACCCCAAAACCAGGAACAAGCTACTGAGATTCCCTCCAAAGCCCCTCGTTGCTCTCTTTGTAGTTCTAAAAAAAGACATGGACTCTAAATAGCATCGTTTCCCAGACTGAAATAATTAGTCATCATTATATGGTCTCCTCGTTCTGAGACGCTATTGTTCTCTGGAAATACTTTTCTCTCCTCTCGTTATCTTTTAATGAACACTCTAGAATAAAAGTAATAATTATAGGACATGTTTGGAGTATGTGTATCTATAGAAAAGACATGCAGGGGTGCACATAAGTGGTGCCTTGTCCAAATGCATGCCCTGATGAACATCGGACATTTTAAAATACTTTGAAAGGAGTTCAAAAGGATCAGTCAGCAAAAAAAGTGAGAGATTGAGGCAACCCCATTTTTTTATAAATCACCATTTTATTACTAAAAACATATTAAAAAATTGGGTTTAACACTAGGACCGCCGCAGCTGTCAATTTGACTCCAAGTCACTTTAATATTCTAATTAATTAGTTCATTAATTAGAATAAATTAAACACAACCTAGGAGGCTGAACTTTTATGACTTTTAATATAAACTTTTTTTTTGATTTTATCATGTATTTTTTTGTGTTCTAAAAATAAACGTTTCAAAATTTACAAGCATTTTAGCTCCTCTAACCTGCTGCGCCCCACAGCAGCTGGGAGGAAGCAAGCATTGGAAGTTGTTGTTATGTTGCTATGGCAACAAACACATTGCTATGGCCACACATAAGTGTGTGTGTTTATATTTGTGGAGAGAGACAAGGAGGGCTCTGACGCCATTACGGAAACATTTTAGAAAGGTTGAGTGAGATAATATTGAAGAGACACCATGAAGAGAGTCTGAATAAAGTCAGCCATGTTTTCTAGATAAGTCTTGAAAGTTCAGGTTAACATATTGGAATATAGCCCATTTATAACGAGGATATTTTTGACGCAGCAGCGCAAAATGTGGAAAAAAAGTAGGCTATTGATGAATTAGATCGTTTTACTTTGGTGTTTGATTTTTTTAGTTTAGGTTTTAAAAATACTTTGTATATCAATTTTATCATTATTAGTACTTTAAAAATTCCGTTCCGTCATCTTCCGCTTGTTCTGGGGTCGGGTCGTGGGGGCAACAGCCTCAAACGGGCAGCCTAGGCCTCTCTCACCCCGGCTGCATCCTCTAGCTCACCTGGAAGGATCCCAAGTCGTTCCCCGGCCAGCTGTGAGACATAGTCTCTCCAGCGGGTTCGGGGTCTGCCCCTTGGTCTCCTCCCGGTGGGACGTGCCCGAAACACCTCCCCCGCGAGGCGCTCGGGGGGCATCCTGACCAGATGCCCGAACCACCCCATCTGGCTCCTCTCGACCTGGAGGAGGAGCGGCTCGACACCGAGCTCCTCCCGGATGGCAGAGCTCCTCACCCGATCTCTGAGTGAGAGCCCAGCCACCCTGCGGAGGAAGCTCATTTCGGCCGCTTGTAATTGCGATCTCATTCTTTCGGTCACCACCCACAGCTGGTTACCATGGTGAGGGTAGGAACATAGATCCTGGTTACCATGGTGAGGGTAGGAACATAGATCCTGGTTACCATGGTGAGGGTTGGAACGTAGATCGACTTGTAAATCTTAAAAATTGAGTGGTTTAAAAGTTTACTTATAAAATATGAATAATTACATAAGCGTCACATTGACGGTCATGGCGGTTGCAGGTAGATTTAGAACGCAGCAGTCCTAGTGTTAATAATGTGTAACAACATTCAGCAGTTTGTTTTTTTTAAATTGAACTGACAAACTAATTATTAGAAAAATCTGAGTACAGGAATAAAAAAAACTCGAGATCCAGAAAAAACAAAGAAATAATCTTAAAGAATCTTAATTTGGAACCGTCTCCAGGAGGACGGTCTAGGACAAAAGCAGCATTGTAGGAAGTGTGAGTGCGGTGCAGGAGGTGTTATTCTGCAGGTTTTTATATAAAAGCCAAATAACTCAGACGCTGGTCTAAAAATAGCTCCTCCTGCACCCTGGAGTATTAAAACCCCCAAACAGACGAGCAGTCCGACGGAGGGCACAGACCACTGCAGCAGACATTGAGAAGCTATACGCTACATCCGATAAAAAGGAAGATAATGAACTTGGGGAGGGTTCATGTGAGGAGAATCTCAGCCTGCTTCTAATAAAGATGATTAACACGAC
Organism: Neostethus bicornis; assembly: GCA_902685375.1. Taxonomy (NCBI): domain Eukaryota; kingdom Metazoa; phylum Chordata; class Actinopteri; order Atheriniformes; family Phallostethidae; genus Neostethus; species Neostethus bicornis. Next base: position 2,579,393 of record CACRXE010000066.1, on the reverse strand, counting down.
TGGAGCGGCTTTTTAAAGATGCTGCACACTTACTCCACATAGTAGCTTCCGTAAATGGGGTCATCGATTTTCTCCCAGCCGTATGGAAGCTCTGCAGGGATGAGAAAAGCACAACGTACAGATGACCATAATTAAGTGCTTGTTTATTCAATAAACCCAACAGAAGCATATCGAAAAACAGATTTTATTTACAGCGTGATGGTTTAATAACATGCTAAGCGGAATTCGCGCAATGGGCGATGGATGAAAAGGGTTTTCTCAGCAGCTTGTCGAGGTGATCGATTTGTAGAGGGTATTGGTTCTTTATTGACGTACTTACAAGTTTCCCAGTAAACAAACCCCAAAAAATCAGATGGCGTTTGAATCGAAATTAGTAAAATATTAATGCCCTTCATTTTTCCCCACGCTGTAAAACGTTACACTTTGATGAAGGATTTACAGCCTCGTCTGAGAAGAGCACAAACCCAGAGGGCGGTGAACTTTCCACACGTCAGCAGCTTCATATTTCTCATGTTTTACAGTTTGCTTCTCAATGTTAGAAGTTCAGATTTGAAGGAAGCCACCGGGGTGCAGCGGAGCGTGAAGCTGACAGGCAGATCAAACATCTGGAAGGAAAAAAACCAGCCTTCGCACGATTGTACGAAATCATAAAATATCTGGTATTTGTTGGAATATTTGAATCATGTTGTGAAGTCACACACTTCACATTTTGTGGATGTTTGTATTAGTTCTTTATTTTCTAAACTGGATTACTCTCTCCGTCCCAATTGATGGATTGCATTCTGCTTGCTCATTGGCTGTACATACAGTAAACAAAGAAGGGTGGTTGCATTCTGCTTGCTCATTGGCTGTACATATGTGGTCAACAATGGGGGTGGTCAATTCTGCTTGTAGCCCTAGGAGAGGCATGGACAAACTACGGCCCTTTAAAGATTTTAATTCGGCCTGCCGAACTTGAAAAAATTAAATAAATCAACCTTGTTAATGTTTTATGTCCCCTGCAATTTTGATGTTTTCTCACTAGATGGCGCCAAAGAAACAACAACACTGCTCCCATTAAAATGTGTGTGTCCATGATGCCCACGCTGTCAAAATAAAACATGTGCACAGATATGGAAAGCCATCGGGACCAATACACGCATGTAAAAAGGCGTGTTAGATGTTAAAACAAGCAAAATGTTACATCAAGCGCTTAAATTTCAAACCTAGCGCTGCTAGATTTTAAATTTAACGCTCTTGATGTAACATTTAGCGCTTGTTTAAAATCTAAGTGCGCCAATTCTATCGGTCTAATCTAGAGGTTACCAAAGCATGCCATCCATCTGATCCTGTTCCGGCCCCTTTGTCAAATGTTTGAACTCAATAAGACCCGCAAGTAAAAACTAAGTTTTTGATTTGTTAAAATCTAATTTTAACAAATAGCCACAAAGTAACAATAAAAGACCCCTAAATGATCCGATTTGTAACCTCAGCCCTTTCTTTCTATCCTGTAACTCTTTAGGTTTCTTCTTTGGGTTTTTAGGAGTTTTTAAGACTCAAGAGGAAGGCTCTAAGGCAGTGGTTCTTAACCTTGTTGGAGGCACCGAACCCCACCAGTTTCATATGCTCATTCACCGAGCCCTTCTTTAGTAGCGTCACTAACGCTAACCCAACGTCACTGACACACACCGCTGGTCAGACGGAGGGTTATTAAAGAAGGTGTTGTTAAACCCGACTGATAGGGAGGTCTCACTCTGCTGCTTATCCAGCCCTCTCTAAGCGGTCTGATTGGGAGGTCTCACTCTGCTGCTTATACAGCCCTCGCTAAGCGGTCTGATATGGAGGTCTCACTCTGCTGCTTATACAGCCCTCTCTAAGCGGTCTGATAGGGAGGTCTCACTCTGCTGCTTATCCAGCCCTCTCTACGCGGTCTGATAGGGAGGTCTCACTCTGCTGCTTATCCAGCCCTCTGTAAGCGGTCTGATAGGGAGGTCTCACTCTGCTGCTTATACAGCGCTCTCAGAGCGGACCGGTTGGAAATCCCAAAGCAGGAACCTTTCAATGACTGTGCCCACTAACTGCAGATTAGACTGAAGGGCCGACCTTCGCGGCGGAGGCTCATCCAAACCCCTGAGACTGATTCACCAAACGCCTAGGGTTCGATCGAACCCAGGTTGAGAACTACTGCTCTAAGGACAGGCATGCTCTGGCTCTGATTAGTTATTAGTTGTACTGATTGTCTCTGATGTGATGGTGGCTTGTGATGGAAAAAAAATGATGTACAGGCTCTCCTTTCAGGGTTAAATTTCACCATTCAAGAGAAAAAGGACAGGATCTACCCTTCGTCTCTTTGAATTCTTCCTCAGACAATAACGTCTGATTTTCTTTTAAGTTGAAACGTTGACTTCTTCCATCAGAAGATCGAACAGGATGTTTATCTGTTTTTTCCTTTCCTTCCAGAATAAAAACATTGGAAACAACAAGCTCTTCCCTGATTGCTCTCCGAGATACATCCAAGTAAATTCCCACCATCATGGTTCAACTCTACCGTGTAAGAACTATGAAGCTGGGGCTCTAGTTTTTGGAGGTGAATGGAAGTTAATCAGGACGAAGTATCAGCAGGAAAATACTTCCTAATTAGGAAGGAAGTAACTGGAGGCAAAACTAAAACCTGCTAATGAAGCAGACTGTAAACACAATGCACCGTGTGGTCATCGCACGTACATCCTGATGACCAAACGGATTCACTCACCCGTACAAATAAAGAAATTAAAGATGGTGATATACACAGTACGTATGAACGTACATTGGTGTACACAGATATTTTTGGGGCCACGTACCTATTTTTAATAGAAATGAGAGTTTAAATGAATTACAGGTACTGTACTTAAGTAAAAAAAAGTGTATCTGTACTTTACTTAAGTAAAATTTAAAACCTGTACTTTTACTTTTACTTCACTACATTTTTAGAGCAAATATCTGTACTTTTACTTCGCTACTTTTTAAAAGTGTGTTTTACATTTTTCGTTACATTTTCGTTCAGGAATTTGAAAAATACACAGGTTTTTTTTTTTTAGCGCATCTTGAAGCGGCATCGCCAAAATCAAAAGAAGCAGTTGATCGGGAGAAGAAGTAATGAATCGAGAAACATTTTCCACATTCATTCAGCGTCAAAAAACCTAACATCAAATCTAGTACAAATTAAAAAGAGTCAGAAGATCGTTGTTCGTTGTGTTTACTTCTAAATAAAAAGTTGAGCCGTCGTTACACGGAGCAGGGGCGGATCTAGAATTTTCCAAAGGGGGGTGGGGCTTTGACAAAGCCAATGTATAGTGACTATGGGCCTCCCCCAAAACATTTTGGTGCCCATTCACTGGCCCTTCTAGGGGATAGCTTGACTTGTACCCTTTTCTTTTATTTGTTTATTTTTTTGTGGACCAAATGAGGCGGGAGAGGGGGGTCACACCCCTGCAGAGTATTTATCCTGGTTACCATGGTGACACCCTATAGCCCAAAAAATAACATTTGAATTATGATCCAATACTTTTACTTTTTACTTAAAAGTACAATTTACACCAAATACTTTTGTACTTTTACTTAAGTAAATTTTTTTATTGGTACTTTTACTTTTACTTAAGTAAATTTTTTTATTGGTACTTTTACTTAAGTAAATTTTTTGTGAGTACTTCATCCACCACTGCAGGGCAGGCGTGGCCAAACCGATCCACGAAGGCCAGGTGGTGTTGTGTTAATAAACACTCTCTGTCAGGAATGCAGCCTTCAAAGCCTCTTTCCTCTTGGACAAAAAAATATTTTTGAATCACAAACTGATTTTAGTTACGTTTCCATTGTTTTTGGCGGCCATCTGAGTTTTTGTCTGTGGAATAAAAATTACTTAAGTTTTAGTTACGTTTTAGTCATCTCAATACATTTTAGTTTTAGTCACGTTTTTGTCAATGAAAACACAAGAGTTTTTGTCTAGTTTTCGTCAGGGAGACGTAGAACGTTTTTAGTCTAGTTTTAGTGTAAAAAAAATTCTTACTTTAACAATTGTGTCTTTATTACTGAGAAATATGCAAATTATTTGTTAAAAAAAACACTCTGCCGAGCTTTAACAAACACTGTAAAACAACGTAAAATAAATACAAATTCTTCAGTGAGAGAGGAACATAGTAACTTATATATACTTAAAAATGACATCTTTTAAATTAGATTAGAATTACTTTATTGATCCCACTCTTGGGAAAATTTAATAACCTCTGTAAAGGGAGGAGACGGCAGCTCAATGATTAGAGCGTTCGGGCGCGGACTGGAAGTTCGCAAGTTCGCGTCCCACACAGAGCACATCTAGGATCCTTAGAAAAGACACCTAACCCCTGTTTCTCCCACCATTGGCACCGTCAAAGGGCAGCCTGCTGCGGTGTAAGGAGTGCAGCACACAAATTTCCCCTTTCTTGTGGCTGCAGGTGTGTTGTGTAGACGGTGTGAACGCGCAACATTGTGTGTGTGGGGGTCTGACGCCTATTTCGTTACATTTTCGTCTCGTCACATTTTTGTCACCAATAACTCGCATTTATTTTGTTATCGTTACGTCATCGTCATAAAAAAAAAAAAAAGCTTCGTCAACAAAATCATTTCGTCGTCCTCATTGTTGACGAAAACAACACTGTACATTTTGAACATAAATAATGAGAAAATATTTCCAAATAGTTTGTCTGATTTCTTTCATGTAACTAAGCAGCTTCCAAACATGTGTTTCTGCTTTGAAGTTTTGAACCAATCACATTTCAGCCAGAATATGTTGCCAAATAGTTTAAAATTAGATTTTAGAATCCGATCTGCTAGCTCTATCCAGGGATGAATCTAGGATTTTCTAAAAGGGGGCACGGGGCGGAGGGCGGCGCGAGGTCATAGACAAAATGAGCACCGGCAGTGCTCACCAGTAGAGGGGGCTCGTGGGGCATTCCCCCCGGAATATTTAAAAAAATAAATAATTTTTCTGCAGTTTGGAGCCTATTTTTTCTCAAAGTTTATAATAATTAAAGTAGTAAAAACACTTTTTTTTTTTGTAGACCAAAAGGGGAGGGGCGTGAGCCCCCACGCACCACCCCTGGATCCGCCCCTGATTACTAATGACTCATTAGCCTATGTAGCAGTCTAAATCAATTCAGTCGTCTTTTTCATCTGAGCTGCGTCCAGATCTGTTAGCAGGGGTCGATCCAGGATTTTCTAAAGGGGGCTGAGGTCATTGAAGCTGGAATGGGGGGACTGTGGGCATCCCCTCCCCAAGATCATTTTGAAAACTAAGAGTAATTTTCCTGCGTTTTTGTGGCCCATTCACTGGCTGTGTAAGGGAATAGCTTCACTAGCCCCCTTTCTTCTTTTTTTTTTTCTTTTTTTTTGTGGACCAAAAGAGGGGCGGGGGTTTGGCTCCAGCTTCTACCCTTCCTAGATCCGCCCCTGATTAGGCTAATAACCATGTTCGGGTATACCTTTAATAAATAGTTACGTTTCCTTGGTGGAACTCCGATTTATCTGATGAAGAGTCTTTAGGGTATCCAACTTTATTTCCCTGGTATGTGTGTTTGTGTGTGTGTGTGTGTGTGTGTGTGTGTGTGTGCGTTACGCTTCTCCTGACCTTTATACTCCATCCCCTTAATGCAAAATAATTAAAGTTTTAGTAGGATGCACTATTTTTGCTCTGCACTCAATAAATCTCACACAGATCATCCACACACACATACACACACACGCACACATGCCATGCACACACACACACACATTGTTGTGCCATATGTGACAATGTTAACGACCCCTCGGGACTCAGCAGTGAGTGTGAACACTGCCACATTTTTGAAGCCCATCTCCACTCATTAAATATGAACAAGTGTTTCATGTTCTCACCATTACTGTTCGGCGTGCACGCCCTGACGTGCACAAAGATTACGCTGCTTCCTCCACATGCACACAGACACACACACAGACACACACACAGACACACACAGAGATCAAAAGGAAGCCATGGAGCTCAGCTGTCCTATTAAAATGTGCAAAATGAAGAGAAACTGAACTCTTGAGTGACTAAAAATACTTTTTTTATGTTTTTTACTCCTTTTTTTTTAAAATTTACTCCTTTTTTTTACTTGGAGAAGCCGGTTTGATTCCCAGTGGGCCCATGCCTAAATGTCCCTGGAGCAGACACCTAATCCTTTCAGGTGTTCAGGGGTGCCCAACCTTTTTTGTCCCAAGATCTACTTTACAAATATCAAACCTCCTGAGATCTACCAGTCCTATGTTAACATCGCAAACCCCTGCACATCGTTTCTACCCCTACATCACGATTTGTTACACACGCACACACTCACAGTGTTTTGCAAGGGGGAGGGGCCACAGCAGCACCGCGGGCTGCTTATTGATTACAGGCTTAACAACGTGATTTCACGTCACAGACTTTAAAAATCTCCAGTAACAGCAGAAAAAGACGTTAGGTTGACACTTTTTTTGAAAAACAAAACAAAAACAAGAGTCTCTAAATTTTAGCAACTCTAGCGGAATGAAGACTCTAGAGGAATGAAGATTAGTCAGAGTAAGACAGAGTACATGTGTGTGAATGAGAGGGATCCAAATGGAAAAGTGAGGTTACAGGGAGAAGAGATAAAGAAGGTGGAAGATTTTAAGTACTTAGGATCAACAGTCCAGAGGAATGGAGAGTGTGGAAAAGAGGTGAAGAAGCGTGTTCAAGCAGGCTGGAACGGGTGGAGAAAAGTATCAGGTGTGATGTGTGATAGAAGAGTTTCAGACAAAATGAAAGGAAAAGTGTACAAAACCGTGGTGAGAGCGGCCATGCTGATTGGTCTAGAGACAGTGGCACTGAAGAAAAGACAGGAAGCACGGGGAAACATGAAGTTAGAGAGGCAAGACTGAGATGGTTTGGGCATGTACAGAGGAGAGAGAGTACATCAGAAGAAGGATGCTGGGTTTGGAACCACCAGGAAAGAGGACTAGAGGAAGACCAAAGAGGAGGTTCATGGATACAGTGAAGGAAGACATGAAGATGGTTGGTGTGACCAAAGAGGATACAGGAGATAGGATTAGATGGAAGAAACTGACTTGCTGTGGCGACGCCTGAAGGGAAAAGCCGAAAGAATAAGAAGGAGCAGCCGACCTCAGGGCAGATGTCATTTTGAGGCTGATGATAGGCTGGCGCCAACTTTTTTTTTTTCAATGCCATGCGATTTCCCCATATTACCTTTGCAATCGACCAGTCGATCACGATCGACTGTCCTAGTTACTCCCACCATTGGTGCCGTCGTTGCTGCCTGCTGCAATGCAATGCAGTAAAAGTAATTTTCCCATTGAGGGATGAATATTTTTCCGTTCCGTCATCTTCCGCTTGTTCCGGGTTCGGGTCGCGGGGGCAACAGCCTCAAATGGGCAGCCCAGGCTTCTCTCACCCCGGCTGCATCCTCCAGCTCACCCGGAAGGATCCCAAGTCGTTCCCCAGCCAGCTGTGAGACATAGTCTCTCCAGCGGGTCCGGAGTCTGCCTCTTGGTCTCCACCCGGTGGGACGTGCCCGAAACACCCCGCCCACAAGGCGCTCGGGGGGCATCCTGACCAGATGCCCAAACCACCCCATCTGGCTCCTCTCGACCTGGAGGAGTCCCGAGCAATAACTAGGGATGAATATAATACAGCAAAAAACAAAATTAAAAACAACCATTCTAGAACCACATATCATTACACAGCTGGGAGAGTTAGAGCTAGTTAAAAGTTAGTGAACTCGTTAGGAGCGACTCGTTAGGAATCATAGAAGCTCGTTACGCCTGGTTCCCCGTTCGTCATGCCAAGCTCCTACGCCTGGTTCCTCTTCTGGTCATTCAGTTTCTGCAGTTCTGTTTGGTTCTACTCTTTCTCCAATAAACTGGTAAAAACTGGCATCGCATTTGGGTCCTATTTTACCACCGCCAACTTTGACATAAACTCTAGAATTACATAAAAAAAAAAAAATCCAAAATAAAGTTCGTAAAATTGAGAATAAAGTTTGTAAAATCTGAAATAGTGGTAAAAAAATTGAGCATAAAGTTGTTAAATCAAGACAAAAACGTTAAAAATATTTTTTATTTTGAATTACTCTATTCATCCCTCACCGGGGAAATTTGTTTGCTGCACTCCTTACACCGCAGCAGGCTGCCCTTCAACGGCGCCAATGGTGGGAGAAGTGGGGCTTAGGTGTCCTCTCCAAGGACCCCAGACGTGCGAACCCGCGACCTTCCGGTCCGCGGGCGAACGCGCTAACCACGCGGCCACCGTCTCAAATAAAGTCAGTAAAATGTGTAAAATTGTGAGTAAACTTCAGAAAAAGTTGGTGAAGACCGGAAGAAAACACAAATAATCCAGAATAAAGTTAGTAAATCCACAAAAAAAAATTTTGTAAATTAAAACTAAAGTCAATAATTTTTTTCGGACTATAAGTCGCACTTGAATATAAGTCGCATGTTTTTGGCTTTTTTTTTTTTTGATAAAATTCAAGACCACAAACAGACGTGTTTTTTTAAAAGACAATAAAGAATACTGAAAAAAGAAAGTAAATTTCAGAATAAAGTGCATATAATTAAAAATAATGTTTGTAAATATCAAATAAAAATGGGATAAAACAGAAAAAAGTTGGTAAAATCTAGATTAAAGTTGGTCGTTTCTGGAATAAAGTCGGCATAATCCAGAAACAAGATGGAAAGATGATGGGTGGCACGGTGGCGCAGCGGTTAGCACGATGACCACACAGCAAGAAGGTCAGGGTTTAAATCCCACGTGGGACAATGCTTGGAACACTGGTCTTTATGTGTGGAGTTTGCATGTTCTCCCCATGTGGGTTTTCACTGGTTTCTTTCCACCCTCCAAAAACATACATTAGGTTATTAGCTGATATGAAATCGCCCCTAGGAATGAGTGTGTGTGTAGATGGTTGTGTGTGTGTGTGTGGCTCCACAACAGACTGGCGACCTGTTCGGGGTGTAACCTGCCTCTGGCCTTAAATCAGTTGGAAAAGGCTGCTGCACCCTCTACGACTCATACAGAAGACGAAATAAAAAGATAGTAAATGCAAAATAAAGTTTGTAAATTAAGACGAGACTCTGAAAAGCTCTGAAAATATCTGGAATAAAGTTAGCAAAATTTTTTTTTTTAATGTACTTTATTCATCCCTGACCGGGAAATTTGTATACCGCAGCAGGCTGCCACCTATGATAGCGCCAACGGTTGGAGAAACTGGGGTTAGGTGTCTTCTCCAAGGACCCTAGACGTGAACTTCGTGGGACATGAACCTACAAACTTCCGATTAACTTCCGGTCTGTAGGCGAACGCTCTAACCACTGAGCCACCGTCACATCGTCACTGTCGGATAAAAGTAAGAAACCATAAATTAACAAGTGAAAAAGTTGGTAAACCTATAGATACCTGGGGTTGTTTCCAAAAAGTGACGTTTAGGTAAAGCAAGAGTAGGGAAAAGGCTAATCCGCTGCCCCGGGCGGCTGCTTGCTGCAGTGCTGCCTGTTACTTAAATGTTTAATCACCAACTTTCGCTGAATTTCTGTCCCTTTTGTTTGGTTATGTTTTGTCTCTTTTTGAAGATTTCATTTTGAGCACAGTTTGGACGTCATTTGTGTCAGACAGCTGATTTTCAGAAATCCTCCGGCTGGCGGCTTGTTTCCAACGGCTAGTTGGTTATGGAGTCATTCTGCCGTTGATATGCATGTTGACGCGCACGACCAGCTGCTGGCTCTGGGAGGCACATTCGTCGTGGCTGGAGGAGTTGGTTTGGTCCCGGAGCTGAGGAGAAGGAGCCGATCTGGAGGAAGTGTGGAGAAGGAGTCGATCTGGAGGAGGTGCTTCAGGTTTTTGCTGTTTCCATGGAAACATCCGATTGCTCGCTTGAGGCATCGGACACTCAGACCCAGGAAAATACAGAGAGACCAGTTTGGTTTTTTGGACCTAATCCACACTCCAGCTTTTGGGTTGCCAGGTTGGACATAGTGCGACCGGATTGGGACATCGATGGATAGGGGCAAGGGGGCATCGAGGTGTTTACACTCCAGTACTCAATTTTTTCTTCAAAGAAAAATAAAGTATATTCAATTCAATAGAAAAGTGAAGTAATTTCTATTTTGATCAAACTGATTTTTTTCTTTACTTTATTAGAGAATTTAAGTCTGTGTAGTCCCTCATTCATCCAGGAGTGATCCATAGTAGAAAAGTTTCAAAAAAGTCTTCTGGACAGTTTAATTCTTGAACAAGACGTTTCGACTTCCATCCGGAAATCATTTTCAATCTGAATGAAATGGACAGAAACCTGGATTCATTTATACTAACCTGAGTAAAAGGTAAAAAAAAATAGTAAGGACGGGCTCAACCAATGAGCCTGTGTTACCTATGATGGCCGTGAAACACAAACTGGGCATCATCAGAACTTTACAACACAGGGCTGGGGAGGTACCCACGAGCACAGAGGCTAAGAAGAAGGAGACACAGCATGTCCAAAAAGCCCTCTCGGTCTGTGGATACCCCAAATGGGCCTTGAATAGGGTGAGAACGTCCAAGAAACGTGAGAAGAGGGAAACAGAAAGTGAGAAGGGAAAAAATGGAGTCTCTATTCCCTACGTGTCAGGACTGTCCGAGAAGTTACAGAGAATCTTCAGACAACATGACATCCCGGTTTTCTTTAAACCGGTCAACACATTACGGCAGAAACTAGTACATCCTAAAGACAAAGGAGCTGCAAAGAACACTACATTGGTGAAACAAAACAGCCACTCCACAAAAGACTTTACCAACACAGAAGAGAAGCCTCTAGTAGTCCACAGTCTGCTGTACGTCTGCATCTTAAATCCACCAAACACACTTTTGAGGACAGCGAGGTGAAGATTCTAAGTAGAGAGAAAGGTTGGTTTGAAAGAGGTGTGAAGGAAGCCATCTTTGTGATGAAAGAAAATCCCTCACTGAATCGGAGTGGAGGCGTTAGATACATTCTGCCCGGGATTTACAGCAGCATTCTGAAGCCCTGGACCAACGAGGACATCTCGTGACCCAGATTCACGCTCTTGTTAGCAGGAATTTCCATTCACTAGGCTTTTAGCATTTTTATAATAGGGATCATTTACTGTTCTGTGGCTACAATAGGAGCCATTCACGGCCATCATAGGTAACACAGGCTCATTGGTCGAGCCCTTTCTTACTATTTTTTTACCTTTTACTCAGGTTAGTATAAATAGATCCAGTTTTCAGTCCATTTCATTCAGATTGAAAATGATTTCCGGATGGAAGTCGAAACGTCTCGATCAAGAATTAAACTGTCCAGAAGACTTTTTTAAAACCTTTTCTACTATTTATTAGAGAATCAATCTAAACCAGATCAGTAATTTTTCTCTTGATTTTTCTGGCTCTTAGAATCCTTAACGTAGAGTCGAGCTTCACACGGTGCGTTTCTAGAAGCTGAACACGGAGCAGGAGGCTGAGCGCTCACTGACGCTCAGAGACAGCTTCATAAAAGCAGCGGAGCTTATCAGCACCGTGCTGCATGTGAGCAGGGAAGTCGTGTCAACTCACCCAGGAATTTTCAGCATGTTTACGACTTCTAGTCATGCCAAAATATTCGATCCCACAAGCACAGGAGGAGGCCTTCATCCAGCCAGCAGGAGGCATTGTGTTGTCTCAGACACTCAATACCACTTATACTACATCTCAACTTCTTTTTTTTCTCCAACGTTTCTTTTTAACTTTTTCATCTTATGGATCATTTAATTAAAAATTTGATTTCTTTCAAAAGCAGGTCCTACACTGAATACGATACGGGTTTAATAAATAAAAAAGTAGCTTCAGAATAAATAGAAAAGAATCAAAGGAGCTCAATTATTTATTTACTTAAATAATCAAGTGGTGAGAAAGTCTCCGAACGTTCAAGCGGCTGTGATGCAAAAAAACGTCCATAAAACCTCGTAAATGTCAAGAATATAAATATTTAAAGGATGATTTTACTTGATTATTTGTAGATAAAGTCCATCATTTTCTGTCCCTAAAAGTCCAGCCTGTCCTTCACATTTCTGTGAAGTTTTCTGCACATGTGGACACTCGTTCTGTCTCCAATGCTGCTCGGAGTTCTTTACTTTGTTCAACACATTTTGAAAACAGTGACTCAAGAGGCCTGCTAGAAGGCTGAGGAGTACCGAGTGAAAGTTTAATCACGACTCACGTCATGCAGAGAGTCCGTGCAGAAGGAATTCCGAAGGTCTTTATTCAACCTCTGCAAATTTTAACCTACATGGCAACACGTTTTGGCCGACCAGTGATTAGTTAGTAAAACAGAAGAGTCAAACTTCGGTCCTGAAGGGTCGATGTTATTGATTCTACACACTTGATCCAGGTTATTGAGTCATTAAGCCAAATTTTATTGGCTGTTGATTTGACTGTATTTGCATCAGCTGTTTTGAACCAAGAACACAATGAAAACCGTGAAGACACCGGTCCTCCAGAACCAGATCTTGACATCTCTGAAGTAAAGTGAAAACACACCATGGAAGCAGCACAGCTAATAAAAATGCGTGAAAATGACAAAATGGACAGACCCTTTGGGTATATTTTATAAATATCAACATTGCATTCCGTCATCATCCGGGGTTTTGTGGGGGCAACAGACTCAAACGAGAAGCCCAGGCTTCTCTCACCCCGGCTGCATCCTCCAGCTCACCCGAAAGGTCCCCAGGCCGTTTCCCGGCCAGCTGTGAGACATAGTCTCTTCAGCAGGTCCGGGGTCTGCCTCTTGGTCTCCTCCTGGTGGGACGTGCCCGAAACACCTCACCAGTGAGGCGCTTGGGGGGCATCCTAACCAGATGTCCAAACCATCCCACCTGGCTTCTCTCGACGTGAAGGAGGTGCGGCTCGACACTGAGCTTCTCCCGGATGGCAGAGCTCCTCACCCAATCTCTGAGTGAGAGCCCAGCCACCCTGTGCAGGAAGCTCATTTCGGCCGCTTGTATCTGCGATCTCATTCTTTCGGTCACCACCCGCAGCTGGTGACCATGGTGAGAGTAGGAACGTAGATCCTGGTTACCATGGTGAGGGTAGGAATGTAGATCCTGGTTACCATGGTGAGGGTAGGAACATAGATGCTGGTTACCATGGTGAGGGTAGGAACGTAGATGCTGGTTACCATGGTGAGGGTAGGAACGTAGATGCTGGTTACCATGGTGAGGGTTGGAATGTAGATCCTGGTTACCATGGTGAGGGTTGGAATGTAGATCCTGGTTACCATGATGAGGGTTGGAACATAGATCCTGTTTACCATGGTGAGGGTAGGACCATAGATCCTGATTACCATGGTGAGGGTAGGAACGTAGATCCTGGTTACCATGGTGAGGGTAGGAACGTAGATCGACTTGTAAATCGAGAGCTTTACTTTTCGGCTCAGCTCTCTCTTTACCACAACGGACCGATGCAGCGTCCTAGTTATTGTTGATGCCGCACCGATCTGCCTGTCGATCTCCCACTCCATCCTTCCCCAACTCGTAAACAAGACCCTGAGATCCTTAAACTCCTCCATTTGGGGCAGGACTCTGTCCCTGACTTGCACGGGGTATTCCACTGTTTTCAGGGCAGTATATCAATGTGTAAAAAATAATTAACAACAGTTTAAGATTCACAGATTTCTAGGCCAGTATGAAGGCTTTGAAGGCCTTCAGTTTCCACCACTGTTGTGGACATTTTTAAAATAAGATGCCATACATATGAGACCATTGTTGGAAGTTTTATAATCCATCAGCAGGTGAGAAGATTCGTTTACTTCATGTTGGTTGCTTGGACCACATCTCTGTTTACGTCACTACGTCGTTGGAAAGCCCTGCTTTCACAAGATGTCTGATGTTTGATAGAATCCTTCCTGTACGGTGTGATTTTTACTCTTCTAATTTCTTCTTTTTGGAAAACAAACTGTATTATTTTTTGGTGCCTGGAGCTTTCTTTTAGACCTCAAATTGAAAATCTTGTGTTGCATGGCCTCATCCATCAGGGAAGCTCTCAAAGCAAAGAGAAACGCTTAATGAAAGTTTCCTCACCAACACAGAAATCCAAAATATAGATTCAAAAGCTGCAGAATGAAATGAAATATAGAAGTATTTTTTCCCCCATATTTTGAGGTAAAAACCTTGAAATTCTTGAAATGTTATTTTAACAACTGTTTCAATGGAAAACAATTGAGATTTCTGTTTATATAAAAAACAATATGCGCATTTTAACCAATTAGATACCTGAGATGCCAAGTTTTTAGCTTCACAAAGAGGGAATTTTGGGGCGTGGCCCAAAAAGAGGCGGGGTTATGACGTGACATGACGTCACATCAGTCAATGGAAAAACACCCACCATGACAGTTGGGGTAAAACAAACCAATCAAAACATGAGAAAGCAGCTGGTAAATTGTGCCTCTTCCGTGTGTTACCACCAAGTGTCATGTATCAGTATGAAGAGGAATTACCACCAGGAATACACCCCTGTACTGCTTGGTCACGCTTTGTTTTGAGGCTCACACACATAAGCTATAACATGACCAAAGTTCCCAGATGTCCGACTTCTTCCATACGTTCACCAAAAACAATACTGGCAATAGACCATGCAGATCGCTACTAGCAGCTTTCAGCAGGAGATGCCATGTGCTTAGCCTCATTATATCTAATCATGTTCATGGAATGCACCGAGTGTTCATCATGCCGGAGTTTTATTAGCCTTGGCGGGTGAGCGTGAGATAGGTCCTAAGCGTGGGTGTCTACCGCCCAATATGGGAGACTTGGCATGTCTGAGAAACAATCCAGAGCAGCGCGTAACAGAGGTGAAGAAAAGAGAAGAGAGACAGGAGTGTTTTGGTACATGTATTCAATAACAGCCGAGTGTTCCTCTAACGGCTGTTCCAGCTCCATCCCACCCAAATTGGCACCACCTAGCAGCTGTTCTGAAGCCGTTTTTTTTTGGAGCTCTTGCTTGGACACACAAATTTCCCCTTTTTGGGATCAGTAAAGTATTTGTATCAATACTCATCATACATTGAAGTATTTGTACATGGACTCTAAGACCATATTCACTTACACCCCAAAAACCACGTGTCATATTTGACCTACACATACGGGACATGAGGTAGTGTGCTGCTCAAAGTTAGGGTGTAAATCTGTGAAGATGGTGGATTTAATGAACATCAAGTAAACATTAAAAATTTTAAACACTGTCAGAAAAACTTCATTTTTCACTGAAAAAGAAAGCCTGTCTTTGCATTTATGGGACCTCCAGCTCTCCAAGGTCTCTGACTCAGAGCGACGAAATAAAAGAGAACAACTCTGAATTTACACATTGGAGCTTATCAGGACATTCCAGGTGCAGGTAGAGCTGAAGGGAGCTTGCGACCTGGCACTTTCCCCCAAAATTTCTGCTTTATTTGGCTAAATTTCTACAGTACTAAAACCCCTCGTCCTCGAGGTCACAGTGGGATTCTTTAAAATGCTTTTGGGGGTAAATGTATGAAACTAAACCCCCGTGAAGCAGGTCCCTCTTAAAAAAATATGTCAATTGTTTGTGCTATTTTAGTTTTTTAGATATTTACAATTATTTTTTATAGATCAATATGACGTCATTCAGCTCCTCATTTTGCTTAAAAATGTAAGAAAAGTCCTGAAAACGGTGTCAATCGTTTGTGCTGTGAAATTTTTTTGTTTGTGCTGTTTTAGTTTTATTTTAAGAAATACAATTTGTTGAGCCGCTCCTCCTCCAGGTCGAGAGGAGCCAGATGGGGTGGTTCGGGCATCTGGTCAGGATGCCCCCAAAGCGCCTCGCGGGCGAGGTGTTTTGGGCACATCCCACCGGGAGGAGACCAAGGAGCAGACCCCAGACCCACTGGAGAGACTATGTCTCACAGCTGGCCGGGGAACGACTTGGGATCCTTCCGGGTGAGCTGGAGGATGCAGCCGGGAAGAGAGAGGCCTGAGGCTGTTGCCCCCGCGAGCAGACCCCAGAACAAGCGGAAGATGACGGAACGGAACAATTTGGACGATGATGTCATCAAAGATGGCGACTCCCGGAAATAAATGAAGGTCGGAATGGCGTCATCGTCCAAATCGTATTTCTTAAAATAGTTTTTTTAAAAAAAACAACTAAAATTGCACAAACGAACATTTTTACAGCACAAACATTTGACATAATTTTTAGGAGTTTTCTCGCATTTTTAAGCAAAATAAGGGTCTGGATGACCCTAGATTGACCTATAATAGAATCGTAAATATCTTTAAAAAAATAAAAATAGCACAAACGAAAATTTTTACAGCCTAAACAATTGACATAATTTTTTTGTTTATTTTTGTTCATATATATTTTTTAAGAGGGGCCACCTTCACGGAGGTGTAAAACTATGTGACCTGACCTGACACATAATAATAACCTCAAATATCCTGTTTGTAAAGGGTTAATAAGCTCCATATCTAAACAGCCTGAGCTCAGAGAGACACGTATCAGTCCAACCATCATTTAAAGCTTCAGAAATAGTCACAGTTTTTCCAACAGCGTCTGGAAAATGTGCAAAATAATAAACTACTTTTAAGTGTTGTAATTAAAGCAGTTCCTCTTCTCTCACTTTATTATCTATAATGAGTTTTTTCTGGAATATTTTGCTAATAACACATCGTTCCCCTGCGGCTTTAAAATGTACGTTTTTTTAAAAACTCACTGAAGCAGAAGCATTGTTAGAAAAAACACTTTCTGGAGATAAAACCTGTCTCATTCTGAGTATTAATCAGTCAGAGGTCATGGGACGGTGGCGTGCAGGATGACAGATGGTGACGAGGTGAACGAATGATGGAAGAAGTGAAAAAGAAAACAAAGCATGTCGCATGACTTTCAGTAAAGAATTGAGAGAAGCGTAGGTAGTCGTTAGAAGATGCTTCCGGATTAGTCTACAACGGGCATGGGCAAACTATGATCCGCGGGCCACATGTGGTCCATTAAATGTTTTAATCCGGCCCACCGAACTTGAAAAAACAAAACAAAAAAAACTCAATTTTGTTTTTCCTGCAATTCTGATGTTTTCTCACTAGATGGCGCACTCTGGATATATTGGCTTTGTTGAGAAAACACCAATACACAGAGACACACGCATTTTGTGTGTCTCTGTGATGTGCACGCTGTCAAAATAAACAGTGTGCACAGATGGCATCACCATGGTAACCAGGATCTACGTTCCTACCCTCACCATGGTAACCAGGATCTACGTTCCTACCCTCACCATGGTAACAAGGATCTATGTTCCTACCCTCACCATGGTAACCAGGATGTACGTTCCAACCCTCACCATGGTAACCAGGATCTACGTTCCTACCCTCACCATGGTAACCAGGATCTACGCTCCTACCCTCACCATGGTAACCAGGATGTACGTTCCAACCCTCACTATGGTAACCAGGATCTACACTCCACCCCTCACCATGGTAACCGGGATCTACGCTCCTACCCTCACCATGGTAACCAGGATCTACGTTCCTACCCTCACCATGGTAACCAGGATCTACGTTCCTATCCTCACCATGGTAACCAGGATCTACGTTCCTACCCTCACCATGGTAACCAGGATCTACGTTCCTACCCTCACCATGGTAACCAAGATCTACGTTCCTATCCTCACCATGGTAACCAGGATCTACGTTCCTACCCTCACCATGGTAACCAGGATCTACGCTCCTCCCCTCACCATGGTAACCAGGATCTACGTTCCTACCCTCACCATGGTAACCAGGATCTACGTTCCTACCCTCACCTATGGTCACCAGCTGTGGGTGGTGACCGAAATAACGAATTCCCGGTAACAAGCAGCCAAAGTGAGTTTCCTCTGCCTGGTAGCTGGTCTCTCGCTCAGAGATAGAGTGAGGTCGGCCATCTTGGAAGCGCTCGGTATAGAGCCATTGCTTCCCTGGGTCGAGAGAAGCCAGATGGAGTGGTTCAGGCATCTGGTTAGGATTGTCTCTCGAAAGCCTTGACGGTGAGGTGTTTCGGGCACGTCCCACCCAGAGGAGACTTTAAGGTAGGCGGGGAAGATGAGCCTGGGTTCCCCGACTGAGGCTGTTGCCCCAAAAACCTAGCTTCGGATAACCAAAAAGACATCGGAACGGAACAAACAAACACAATACAAATATGTTTTTTCTCTACCATGATATACAGTATGCCAGGGGTGGGCAATTAATTTTTATCAGGGGCCGCATGAGAAGCCTGAATTGTGTCAGAGGGCCACCAACTTTCTTTCATTGTAAAATACTTAAATTAAATATTTTGAATAGCTGGTATTGATAATCAGAAGAATAAAGCACTCTGTAAATATGTATATTAGGTTATGTGAAACTGGTTAATAAAAAAAACTATTATTGAACCAGTGCAATTTATTTTTTAACTTGTTAATCTCCACAAACAATAACTTGTAATGCTTTCCACCTCATGTTACCTCTTCAGTGAGAATAATCCAGTCTGTGCTGGGCTTGAACAAGGGACAGCTGAGAGGTGGTCATCAGTCATAGAGGATCTGTGTTTGGATTTGTTAAACTTCATAACTGAGAATGTCTGTTCACATTGATAGGTAGATCCAAAGAGGACTAGGATCTTCTCAGCATGCCTCCTCAGGTGTGGAAAGTTCTCCTCTTTGAGGGCGGAGTAAAAGTCCAGCAGTGAGACTGACTTGAAGTGATCTGTCAGATGTGTGTCAGACTGCAGATCACTTCACTTGGAGCATCATCCACACTGCAGTTGAAGGGAGAACAAACCATGTGCAAATTTTCACTCTCAAGAGTTTTGAAATCGCCTTGAAAACTCCGCATGCGCGCATGTGTAGCGACGTAACGCTTTTCAAAATAAAATAAAATTTCAAAATAAAAGTAAAAAAAAAAAAGTTTAATTTATGGTGTTTATGATTGGCCTCACGCGGGCCGGACAGGGACGTACAAAGGGCCGGATGTGGCCCGCGGGCCGTAATTTGCCCAGGTCTGCAGTATGCTCAAAACTACGATAAATATTTTTGTTATTGATTTTGAAAAATATGTGTTTTGTTTGATTATTTCTAACCTTTAATAATATATATTTTTTAGTGAGTTATGTTTCACATCATAGTGCTTTTATATTTTGTTCAAAAATTCAACGTTTACTTACGTTTTATACTTTTTATGACAAAGTTTTCTGATACTGTTTTTAGTCACAAACTGACAATCCAGAGAAGGGACCCCAAAACATGGCAGCAGTTAAAAAACTTCTTTGACCTTTATTTTGGTAAACTTTAAAAACCAGATATTTGAACCCCGTTTCCAACGGAAAGAAAACACTTCGATCCGCTATAATTGAGCTCATAAGTAGAAATATCAGTCTCCGAATAGAATCATACTTATTTTATTTTGAAAATAAATGGAATCATACTTCCTGTCACATGACTACTTTTGATTGCTACTAAGCTCGCTGCTTTTCAATCCAAAGAATTTCCGAAAAGATAAAGAAATTCTGCTGCTCCTGACGCTCATGCTAGATTCGGGTTGCTTGATAACCTGAAGTTTCTTTTCGTTCTTTTTTTTTGTGTCTTTCAGGTGTTTCACTAACGACAAGACGATGATGTCGTCTGTGAACGGATCTGGAACCATCCTCGTTATCCCTGCTATAACTTTGGGGCTGCTGAAGGAGTCTTTGATGTCTTTGTAGATGATGTTTCCTAATTCTTTAAAATTTGTAGAGTTAAGGTCACAGTTTAATTTTTTAATCTCCAGCCAGATTTTGTCGTAGAGACGATTTTCAATAACAGCCGAGTCCTCCGGAGAGCACTTCTCTCTGGCTTCGGTGAAGATGATCGAAATAATTTGATGTACAAATGTTTTCAACATTTTGCTGTATTTTACTTTTCTTTTTTGGCTATTTTGGCTCCTCTGACTCGTTGAAACGTTAGTGTCCGAAAAAGACTGAAAAGTTTCTGTTTCATTGTCGCCTATCTTAAGAGTCACGGAGGACGTATCTGAGCTGTTTCCGCTTGAATCGGAACTTGAAGAAGCGATCGTAATTCCCAGACTTTCAGCGAGTGTCATCCCTTTCTTTGGCATCTCGACGTCTCCACTTTGGAGGTCCAAAATGCTTCTGTGATAATTTCGCTCTGTTTTCTGATTCTGTTTGAGTTTTTCTGCTAAGCGAGTAAAGCTGTAAAACATTTGAAGCATTGTAAATGTTTTTGTAACCATTCCTTCAATGTCTTTAAATGGATGGTCTGGTTTGTGTTTTTCCAAATTGAGTCTGTCTGTAACCTCTTCGAGAATATTTTCAGTCAACGAGCAGCAAGGTTTAACCCTTATGTCCACTTGGATTTGAAGAACCGCGGCAAAGCTTCTTGGGACCGCGTACCCGATGACGTTGAACACTTCCAATGTGGACACTTCTGTGTTTTGTTTTCTCATCTGTCTGATACTTCTGGTCATGACCGATACCAGCTGAGCAATGAGAAATTTTAAAGTCAGCTTCGTCTCCGCGTCTGGCTTTTCCGTTAGCATATCAGAACGCTGCGTTTGGGTTAGCATAAACACCCACGACTCAATTAATGGTCTGATAAGATCCATAAAGTAAGCTTCAGATCTTAGCCTGGCTTTTATGTCGTAGCTTGCTTTCATTAAATAGTCCATTTGTCTTGTTGAACTTGAAAACTGTGCTGAGAATAAGTCGAGTTAATCAAAGAGGGTTCAGTAATGCTCGTCCTTCGGCTCGCAAAAAAAAAAAAACACAAGACCTGAAAGGACAGGTTACCAAAACATAATAAATTACTGCTAAGTGACAGAATTCCATTGAGAAAAATCCATTCCATTGGCTCCACCCTCTTTTGGACTCTGTTGCTAAGCAGCAGATGTTTGTAATTTTTTTTTAAAAACTGCATTTCTACCGGACCAGCGTCCTGCCGATCTAAGCTACCCCATAACAACGCATTGTACTTATACAGCGCTTTTAAAGACGTTTCACATTTTGATTATTTATTCCCTCCATACCAGGTGATGGTAAGCTACTGTTGTAGCCACAGCTGTCCTGGGGCAAACTGACAGAAGCGAGGCTTCCATTTTTGCGCCATTGGCCCTTCTGACCATCACCAACCAATCAAACACATCATCCATACTACGCAACGTGAGCGAAGTGTCTTGCCCAGGGTCACTGCGACAATTTTAATCTCAACGGCCGTCCCACTGTAGACCCTGGGGTTCCAGTGATCTCCCATCCAAGTACAGCCAAAGCCTAGCCTGTTTGGCTTCTGAGGTCTAACGGGACCAGCCATTAGCAGGTCGGTATGGTCACATCATGACCAAAACAAATTCTTCATATGTGTAAAATCGTCTTTGGCACTAAAGCCAAATAAAGCTGAAAATCTCTGATACCTTTTATCCCAAGATAATATAATAAAAATTTTATTTGTAATGCACTTTCTATCTCCAGTGGAGATCTCAAAGTGCTACAATGACCAAAAGGAACAACAAACAGCTAAATTAAATAAAACCAAAGCACAAAAAAAAAAAAAAAAACAACACTAAAAACTTTGCTGAAAAGCCTTTAGAAATAAAAATGTCTTCAGTCTTTTCTTAAAAGCCTCAACGCTCTGTGGAGCCCTCAAGCTCTCGGGAAGATCGTTCCAGAGCCGTGGAGCAGCTGCCTGGAAGGCCCTGTCCCCTATAGTGGAGAGTTTGGTCTTTGGTTGATGCAGGCAGTAGGAGGAAGAGGAGGAGGGCAGGTCTCGGACAGTGGTGTGGAGGGTTAGGAGGAGGAGCGCAGGTCTCGGACAGTGGTGTGGAGGGTTAGGAGCAGGAGGAGGAGCGCAGGTCTCGGACAGTGGTGTGGAGGGTTAGGAGTTCTTGGAGATAAACAGGTGCAGTGCCATGTATGCAGTGATGGGTGAGGAGGTATGATGAAGGCATGATGAAGATGAAGAGAAATATCTCACAAATTTTGGATAGAGTTCATCTAAGAACCGGAAACAATTCAACAGGGCGACACACTGGTGTCTGGCCCCAATTTGAAAATTTTATTTATTTTTAAAATTTTATACCAAATCTTTTTTAAAAAATGTATTCAAATTTAGCTCCAACAAAAACTGCGCCTCCAGTGATGGCAACACATATATCTGTTGCGGCTTCACATTTTTTGTTGAATTTTTGGGGGTTTGTTGAGATAGGCTACTTTGGCTGTGAGGAACGCCAAGTCAGAGCGGACGTGTTGGAATTAGCCTTTTTCTGCATTGAAGTGAAAGGCGAAGAAATGAAGGCGGGATCTTCTGAATGACATCATCAGTGATTCCTGTCTGAACATACCCGGCTTCACTATGGAACTAAAGATGGTGGACTGCTGGTGTTGTTCCACCACAGTGAAGGATGTGAGTTGATGTCAAGACTTTCGCGACAGTTAAAGATCTTTATTATGACAAACCGGGAGTTTCAAACTTTGTTACCGTGGTAACCCACATTCCACCCGTGCAATGCCAATTGTCGTGTGTAACTGCCACCTAGCGGTTGTTTCCGTCCCGTTCCAATCCCACCCAACATGGAAATATCGTTCTAAAGCTTTTTGGAGCTCTACTAGACACACAAATTTCCCCAGCAGGGAATTATTAAAGTATTTACTAACTAACGGGGTAAACAATCTGTCGTCATTTTTGGTTCCCATGGTTTGGATAAAAGTCGAATGAATGAATCTCAAACGGTATCAACAATGAATGATACAGGTATGCGTGACATACAGGTTGAAGGAGCCATATGTCTAAGGACCATTACATTAGGTTGTCTGGATCCCTCACCTGCCGCCAGAGGGAGCCTGGATGTTCCTAAACAATCCATTTAGGATCACCTGAGGATGATTCCTGATTCCACACATCTGTGCACCCTGCCAACTGTTTAAGGGGAATAACCCCGGACTTCACTGTCGGGTCTTACCATCCCTTCCAGCCAGGTCTCCCTGGTTGCCTGACCATGTTTGAACACCATTTTCTATTCCTTCAATGGTTTGGGGGATTTATATAAGTGTTATGGAAGCACAGAGAGCCCGAGAGCTTAATGCCTCTCCTGCAATTTGTGAGCAAGAAATGTCAGTCTGTAGACGAGAATCTAAACGAACCTCCTAAAGGACGGAGCAAAACATGACAGAACATTTTGGACAAAAAATAAAGAGCTCCGAAAAAGCTTGAAGAAATGTCCCTGAAAATAAGAAAAAAATAACTCTACAAAAGCAAACAGCTCTCCAACCTTTAGACATAACAAAGCAAAGCACCGCTCACCAGATCCAAACGGTTACCATAGAAACGTGTGAGCTTTTCTTCTCTCAGATTAAAGAAAATTAGAAGAAAGAAGAAGTGTTTTTAAGTTAATTAAGACTGTAATTCTAATTGATCTTAGTAACATTCTCCAGGAGGATATTCTGCATTAATCACTGGAAGGTAAAACTCTACCCGATCAGGATCTTCGTTATCTTGTTGACTAAACGATTAAAGACAAACACAGGAGAAAATATCAAAGGAAATGAGAGAATACCTCCAGTAACGTGTTGATTTATGGTTTAAAATGACTAAATAATAATTATGAAAGAGAAGCAAAGGGATTTTCAAAGACTGGCAGTCAATTCCTCATCACTCACACCTTGGTCCAATCTCCACACCACAGGCGTGCTCTGCTGGGGATGTTCTAACATACACACATCAATCATGCAGCCCACTGCCCCGCCCCTTTACACACAAACACACACGGACGCGTGCACATACACAAACTGCTACACATGGCTCAAGGTGAAGGAGGGCGCTGTCTCTCTCTAACACACCTGTAGGCAGGGATAGGACCTATTACAGGCAATATATGACCATTATTTTTGCATCCATTTATTACTGCTGCAATTACTTTTTTGTTATTTATTGCTATTACTATTTCAGGGCCACCTATTACTAGGACATATTACACTACTATTACATATGACATTTACATAATCATACCAAGGAGTCTGGACTTTCTTTCTTGACAGAAATGATCAACACAATAATATTACAATTATAATATATACAAACTGCCCTTTGTCACCGATTCTGTTCATCACTTTTATGGACAGACTATCTAGGCGCAGCCGAGGCATTGGAGGGATCCAGTTTGGTGACCTCAGGATGGGATGTCTGCTTTTTGCGAATGATGTGGTCCTGTTAGCTTCATCGGACCGTGATCTCCAGCTCTCACTGGATCGATTTGCTGCCGAGTGTGAAGCGGCCGGGATGGGAATTAGCGCCTCCAAATCCGAGACCATGGTCCTCGCCCGGAAAAGGGTGGAATGCCCCCTGCGGGTCAGGGACAGGGTCCTGCCCCAAATGGAGGAGTTTAAGTATCTCGGGGTCTTGTTTACGAGTGGGGGAAGGATGGAGCGGGAGATCGACAGGCGGATCGGTGCGGCATCAGCAATAACTAGGACGCTGCATCGGTCCATCGTGGTAAAGAGAGAGCTGAGCCAAAAAGCAAAGCTCTCGATTTACAAGTCGATCTACGTTCCTACCCTCACCATGGTAACCAGGATCTACGTTCCAACCCTCACCTATGGTCACCAGCTGTGGGTGGTGACCGAAAGAATGAGATCGCGGGTACAAGCGGCCGAAATGAGCTTCCTCCGCAGGGTGGCTGGGCTCTCACTCAGAGATCGGGTGAGGAGCTCTGCCATCCAGGAGGAGCTCGGTGTCGAGCCGCTCCTCCTCCAGGTCGAGAGGAGCCAGATGGGGTGGTTCGGGCATCTGGTCAGGATGCCCCCCGAGCGCCTCGCGGGCTAGGTGTTTCGGGCACCTTCCACCAGGAGGAGACCAAGGGGCAGACCCCGGACCCGCTGGAGAGACTATGTCTCACAGCTGGCCGGGGAACGACTTGGGATCCTTCCAGGTGAGCTGGAGGATGCAGCCGGGGAGAGAGAGGCCTGGGCTTCTCGTTTGAGGGTGTTGCCCCTGCGACCCGACCCCGGAACAAGCGGAAGATGACGGAACGAAATGAACGGAACTATCCTTCACATCGGGTTCCTTTAATTATGAATATACCAATTTTGAACGACGTCCAAAGAGGCAGCTTTTAAACGAGAATCTATTCTCTCTTTGGGGTAGCAGTTTCAGTTCACAGGGCTATTATCATGTGAACACTAGGGGAGCGTCTTAATGCTTGTTTAGTTTTTGTGAGGACAATAGATCTGCCACTTTAATTCAATTCAATTATATTTGTATAGCCCGAAATCACAAAATTTCTGTCTCAATGGGCTTCACATGAAAGCTATTAGAGACCAGCTAGACCCACTCAGTTGTAAACAAGGTACTTACCTAGCCGCTAGCTGGATTGCGGAGGCCATCAGGCCATTGTCTTGCCCCAGCAGTGCCCTCACAGTTAATTAACAAAGTGCCCAAAGGCATTCACACCCCTGATAGCTAATGGCCCTAAGCAGCAGTGGCCCTTTTAACAAGTCAAAAACAGGTGGCAGTAAATAAACAAGCAATGTACTATTACTTTATTAGTTTACCGTCTAGCACTATTACTTTAATTTTTTCCCCCAACATATTGCTGTAGGTTTAGTTTAATCAGTATTAAGCTTATTTAATTTTTTCTCACAAAGGTTTATTGTCAGTAAAACAGGAGAAACTAATAGAAAAGGAAGTAAACAACCAATTGAGAGTTAAAAATCGAGCTAACCCGATCTGACAGCAACAACCATCAAAAAGTGAAACAATGACATTGTGTGCTAAAGCCGGAATATGGGTGATGCACGATGGTTCGTAAAGACACTGAAATATCACTGATACCGCTACAAGAAAAAAAAATTACTGTAGAAACACAGCTGGTCAGCATTCAAGCAGCCTAATAATTAAAAATGGGACAAAATAGTCATGTAATAGTAACAGGATCTAATAGCAATAGTTTTGTTCTGTCATCTTCTGCTTTTCAGGGGACAGTGTCTTGACGAGATCTCCGACCATCGAGATCTGCGACTTTACACCTCAGTGCATGCCCAGGACGCTCCCCCTTCCCCTTCCTTCCAGATGATGTAACCATCGAGATCTGCGACCTGCCATACTTCTATTGGAATTAAGTTTTCGGAACTCCGATCTATCGAGATCTGAGATCTTGATGAGGGCGCAGATCTCGATAGAACACCAGGTTGCTGGGGCAACAGCCATATGGGCGAAGCCCTGGCGTCTTGCACCCCGGCTGCATCCTAAAGATCATCCAGGAGGATCTCGAGGTGTTCTCTGTCCAGTTATGAGACATAGTCTCTGCAGCAAGTCCAGATGCCCGAATCACCCCATCTGGCTTCTCTTCACCCGGAGGAGTAACGGCTCTTCTCCAAGCTCCTCCCGGATGGCAGAACTCCCCCTCTATCTCTGAGTGAGAGCCCAGGCACCCTGCAGAGGAAGCTCATTTCAGCTGATTGTATCCGTGATCTCGTTCTTTCGGTCACCATCCACAGCTGTAGTGACCGAACTTTGTAGAGCAAATTGTTGTGTGTAATTGCCGACCAGCGGCTGTTCCACCTCCGTTCCACCAAGTGATGGTCTAACTTGGCACCACTCAGCAGCAGTTCTGAGCTGTTTGAAGCTCTTTCTAGGACTGTTTGAAATGATTGCATATGCAAATTTTCCAGCAGTGGGTTAATTAAGTATTTTGAATTGAATTGAATACACACACACACTCAGAAAACACGACCTCTTACAGAGCCGTGTGAAAGGACAAAAGGGAAGATGACATTTTCCAGGCAGTGCGCATCAGACACACACATAATGAAAATATGCTATAATTAAAAGACAGCCGACATGAAACCAACACTTCCACTTTTTTAGAAGATCCTCTCAGGAGGTCCAACATTTCAGGAGAGAAACATTTGATTCCAGTGAGAAGAAATAAAGAAGCTGGAAGATTTTAAGTACTTAGGATCAACAGTCCAGAGCAATGGAGAGTGCGGAAAAGAGGTGAAGAAGTGTGTGCAGACAGTCTGGAACGGGTGGAGAAAAGTATCAGGTGTGATGTGTGACAGAAGAGTTTCAGATAAAATGATAGAGAAAGTGTACAAAACCGTGGGGAGAGCGGCCATGTTGATTGGTCTAGAGACAGTAGCACTGAGGAGAAGACAGGAAACAGAGATGGAGGTAGCAGAGATGAAGATGCTGAGGATCTCTCTGGGAGTGACCAGGATGGACAGGATCAGAGGAACAGCACATGTTAGAGGTTTTAAAGTCAGAGAGACCAGACTGAGATGGTTTGGACATGTGCAGAGGAGAACGAGGATGCTGGGTTTGGAACCACCAGGAAAGAGGACTAGAGGAAGACCAAAGAGAAGGTTCATGGATACAGTGAAGGAGGACATGAAGATAGTTGGTGTGACTGAAGAGGACGCAGGAGATAGGGTTAGATGGAAAAAAATGACTTGCTGTGGCGCCCCCTAAAGGGAGATGATAAAAGAAGAAGAAGTATGCACCTGAGAGTCCATGTCACACATTCATAGCTACGGTTACCATGGCAACAGGATTTGTTTTGTCTTGCAATTTTATTTGAAGAAAACCAACATGAAGATGATTTCTTGTGAAATCAATAAAAAAATGAATAAAGTGTAAAATACTCGTAATATTTAAACACGATCAGTGCAAATAACAGAATGACAGAAAGGTATTCCAGCCTGACTTACAAAAAAAAAGTGACCAGGAAGATCCTATTTGCTCATGTGTGCCAAAAAAAAAAAAAAAAAACTTTCCCCACATCAGTAATAAAATTGAATGAAACAGCGAGTCTGTCCTCATTATTTTCGGTCCTCACAGAGTTTTAGATGGAGGCAGGGGCCAGAGATAAAGATGGAGGTGAGGAAAATGGAGATTTTTACAGAAGGATTTTTTGCAGCTTGAGTCAGACTGTGATGTGAACATCTTCAGAGGATTCCATGTTCCTTTGAACGTACAGAAGATCGGTTGAAGCCAGCACACGATTCTCTGCCTATCGACTTCTAACGTGAGAGGGGAAAACAAGCTGTCTTTACAAGAGGAGACGGCGTTTACACGAGGAGGTAGATGTGCAAAAATATCCCACAAGTATCTAAAAGAAGCCCAGGTGTTTAAACCACATGTAAATTTATCGATCCTTTTCAGGGGTCTCGTTAACTAAGAATTACGTAGACCTCGAACTGAGCAGTCCCCCCCCTCAGTACTACAACACTGCTTACGTCACGTGAACTTGATATTGATCTGTCAGGATCCCCTCACCTGCCGCCAAAAGGGAGGCCTAGATGTTCCTCATCACCCTGATTAGGGTTACCTGAGGATGATTCCTGATTCCACACATCTGTGGACCCAGACATCTATTTAAGGGCAATCGTCGCGGCATTTCGTGTCGGGTCATACCATCCTTTCCAGCCAGGTCTTGCCTGACCATGAAACACATTCAGATGATAATCTTTTGCCATGCCACTGAAACTTTGTTTTTCTGGTCTGCCAAATTCAAATAAACCATGTTTTTTGTCTACAGTTGCGTCCTCCAGCTCCATGTCATGATCAAAACCACCATAACGTTAAACAACGTAAGCTTCAAAAATTTAATTTGTGACCATTTTCAATCATAAAACAACTTAAACTCCATCCCGCCCCAAACATGCCTCTAGAACTCATTTCATTTCAGTCACCTTCTTAACTGTCTATCCCTTACCCTGGAGACCACCAGATGCACCCCGAGCATCTGGTGGTCTGGTGCCCGAACCCCCCCATCTGGCTCCTCTCGACCTGGAGGAGGAGCGACTCGACACCGAGCTCTTCCCGGATGGCAGAGCTCCTCAGCCGATCTCTGAGTGAGAGCCCAGCCACCCTGCGGAGGAAGCTCATTTCAGCCGCTTGTACCCGCGATCTCATTCTTTCAGTCACCACCCACAGCTGGTGACCATAGGTGAGGGTTGGAACTGCCCCAAGTGGAGGAGTTTAAGTATCTCGGGGTCTTGTTCACGAGTCGGGGAAAGATGGAGCGGGAGATCGACAAGTGGATCGGTGCGGCATCAGCAATAACTAGGACGCTGCATCGGTCCGTCGTGGTAAAGAGAGAGCTGACCCAAAAAGCAAAGCTCTCGATTTACAAGTCGATCTACGTTCCTACCCTCACCATGGTAACCAGGATCTACGTTCCTACCCTCACCATGGTAACCAGGATCTACGTTCCTGCCCTCACCATGGTCACCGGGATCTATGTTCCTACCCTCACCGTGGTAACCGGGATCTACGTTCCGACCCTCACCGTGGTAACCAGGATCTACGTTCCTACCCTCACCATGGTAACCAGGATCTACGTTCCTACCCTCACCATGGTAACCAGGATCTACGTTCCTACCCTCACCATGGTAACCAGGATCTACATTCCTACTCTCACCATGGTAACCAGGATCTACGTTCCGACCCTCACCATGGTAACCAGGATCTTCGTTCCTACCTCACCATGGTAACCAGGATCTACGTTCCGACCCTCACCGTGGTAACCAGGATCTACGTTCCTACCCTCACCATGGTAATCAGGATCTACGTTCCTACCCTCACCATGGTAACCAGGATCTACGTTCCAACCCTCACCATGGTAACCAGGATCTACGTTCCTACCCTCACCATGGTAACCAGGATCTACATTCCTACTCTCACCATGGTAACCAGGATCTACGTTCCTACCCTCACCATGGTAACCAGGATCTACGTTCCTACCCTCACCATGGTAACCAGGATCTACATTCCTACTCTCACCATGGTAACCAGGATCTACGTTCCTACCGTCACTATGGTAACCAGGATCTACGTTCCTACCCTCACCATGGTAACCAGGATCTATGTTCCGACCCTCACCATGGTAACCAGGATCTACGTTCCTACCCTCACCATGGTAACCAGCATCTACGTTCCTACCGTCACTATGGTAACCAGGATCTACGTTCCTACCCTCACCATGGTAACCAGGATCTACGTTCCTACCGTCACTATGGTCACCAGGATCTACGTTCCTACCCTCACCATGGTAACCAGGATCTACGTTCCTACCCTCACCATGGTAACCAGGATCTTCGTTCCTACCCTCACCATGGTAACCAGGATCTACGTTCCTACCGTCACTATGGTAACCAGGATCTACGTTCCTACCCTCACCATGGTAACCAGGATCTACGTTCCGACCCTCACCATGGTAACCAGGATCTTCGTTCCTACCCTCACCATGGTAACCAGGATCTACGTTTGTTTTTCCCCTTCCATTTAAAAAAAAAAAAATCAGAATTTTTTCTTCCTGAGAAGGAGGGTCTAAGTAAAGCTCGTTTAAACTCCTTCGTTAGTTTGGAAGACATGTTTACGTAGGTGTTACGTAAGCATGGACAGCCCGACTGCTCAATCCGTCCTCATTCCACATGATAAAAATGTAAATCAGAGCCAGTTTGTGACGTAGTAGAACATGTCGGACGTGAGGCGGATGATTGATGCTACGAAGGGAAACCTCTGTGGAAGATTCCCATCAGCAACTCGGCTCTACGCTGGTTCCGCTGGTGTGGAAAGTGATAAACTATCTGCTGGAAGTGGACTCTCACACCGCCCGCCGCTCTGTTTAAAGGCCGAAGGTGCCGCGGTACATCTGATGAGAATGAAAACGACTTGTCCTTCACAGTCGCCGGGTTCCAACCCGGTTAGGTATCTATGGAGGATTTCAGAGCGTTCTGCTAGACAGACTCTCTCCATCTCCTCGCCGCAGACGTGTACGATCAATGCCGAGTTGCACCGGAGCTGATCTGAGGGCACATGCCAGTAGAAATTCTTTACTGAGATATTTCTTACTTTCTTATCTCCAGGATGCCTCGTTTAGTTCCAGAGAAACGCAGCAAGCTCAGTTATTAACACTACGACCGCCACGTTCTAAATCTACCTGCAAGTGCCATGACCGTCAATGTGACTCTTATGTAATTATTTATGTATTACATAAATAAACTTTTAAATCACTCCATTTTTAACGTAATAATAATGATAAAATGTTAAATATTAAATATTTTTAAAACCTAAAATAAAAAAGTAAACACCAAAGTAAAATGATCTAATTCACCAATAGCCTACTTTTTTTCCCATATTTTGTGCTTCTTTAAAAACATCCTCGTTATAAATCGGCTACATTCAAATATGTTAACCTGAACTATCAAGACTTTTCTAGAAAACATGGCCGACTTTATTCAGACTCTCTTCATGGTGTCTCTTTAATATTATCTCACTCAACCTTTCTAAAATGTTTCTGTAATGGCGTCAGAGTCTTTCTTGTCTCTCTCCACAAATATAAACACAAATACACTTATGTGTGGCTGTAGCAATGTGTTTGTTGCCATAACAACCAGCGGTGGAACGTAACAAAATAAATGTACTTCGTTGCTGTACTTAAGTAAAAAAATTGTGTATCTGTACTTTACTTAAGTAAAATTTAAGACCGATACTTTTACTTTTACTTCACTACATTTTTAGAGTAAATATCTGTACTTTTACTTCGCTACTTTTTAAAAGTGTGTTTTACATTTTTCATTACATTTTCGTTCAGGAATTTGAAAAATACACTTTTTTTTTTGGCGCATCTTGAAGCCGCATCGTCAAAATCAAAAGAAGCAGTTGATCGGGAGAAGAAGTCATGAATCGAGAAACATTTTCCGCATTCATTCAAAAACCTAACATCAAATCTAGTACAAATTAAAAAGAGTCAGAAGATCGTTGTTCGTTGTGTTTACTTCTAAATAAAAAGTTGAGCCATCATTACACAGAGCAGGGGCGGATCTAGAATTTTCCAAAGGGGTGCGGGGCTCTTAGGTTGTGTTTTATTTATTCTAATTAACATATTAAAGTGACGTGCAGTCAAATTGACTGCTGCGGCGGTTCGAGTGTTAAAGACTTATTTCAATAAAACTTAAATATGTTATTTTGGTCAAATTTTTTACCCTTTCTGTTCATAGTTAGAATAATAAGAACGGTGGTCTCTGGGATACATTTTGCCAGACGGTGTCCCAGTTTATTGTCTGACCCGTTCATCGTTACCGGGTTCCGTTGAACAAGATAGAAACCATTACGCCTTCCTTAATTTAGTCCGCGGTTCACGGGAAGATTGTGTCTGTCTTTCCTGTAACAGCTGTGATTGATGACACGTCAGTTCTCATTTGAGGAACGTGATTGGCTAGAAAGGGAGTTTTTGTCAAATGTTTTTAGTTACACCGTGGCCGTTTTTGTCTCCTGCATGTGTCCATATGAGCGGATTATCTCATCCGTCCCCGTTTGGGGTCTTTTTTTCTTCCTTTATGTTTCGTCCTTTACCCTGATTTCTCAAATCTGGAGCCTCATTAATTAAGGGTTTGTGGATATGCAGACTTCCATGCAAGTCGAGCGATTTATAAAAGTGGAGGGGTGTGTAGGCTGTTGTGTAACTTTAAGAAAACTCGGAAGCTACGGACACAATGATTTCAGTTTGTCTGAGTTTAGCTGGAGAAAGTTGTTTTGCATCCAGACTCTGATTTGTTAAATACAGTGACAGAGTGAATCCACAGGTCTATGTTCACCTGCTGTCGGTGACACATAGATCTGAGTATCATCTGCATATTTGTGATGGGACACGTTATTACTGGCTATCAATTGCCCTAATGGCAGCATGTAGAGGTTAAACAACAGGGGTCCAAGAATTGACCCCTGGGGAACCCCACAGGTCAAAGGCATGTGATCTGACACACAATTTCCAATTTCTACAAAATACTTGCGTCCTTCTAAATAAGATTTAAACCAATAAAGTGCAGTATCAGAAACACCAACCCAGTTCTATAGCCTCTGTAGAAGGATCTCATGATCTACAGTGTCAAACGCAACAGTCATGCCAACGCGCAGCTAGGTTACGTCTTCATTACTGCCATAAGTTCGGAATGTTTAATTTTGTAAATTCACCAACAAATCAATCTGTCAATCGCAGAGTGTCCGTGGTGACCTTCAACTCACTATTCATGAGTATTTTCAGGTGACAGAGCTCATTGGAGGACCGCATCAACTCATTTGCATCATCCTATTTGGAGTTCTGGAGGTGTGGTTGGAGCAGGATGGATTTAGATTTGGTTTACGCCTAAGATTTGTCACAGATTTGATTCTTGAAGCTGGATAGATGGTTAAGAAGGTGACTGACTGACGTGTAATGAGATTTACAGTGGTTTTGATAAATATCAAGTTTGCTTAGCGTGAGCACTTTATGAAATTTACAATGTGTAAGTTACAGTACGTAGCTATTGCATGGCGCTTACACCGCCGTAATGCTGGGCAAAAAAGTTTGCTCGGCATACGAGCTATGTAATCTTTTGTAAATAAGGCTCTTGGTCGTAACATTTCTCCCGTCTAACTGCGTTTCCACCTGTGTCTTATTTTCCCCCTGTTAAATGAGCCCTGTTGCCCTTCACTTCTTTATGAGGTCATCTGTCCTTTATAAGTCCCTCCATGGCTGGTTTCGCACAAACGATTGACATATTTTTTATTTATGTATTTTTTAAGATGAGCCAGCTTCAGGGAGGTGGTAGCATGGTGGCTTCACAGCAAGATGGTTGTGGGTTTGAGTGCCTGGTGGGGACGAGGCATGCAACACTTGCCTTTCTGCGCGATGTGTGCATGTTCTCCCTGTATATGCTTGGGTTTTCTCCGAGTACTCTCGTTTCTTCCCACCCTCCAAAAACATGCATGTTAAGTTGATTGGCCGCTACATCATTGTCCCTGGGAATGTGTGTGGCCCCGTGATAGACTGGTGACCTGTTCAGGTGTACGCTGGCCCTCACCTCGAATCAGCGGAGATGGGCTCTAGCACCCGCTGTGACCCTATTAGGGATAGACAATCAAGAAGGTGTGAATATAAATACCATAATGTCAAAGAAGGAGAGTAAATGAGGATGAAAGAAACCCGCCGCTAGATTTGAAATTTACCACTCTTGATGTAACATCTAGCGCCATTCTATTGGTCTAATGTAGTGGTTACAAAGCATGCCATCCATCTCCTGCTGTACCGACCCCTTGTCAAATGTTAGAACTCAATGTGGCCCGCGAACATAAAAGTTTACCCACCTCCGGCATAGCTCAATGTGTGACCCTTATCTCTTTAAAAAATTGTCTCCAAAATTGTGAAAAAAAAGTAGAATTCTATGTATTTTTGTTCAAACAAGTCAGACGGAGAGACACCAGGGAACAGTTTGTGTTATCTTCTAATTAATATATTTCAGGGGTGTATCTAGGGAGTGGGGTGTGTGGAGGATGCGAGACCCCGCCCCTTAAGGTCCACAAAAAAAAAACAAAAGAAGAAGAAAGTAAAGGGGACTAGTCAAGCTATTCCATCACAGGGCCAACGAATGGGCACCAAAATACAGGAAAATTACTCTTATTTTTCAAAATAGGAGCCAAAATATTTTTCAAAATATTCTGGGGGGGGATGCCTATACTGACTTTGTCAGCAATGTCAGAAAATCCTGGATCCGCCCCTGCATTTCGTCATCACATTTTTTTTTCTCAATAGTTTCTAAGTATTTTATTTAAGTTTTTACATTTTTAGAAGAATTTGGCACAATTTGCCTCCATCTGTGTCGTTTGTGTTTTTTTGTGTCCAAACAAACACATTTCACATTTTTTTCTGTCGAAAAGAGAAAAATAGTTTCTCTGAACTTGTTAAAAATGTTAGCTTTAAAATAATGTTTATTTGTTTGCGTAGGTTTAAATCTCAGAAGGTTATCTTTGGAAATGAAAAGCTCGGGTTCGAATTTAGATGTTTTTTTCACACTTAGATTTTTCGACTTTATTATTGTCTGTGTTTTTGTTGTTTTCAGTATTTTTAAAAATACTTCTTTACTTTTTTTGCTTGTATCTTAGTTTTTTTTTTCCTCTTTTCTGCTTGTTTTTGTCTTTTTCTTTTTTCAGCAGAATTTTAAGCAGAAGTTTGATTAAAAAAATGAATTATTTTAATACAAAATATTCATCAAATTCTATTTTATGAGAAAAAATAATATAAATACTGATCTAACCTTATGATAAATCCATGATTATGAATCACTTAGAACGTCCAGATTTAATCCCATTTTCTTTCTTCTTTTTTTTTTTTTGCTCCACAGCTGTATTTTTTTCGTCCTCAGACATTCGTCTTTTCTTGGTTCCACTTTTTAAAAAGGATGCATGAGGAAGTGAGGATGAGGAGGAGAGACGAAGGCTATGAATGTATATAAACCCACCATCATTCATCCATCCTTCCTTCCTTTTTTCTGCCACGGCCAGCGAGCGGGCCAGAGAATAAAGAAGTCTTTCACCTCCCGAGTCTCCGGACACGGCTTCTAAATACACGTCACCGGCTTTCGATTCTGAACCGACACATGTGGACTTCATGGGATCAGAAAGTAATCAAAAACTGGCCTCGTTAGAGGTTCTATAGAACCAAAAGCTGGACGAGTCGTGATTAATCGCAGGTATAAAAAAAAAGAAGAGCACTCACCGTCCTCTTTGCATTCCTCGGGTGGTTTTGCCTTCTTGGCCAGCCGCGGGTCCAGCCACGATGTTGTCTTGGTGTTGTGGCTGTGGGGAAAGACACCGAGAGAGAGAGAGGGATGGTGAGAGAGAGAAGAGTTGGCACCAAGTGAGAAAGAGGCTGGCAGATTCCTAAATTCAGATGATCGTCCTCGGGGTGTTTAAAAAAAAAAATAGTGACAAGAGATTGAAAGTAAAAAAAAAAAAAAGAAAACTCCTGATGTGAACAAAACGGCGATCGATACTTTTAATTTGCTTCCTGGCTGTGATTAGCCAGCAGGACGGAGGGTTGGTGGGTAGGTGGGATGCGGGGGAGGAAGGGTGACGGAGGGGAACAGATGTGGCAGATTCTTCCACAGCCCCTCGGGCACGGAGCTGGATTTAGATCAGATATAATGATGAGCCAGGAAAGTCGATGCATCCGCAGCGTCTGTCTGAAGC
This sequence comes from Neostethus bicornis, assembly GCA_902685375.1. Taxonomy (NCBI): domain Eukaryota; kingdom Metazoa; phylum Chordata; class Actinopteri; order Atheriniformes; family Phallostethidae; genus Neostethus; species Neostethus bicornis. Next base: position 2,543,382 of record CACRXE010000066.1, on the reverse strand, counting down.
TCCTCACAAAGGTCCTGCCTCCATGACGGAGGGATAAGTAAACTTTATTCCTCTTTTTAAAGAAAGGAACGGAAAGAAATAAAGATTTTAAATACATTTTACCATAAATTTAAACAAGAAGAACCACATCTGCAGTTTTTGTTTGAGGATATTGATAGAGACGGATAAGGAAGGTCATTGGGAGCTTCATTATTGGAGGAAAGACGAAGCGTGGTATCGAATGAGGAAGTTTGGAGTCAGAGGGAAGTATGTTAGAGCGGTGTGGGACACCTATGAGGACTGTCAGACAGTGGTGAGGTGTGCTGTAGATGTGACAGAGGAGTTTAAAATGAGGTGTACTGTAGGTGTGATAGAGTTCAGAATGAGGTATACTGTAGGTGTGATAGAGTTCAGAATGAGGTGTACTGTAGGTGTGATAGAGTTCAGAATGAGGTGTACTGTAGGTGTGATAGAGTTCAGAATGAGGTGTACTGTAGGTGTGATAGAGTTCAGAATGAGGTGTACTGTAGGTGTGATAGAGTTCAGAATGAGGTGTACTGTAGGTGTGATAGAGGAGTTCAGAGTGGAGGTGTGCTGTAGCTGTGACAGAAGAGTTCAAAATAAGGTGTGCTGTAGGTGTGATAGAGGAGTTCAAAATGAGGTGTGCTGTAGGTGTGATAGAGGAGTTCAAAATGAGGTGTGCTGTAGGTGTGATAGAGGAGTTCAAAGTGGAGGTGTGCTGTAGCTGTGACAGAAGAGTTCAAAATGAGGTGTGCTGTAGGTGTGACAGAAGAGTTCAAAATGAGGTGTGCTGTAGGTGTGATAGAGGAGTTCAAAATAAGGTGTACTGTAGGTGTGATAGAGGAGTTCAAAATAAGGTGTACTGTAGGTGTGATAGAGGAGGTCAGTGGTGAGGTGGGCTGTAGGTGTGATAGAGGAGTTCAAAATAAGGTGTACTGTAGGTGTGATAGAGGAGGTCAGTGGTGAGGTGGGCTGTAGGTGTGATAGAGGAGTTCAAAATAAGGTGTACTGTAGGTGTGATAGAGGAGGTCAGTGGTGAGGAATGTTCCCTCCAATTTTCTATGTGTCTGATCAAACACACAAGCTTCCTGAGCAGAAGGGGGCGGAGCAAAACCTTTTACTCTTTAGTGACGTCAGCGGCAGTGACGAGACAAACTCCGAAGCAGCGGTCTCAACAACTCCGGAGCTCTGTCTCATTTCCCTATCTTTAGTTTAAATTGAGTTTTATTTTGTGCGCTGCACGTTTTTTTTTTTGTCCACTATTAATCTGTGAGCAGTGCCAATTGCACAGGCCCACAGGTAAGAGGGAACATTGGTGGTGAGGTGTGCTATAGGTGTGACAAAAGAGTTCAAAATGAGGTGTACTATAGGTGTGATAGAGGAGTTCAGAGTGGAGGTGGGACTACTTTTTTACTATGTCGATGAACAGGTTGACAAATGGAGAAAAAATAAAAAGAGGTGGAGAATTTTAAGTACTTAGAACAGGCATGGGCAAACTACGGCCCGCGTGCCACATGTGGCTCGTTAAATGTTTTAATCAGACCCCCAAACTTGAAAAAAATTTAATAAATAAATCCTGTCAATGAAATATTTTCCCTGCAATTCTGATGTTTCCTCACTAGGTGGCTCACTCTAAATTTATTGACTTTGTTGAGAAAACAACAACATTGCACCCATTAAAATGCGTGTGTGTTCGTGTGTTGCGCACGTTGTCAAAATAAACAGTGCACGCAGATATGGGAAACCATCGGGGTCAATACACGCATGTAAACAAACACGTTAGATTTCAGTCAGTCAGTCATCTTCTTATCCGTCTGTCCCTTTCGGGATTGCAGGGGGTGCCGGAGCCCATCCTGGCTGATTTAAGGCGAAGGGCAGGGTACACCCCGAACAGGACGCCAGTCTGTCGCTGGGCTACACACATACAACCATCCACACACACACTCATTCCTAGGGGCAATTTGGCACCGGCCAATCAACCGAGCATGCATGTCTTTAGAGGGCGGGAGGAAACCGGAGTACCCGGAGGAAACCCACGCAAACACGGGGAGAACATGCAAACTCCACACAGAAAGGACATTGTTCCAAGCCTCGTCCCCACCCGGGACTCGAACCCACGACCTTCTTGTTGTGAGGCCACTGTACTACCCGCTGCGCCACCGTGCTGCCCCGTTAGATTTCAAACCTACATTTTAAAAACATAGTGCGCTGGATGTACGTTTTATTAGTGAAATTTGAAATTTAATGCGCTTGATGTAACATCCAGCTTGTTTTTGTGCATGTAGTGGTCTCGATGGCTTTCCATACCTAGATCTAATATAACACGTTTCACAAACTCAAAAGATCCACCAGATCCCACGATGTTTATTTTTTCTCCAACAAGGTGAGGTTACCAAAGCATGGCATCCATCTGCTCCCGTTCCGGCCCCTTTGTCAAATCTTAGAACTCAATGTGGCCCGCGAATCAAAAAGTTTGCCCAACCCTGACTTAAAATCAACACTCCGAAGGAAGATGGGATGAGATTAACCAAGCTGTTTGGTCTATGAACAGTGTTACTGTTCTAACACGGAGGTGGTAGAGTCATGGTTTATGTTGAAATTATTTGGAATGCTAAAAGGTTTGAAAGTGACTTCCAAAAAAAGATAATTTACAAGCATTAGAGGGAGAATCTTCACCATGAAGATCGAGCATCGCTGTCAGCTTTAATTAAATAAGAATTTTTTTATATGTAAATGGAGTGAATCTCTGTTCTAGATATCAAAGGTGACTTTGAAACAACGAGCGAATAGATGGATACTTTTAGCCCGTTTTATCTTTTTGTTCATTAAAATGTTACCATTTAAAATAAACAGTGATCAAAATAAAACTTGGGAGCACGACGTCGTCTGTTGTTATAAAAATGTTAGAGTAAACATTTTGATACAAAATGGATTCTTCAAGAGAGTTTGGAAATTTTTTTGTCGTTGTGTTGCATCAACAGGAATTAGAGATTGTAATTCTCTGAGACTAGATCAGGGGTGGGCAAACTTTTTGATTGGTGGGCCACATTGGGTTCTAACATTTGACGAAGGGGCCGGAATAGGAGCAGATAGATGGCGTGCTTTGGTAAACAAGCCATGGGGGGACGCTACACGCATGCAACCTAGTGCGCTAAAGTTTAAGCGATACGCGTGAGCGCTTAAAAAAAGTCCACCTCGTGCGCTAGGTTTAAATGTAGGGTGGAAATCTAACGCGCTTATTTAACGTGCCTGTTTCGGGCCGGATGGCTTTCCATATCTACGCTCTGTTAATTATGACAACATGCGCATCACGGCAACAGACATTTTAACAGGAGCAGTGTTGTGCGGATTCGTATCCCAACAGCCTCAAACGGGCAGCCCAGGCCTCTCTTTCCCCGGCTGCATCCTCCAGCTCACCTGGAAGGATCCCAAATCGTTCCCCGGCCAGCTGTGAGACATAGTCTCTCCAGCGGGTCCGGGGTCTGCCCCTTGGTCTCCTCCCGGTGGGATGTGCCCAAAACACCTCGCCCGCGAGGCGCTTGGGGGGCATCCTGACCAGATGCCGTAATCCCCATCTGGCTCCTCTCGACCTGGAGGAGGAGCGGCTCGACACCGAGCTCCTCCTGGATGGCAGAGCTCCTCACCCGATCTCTGAGTGAGAGCCCAGCCACCCTGCGGAGGATGCTAATTTCGGCCGCTTGTACCCGCGATCTCATTCTTTCGGTCACCACCCACAGCTGGTGACCATAGGTGAGGGTAGGAACGTAGATCGACTTGTAAATCGAGAGCTTTACTTTTCGGCTCAGCTCTCTCTTTACCACGACGGACCGATGCAGCGTCCTAGTTATTGCTGACGCCGCACCAATCCGCCTGTCGATCTCCCGCTTCATCTTTCCCCCACTCGTGAACAAGACCCCGAGATACTTAAACTCCTCCATTTGGGGCAGGACCCTGTCCCTGACCTGCAGGGGGCATTCCACCCTTTTCCGGGCGAGGACCATGGTCTCGGATTTGGAGGCGCTAATTCCCATCCCGGTGAGGGGCCAGACAAAGCGTGGCTCAAAAATCCCTATGAAGTTACCAAACATGGTCAAGTTGTCTTGCCCGGATGCGGGTCACTGGGGCCCCCCCCTGGCGCCAAGCCAAAGGGTGGGGCACGAGAGCGAGCGCCTGATGGCCGGGCTTTTACCCATGGGGCCCGGCCGGGCTCAGCCCGAACAGGGGACATGGGCCGCCCTTCCAGCGGACTCACCACCTGCAGGAGGGGCCATAGGGGTCGGGTGAAGGAGGAGATGGGTGGCAGCCAACGATGGTTTACTAATTTTTTATTAAAACATTTAACAAGCAGCATGTTGCCCGCGGGCCTTAGTTTGTCCATACCCGGACTAGATGGTGCACAGTTGGATGTTAAATCTGGAATAAAGTTGTTAAAATCCAAAATAAAGTCTGAAAAATCTGGAATAAAGTCGCTAAAACACAGATTTAGGTTAATGAATCCAGAACAAAGTTTGTACATTTTAGAATAAAGTTGGTCAAACTCACCATAAAGTTGTTAAAGTCCAAAATAAAGTTATAAAAATTCAAACTAAAGTTGGTAAAATTAAGAATAAAATGACTAAAATCCAGAACAAAGGTGTTAAACTCAAAAATAAAGTTGATAAAATTAGATTAAAGTCATTAAAACCCAGAATAAATTCATCAAAATCCAGAATAAAGAGTCCCGTGATGGAAGCAGATTAGAGGACATAAATTTAGTAAATGACGGTGATTTTTTTTTTTCCAGGTAGCTCTGCTTTGTTTTTTCTTTTTAATTTTTTTTTCATCATCCCGTTGCCATCTGTTCCTATTTTTTTTTTTAAAACATCCTCACCGTCTCTCTCCTTCTTTTTTGATCCCTCCTTTCAGAAGCTCCTCTTCAAGGCAAACAAATTGATCTCCGGTGGAGGCCAATCAGAGTGCTGGGCTTGTGTGCGATAAACCAGATAGTTTTGTATTAAGGCATGCTGGGAGTGGGATTCTCTCTGGTTTGGGGGGGTGACGTGTGGCAAGTCATCTGAAAGTTTGTCTGCGCGTTGAAAGAAGCTGGAGGGCGGGACGATATCGACCGGGATTTGGACAGATTGTACAAAGATTAGCTCATTTTTTTCATTATTAAACTTTATACTCACAACATCTCTGCTGGTCTGGTACCATAAAGTCTACCTTACACAAGTTTGTGGGAGTGTTATTGTATTTAAAGCCTCATTAAAGCCGCCTGAGTGTGTGTGAGGATGAAAAGATGGAAGCCGGAGGCAGAAATTAGGAAAAGATAATGATAATATTCATATTTTTTATTAAAGACAGACTACGTGTGTGGATGAGAGGGACCCAAATGGAAAAGTGAGGTTACAGGGAGAAGAGATAAAGAAGGTGGAAGATTTTAAGTATCTAGGATCAACAGTCCAGAGCAATGGAGAGTGTGGAAAAGAGGTGAAGAGGCATGCGCAGGCAGGCTGGAACGGTGTGGAGAAAAGTATCAGATGTGATGTGTGATAGAAGAGTTTCAGATAAAATGAAAGGAAAAGTGTGCAAAACCGTGGTGAGACCGGCCATTCTGATTGGTCTAGAGACAGTGGCACTGAGAAAAAGACAGGAAACAGAGATGTTTGTAGCAGAGATGAAGATGCTGAGGATCTCTCTGGGAGTGACCAGGATGGACAGGATCAGAGGAACAGCACATGTTAGAGGTTTTAAAGTCAGAGAGGTCAGACTGAGATGGTTTGGACATGTGCAGAGGAGAGAGAGAGAGAGAGTACATCAGAAGAAGGATGCTGGGTTTGGAACCACCAGGAAAGAGGACTAGAGGAAGACCAAAGAGGAGGTTCATTGATACAGTGAAGGAAGACATGAAGATAGTTGGTGTGACTAAAGAGGATGCAGCAGATAGGGTTAGATGGAAGAAACTGACTTGCTGTGGCGCCCCCTGAAGGGAAATGCCGAAGAAGAAGATTCAAACCACTAAAAACTAGATGAGCTCAACCAATGGGGATGAACTAAATAAGGGCTACCGTATTTTACGGACTATAAAGTCACAGTTTTTTTCCTAGTTTGGGTGGGGGTGCGACTTATACTCTGAACCGACATATCATTCTCCTTCTTTTATGCATTTTGCTTGGTGCGACTTATAGTCTGAAAAATATGGTACATCGTTCAGCAGGAAGGAATTACGTACATCACCTCAAAGTCTGGATTTCCTTGCCTAGGCTGCCATCACGCATCGCAACTCTCAATCAGTGAAGATGAATAATTAAAAAAAAAAAAGTTTGGATTTTTGACTTGTTTAAACATAATTTACTGTCTGTTCTTTCTTCGTATCTGTGAGAACCCGGGTTGTCTGTCTTTTCGTGCTTCTGTCACACTTGTGAACGAGGTAAATAAACTGCCCAGACAAACACAATACCAGCTACAGATGAACTGATTAGGTTTTCAATGTTATACAACCAAAGATCGCAGAGGCCGAGGTGACAAATTCTTGTGTTGTAATACACTGGCTTCCCGTTAAACACAGGATTTGTTTGACGATTTTATAAAACAATCCATAACCTGGTTCCACCCTACATCTCTGATCTTCTACACACCATCGTTCCCTCTGGCTCTCTCCGCTCCTCCTCCTCTCTCCAGCTCCATCTCCAATCTGCCCGTCTTGTCACCACGGGGGGCAAAGCCTTCAGTCGCTTTACTCTCCAGCGATAGAACTCTCATCCTCCTGACCTACGTGAATCTGACTGTATTGGAACAATTTATTGTTCCGCTGGGCCGGTAGACGGCGCTAGCGATATAATGTTTATTCGTGTTCAAGAAGTAGGAAATAGGAAGTAAGTAGTCAGAGAGAAGGAGACAACGTGTTAAGCTTGCAGTGCCGGAGATCATCCTAGTTTAATTCTAATCATCAACCATCCACACTTTTCGAGCCCTTTGAGCGGCAATATGATTTCACACTTCTTTCTATTAAATTCTAAAAAAGCTACAACGGACTGTTCTTTGGAGGAGTTGATGGAAAGGAGAGTTTAGCTGGCTTTGAATCCCAATTAGGACACAGGGTCACATTGGGTGCAACAGTACACTGACTATCTCCTATTGTTCAAATCCAAGCGCAAAACTTCAAACAATCCATCTAGTTTTATTCTGTTTAAATGCCTTGTTGATGTTTTGACTCCAGTTTTTCCGTCTCTTTGTTATGTGTTCTTGCGTGACGAAGATGTTTGATGATTGTATTATGTTTAGAATCCAACCAGCCATCTTTTTTTTATGTTTTTGAGTGCTCAGCCAAGGTATTTGCAAAGTTTGTTAGAAATTTCTAGAAGTGTCTGCTTGGCCTTACCCAGAAGCTGTGGGAGTGGCCTAGAGGGTTCAAGACCGTCCCGGAATTTTCCACCTGGGCAGTTTCCATGTGTGGGTATAAAAGGCCTGCATCAGCCAGTGGGCAGACAACTGACCAACTGAGAGAGACCCATCTTGGAGGCAATACCACTGCTATAACATATTCATCTGAATCACCCAACGGGTGACTTTATGGTTTGGGTTTCCGTGAAAAACATTGGTGCTTTTGGAAGTCACAAGATTGGACGGTGGACCGTGTTGTGATCATTCCACCCAGGAATTTATGGATTTGTTTTTTGTCTTTTCAGGGTTTTTATTTTCTTAACTTTCTTTGTTTTTGTGTCTTTCTGTAGTCCCAGGGATGGCTTGGGCCTAGCGGGAATCGAACCAGGTGCTTTCGGTCAAAAGACGGTATGTCTACTACTATGCCAACAAACCTGGGACCGACTTTGGGGAATTTAAGCAACAGGATTGAATCCGTCCACCACAGACGGAATCTTTGTTTCATCAGGATTACGGTGACGGAGTACAGGCTGCTGACTTTATTTTGGACTTACATAAACGGTATTGATTAGTTTAGATTTTGTTCTATAATTTGACTTAATTTTGCTTTTAAGTCAAAATTAATTTTGTTGCATTTCCGGGCTCAAACAAAAAGTTTCATCCGGTTCTAGAACGTTCTGAAAGATTTTTTGGGCTTGACTTTAGTTTCGAGCAAATATGTGAAAATCACAAACTAAACTAAATTCAGAGTAAAACTATTTTAAATCTTTTAATGTGAAACTCAACTTTCCGTGACTGTAACCGTGTAACCATGCCGACACTCACTCTATGAAGTAGACCTCTCCTTTCTCGGTGTAGGCCATCTCCCAGTTGTCTGGTAGGGGTCCTAGCTCCTCGTTGTCTTCTGGTTTGGGCACCACAGTCTGCGGGGACTGGTCTTCCTCTTTGGACTCCTCTGCTGGAGCTTCCACCGAGGCAGTCTGCGGGGCCGTGTCCCCTGAAACATCCGTACTCTTATCTTCATGTTCACTTGATTCTGAAACAAAGACGTAGAAATAAATTAGCAACTGAAACATGGTTGTCCCTTTTTTTTCCAATTGGGTTTTCACTACCCAAGACAGAGACTCTAAGACAGGGGTGTTCAAAGCCGGTCCTCGATGGCCGGTATCCTGATGGCTTTCAACACGTTCCTGGTTCAATACAGCTGACGCACAGAAAGTGAAATCAACAGCCAATAGCACAATGACTCAATTAACTGGCTCAGGTGTGCAGATGCAGGAACAAATGGAAAACCTTCAGGACACCGGCCCTCGAGGACCCAATTTGGACACCCTGGCTCTAAGGACAGGGATGTCCTTGCCTAGGCTAGTCTAGTTACTGCTTGTCTGAGAGATTCTGAATGAATGAGCAAATACTTTTGGCAGTCTACTGTAGATGAGAAGTGGAGAAATAATCCACTCACATTCACTGTGGAAGTTTCTGGACATTTCCATTTCACTGCCAGATCCCTTCCCCCATCCCACAGGCCATCAAGACTCTTTCCATGGTAACCTCCCTCCAGTGGTGGATGAAGTACTCACTTTTTGTACTTAAGTAAAAGTATAGATAATTGGGCAAAAAAATTTACTTAAGTAAAAGTAAAAGTACCAATAAAAAATCTACTTAAGTAAAAGTACAAAAGTAGTTGGTGTAAATTGTACTTTTTAGATAAAAAGTAAAAGTATTCGACCATAATTCAAATGTTATTTGTTGTGCTATAGGGTGTCACCATGGTAACCAGGATAAATACTCTGCAGGGGCGTGACCCCCTCTCCCGCCTCTTTTAGTCCTCAAAAAAAATAAAAATAAAATAAAAAGGAAAGGAAAGGGGACAAGTCAAGCTATCCTCTAGAAGGGCCAGTGAATGAGCCGCCAAAATGGAGGAAAATGACACTTATTTTTTAAAATGTTTTGGGGGGGAGGCCCCCAGTAACCCTATATTGGCTTTGTCCATGACCTCACACTCCCCCTCCTTTAGAAAATCATAAGTCCGCCCCTGCTCTGTGTAGTGATGGCTCAACTTTTTATTTAAAAGTAAACACAACGAACAACGATCTTCTGATTCTTTTTATTTTGTACTATATTTGATGTTAGGTTTTTTGGCGCTGAATAAATGCGGAAAATGTTTACTCTCGATTCTGATTGGTCCTCGATTCATTACTTCTTCTCCCAAAAGGTGGTGGTGGTGGTGACGTTGATGACCCGACAAAGACATCTAGAGTGATTGCCTTTAAATAGGCACCAGGATCCACAGGTGTGTGTCATCAGACTAATCACCCTCAGGTGTCCCTAATCAAGGGGATGAGGGAAGGTCCAGTCATGTCATGACATCACATGACCGAGTTTACCCACCTCTGGAATAGTGTTTATGTAGGTTTCGGGTCATTCTGGGATTGGGGGGTGTGAGTGGATGGATGTGGTGGCAAAAAATGTAGTGAAGTAAAAGTAAAAAGTACAGATCTCAAATTTTACTTAAGTACAGTAACGAAGTACATTTACTTCGTTACGTTCCACCACTGCCCACAGGCCATCAAGACTCTTTCCATGGTAACCTCCCTCCCCCATCGGTGCTGTCCCAGTTAAACAGTTTACAAAGAAACAAGTCAAACAAACGCAAATTATGACACAAACAGAGAAAAAGACTTTCATCTCCACTGGTGTCGAAGAGTCATGAACAAAGAGGACAGTTGATGTGACTCATAAAACAAAATAAGTCAATATAAGAACACCTGTTACAAAAAAATTTGCTCCGCAAATACTTAACAGTCCCTTTTAATGGGTGGAAGAATATCAGAAGGAGACAAAACAAAAATCATCAAAAAGAAGACAAGTCTGTGTAGTCCCTCGTTCATCCACGAGTGATCCATAGTAGAAAAAGTTTTAAAAAAGTCTTCTGGACAGTTTAGTTCTTGATCGAGACGTTTCGACTTTCATCTGGAAATCATTTTCAATCTGATAGAAATGGACTGAAAACTGGTTCTATTTATACTAACCTGAGTAAAAGGTAAAAAAAAAATAGTAAGGAGGGCTCGACCAATGAGCCGTGAATGGCTCCTATTGTAGCCACAGACCAGTAAACGAACCCTATTATAAAAATGCTAAAAGCCTAGTGAATAGAAATTCCTGCTAATGAGAGGCGTGAATCTGGGTCACGAGGTGTCATCTTTGTTCCATGGCTTCAGAATGCTGCTGTAAATCCTGGGCAAAATGTATCTAACGCCTCCACTCCGATTCAGTGAGGGATTTTCTTTCATCACAAAGATGGCTTCCTTCACCCCTCTTTCAAACCATCCTTTCTCTCTACTTAGAATCTTCACCTCACTGTCCTCAAAAGTGTGTTTGGTGGATTTAAGATGCAGATGTACAGCAGACTGTGGACCACTAGAGGCTTCTCTTCTGTGTTGATAAAGTCTTTTGTAGAGTGGCTGCTTCGTTTCCCCAATGTAGTGTTCTTTGCAGCTCCCTTCACTGCACCGGATCAAATAAACTACATTGCTCTGTTTTTCTGTAGGCATCTTGTCTTTAGGATGTACTAGTTTCTGCCGCAATGTGTTCTTTAAATAGTATAAATAGATCCAGTTTTCTGTCCATTTCATTCAGATTGAAAATGATTGATGATGAACTGTCCAGAAGACTTTTTTGAAACTTTTTCTACTATCAAAAGAAGAGTTTAAGTATTCAAACAGAGACAATTTCAATAAGTATGATTGTAGATCTGCATCACAAATTGGGACCCGGGTTGTCCACATCATGTCGAAGATATGGAACACCATTCTGTTCCGTCATCTTCCGCTCATCCGGGGCCGGGTCGCAGGGGCAACAGCCTCATGCGAGAAACCCAGGCTTCTCTCACCATGACTACATCCTCCAGCTCACCCGGAAGGATCCCAAGTTGTTCCCCGGCCAGCTGTGAGACAAAGTCTCTCCAGCGGGTCCGGGGTCTACCTTTCGGTCTCCTCCCGGTGGGACATGCCCGAAACACCTCACCAGCGAAGCACTCAAGGGGCATCCTGACCAGATGCCCGAACGACCCCATCTGGCTCCTCTCGACCTGGAGGAGGAGCCGCTCGACACCGAGCTCCTCCCGGATGGCAGAGCTCCTCACCCGATCTCTGAGTGAGAGCCCAGCCACCCTGCGGAGGAAGCTCATTTCGGCCGCTTGTATCCGTGATCTCATTCCTTTGGTCATAGGTGAGGGTAGGAACGTAGATCGACTTGTAAATCGATATGGGACACCCTATAATAGAAACATAATAATCTCTAACTGGAAAAAATGGCATAAAACCGGTTAAATTACACACAAATCTTTAAAAATCCTTTTGTCTCAATTTTATTGGGACTTAACAAAAGTTTATTAGAAGAAAAAAAAAATTGGGTTCAAATCCATCATATTTAAAAAAGAAAATTTTAACAAAATTTCTGTATTTAACGGAGATAATTTTTCAAACGCCGTCCGATTTTTAACTTTCAGTCTTTTTCGACTCGCTTTACGAAGCCTTTGAACAATAACAAGAACCAAAATCCTCTCAGACTCTGTTTCCTACCTGATTGGACGTCCGAATGCCGTTAAGACCATAATCTCATCTACTGAGGGACCCTCCTCTTTCGGACATTCCCACTCGGGAGTTCCTTAGTAGCAGACATGGTCGCTGCTTTGGCTGAGAGCTGCTCTGCTCCGGAAATCTTTCTCCAGGCCATAAAAGCCGACTTAAGAAGTCACAGGACTCCAGCGTGGTTTGAGATGTGGGATTAGTGAAACCGAACTAATAAAGATGCTTTTATGATCCTCTGTTCATGTGATCAGACCCACAGGGTATCTGTGGCTCGCACTGCGAGCAGGTTCCGCCACCTCGTTCTCCATCGCTGACCTTTCAGCTGTCAGTCGGAGACCACAGGGGAGGAGGTGGAACATCTGGTGCAGAAATATTAGTGTGGAAATTTGCATATCCTGTTTTCTGACAGACTAGAGGACTCAGTGCTTGATGTATCCACATTACTCTTATCAGATTCCTAGATTCCCCGAGCTGTGGCCCTTATCTTATTTCTGATTCCTCTCCTGTATGTCCCCCATTTCCATCAGGATGAAGTCCATCTGCTGTGTTTTTGAAAAAAAAAAACAGCTGTCGAGCTAGATTTGCTAATATTTAATAGACAGTCTAAGTTATATAGCCTTTCCGTTTTGAGGAGGGATCCCTCCTTCATGTGGACTTCCTTAAGGTTTCTTCATATTTTTTCTCTGCCAGCTGAGGTTGAACTATTATTTTTATGTCAGTGACAGATCAGTGTGTGCCACTCACAGAGTGGCCACGGTCATCCGCCTTCCACTTGGATGTCTTTAGATTGTAGGAGTTTCATAAAAGCAGCACCGGGTCTTTTGAATACACACATTATGCTGGTGTTTTGAAAATCTTGATTCGCTAGGTACGTACTTTGGTTTTGAGGCCATAATTCGGTTAATTTTGTGTGCAGAAGTCGAACAACATACAAAACTATCCTTGTAAACAAAACTAAAAGCAGCATAAACACTTCAACTGAAAATGATCTTATTCAGTTGAATAAGTTTGCCAGTGAATCGGCAAACTTTCCGACTTTCCGCCACGTTGAGTTCTAGCATTTGACAAATGGGTCGGATTAGGAGTAGTTGGATGGCATGCTTTGTTAACCGCTAGATTAGTCCGAAAGAATGGCGCGCTAAATGTTACATCAATAGCGTTAAATTTCAAATCTAGCGGTGCTAGGTCTGAAATCTAAGCGCTTGTTTTATGTGTGTGTATTGGCCCTGATGGCTTTCCATATCTGTGCACACTGTTTTTTTTTGATAGCGTGCCCATCACGGAGACACACATTTTAATGGAAGCAGTGTTGTTTTCTCAACAAAGTGACTATATCTCGGTTGTGCCATCTAGTGACGAAATATCAGAATGCAGGAAAATAAATCATTAACATGTTTTTTTTAAAGTAAGGTTTTCATATTTGGCGGTTGGGATTAAAAGTTTAACGGGCCACATGTGGCACGCAGGCCGTAGTTTTCCCATGCCTGATCTATGTCATAGACCAGGGGCGTCAAACTCAACACTAAATTACAACACTGGGACGAAGTTTCAGGCCAACATGGATGTTTATAGAAAAAGATTTCTTAATGTAAAAACAATAAATTTTTCATGTGAATCTAAACAAGCAAAGCTTAATAATACTGTAAACAAACTACACCAAACAACATTGTAAACACAGTAGATTACATGAAGCAAGTATTTCGTCGCTATAACAGCCGTCAATAAATTAGAATTAACGTTTGGCTTCAGCAAAAGTTTGCAGGCCATATTTGGCCCGCGGGCCACATTTTGACACCTATGGAACTTAATCTGACCTGCGGAAATAAACTACAATCAGACGCTAAATAAAACATTGTGTGTGCTCTTGTGAACGCCTACTTTGTGTGAGATAACGACTCTCCGTGCTCGTACTGAACCATGCGAGCTGTTACAAAAAACAATATTTCGATACACATTTATTTACCATTACTCTGAGCATCTTGATATTTAACATTTTCTTTTTTGGAGTACGAAAGGAGTACGTTCCTACCCTCACCTATGGTCACCAGCTGTGGGTGGTGACCGAAAGAATGAGATCGCGGTTACAAGCGGCCGAAATGAGCTTCCTCCACAGGGTGGCTGGGCTCTCCCTCAGAGATCGGGTGAGGAGCTCTGCCATCCAGAAGGAGCTCGGTGTCGAGCCGCTCCTCCTCCAGGTTGAGAGGAGTCAGATGGGGTGGGTCGGGCATCTGGTCAGGATGCCCCCCGAGCGCCTCGCTGGTGAGGTCTTTCGGGGGAGGAGACCAAGGGGCAGACCCCCGACCCGCTGGAGAGACTATGTCTCACAACTGGCCGGGGAACGACTTGGGATCCTTCCGGGTGAGCTGAAGGATGCAGCCGGGGTGAGAGAGGCCTGGGCTGCCCGTTTGAGGCTGTTGCCCCCGCGACCCGACCCCGGAACAAGCGGAAGATGACGGAATGGAACGGAGTACGAAAAGCCATGTTTGGGGTGGGGTCTCCACCTCTTGTTCACCGCAGGTGTGGTTTAGGAAAATTAAGTTGCAAAATGAGTTAAAGAGGTTTTTCTGAATTTCAAATTTGTTTAGCATAAACAAATAAAAAAAACTTGCTCAGTTTAATATCTTCATAAAACAAAAGTCTTAAGTCATGTTGTATTCAATCCCAGGAGGCGTTGGCTCGGTGGTAGAGTTTCCCCCTTTTGACCGGGACAACCTGGTTTCATTCCCACAGGGCCCAAATCGACTCTGGGACTACTGGTAAACAAACTAAAAAAAAAACATTTAAAGAAAAGTCTTGTTGTATTTAAGTTCTTTCAAAATAAAGCTGCTCGTCTGCAGAAGGAAGCCCCTCTGAGTCCATCTCTGTGTCTGTTTTGTACCTTTAAATAGCAGATGAGGATATTTTGTGTGACCAATTATGATCTGTTACAGTCTCTGTTGCTAAGCAACCAGCCCAGAGCTGATGGCCGAGTCATTCAGAGAAGACCTGCATCCCGTTTAACTTTTGACCCTGTGTGAGCAGGTTGGTGGTGAGGAGCTGACCTGGTGTGACAGCAACGCCGTTGCCGTTGACGATGGGTTTCTCCTCCTCTTCCTCCTCAGGCGGCTCGATGCTGGCTTTCTCCATGTTGCTGACCGACTTGTTCCGCCTTCGTTTGCCGCGCGAGCTGGGTGTGGCGCCCGGCAGCAGCTGCTCTTTCACATTAAGCAGAGCGCTGGGCTCGGCTGGGGGCTTCGGCGTGCCGTAGAAATTATCTGGAGGAAAAAAATTACGCGTTAAAATCTCTCCATCCGTCCAGCTGGGAGAGTCAAATACACCTGGTAAAACATTTTTACACAAACCTGTAAAAA
Organism: Neostethus bicornis; assembly: GCA_902685375.1. Classification (NCBI taxonomy): domain Eukaryota; kingdom Metazoa; phylum Chordata; class Actinopteri; order Atheriniformes; family Phallostethidae; genus Neostethus; species Neostethus bicornis. The sequence continues at coordinate 2,528,078 of CACRXE010000066.1, read as the reverse complement.
AGAAAAATTTCAATAAACATTTAATTTATGTTAAAATCATGACGTAGAAACCAGGAGGTGGAGGTGATGGTGGTGGAGGTGGCAGAGGAGGTGGTGACGATGATGACCTGACAAAAACATCTAAAGTGATTCCCTTTAAATAGGCACCAGGATCCACAAGTGTGTCATCTGACTAATCATCCTCAGGTGTTCCTAATCAGGGGGATGAGGGAAGGTCCAGGGCTCCTTCTGGTAGCAGGTGAGGGGATCATGACATGACCGAGTTGAGTTTACCCTCCTCTGGTCTAGTGTCCATGTGGGTTTCGGGTCATTCTGGGATTGGGGGGAATGAGAGGGTGGATGTGGTGGCAAAGAGGGGGCGAATCGGCTGGTGGTGGAAAGGGTCATGGCTCTGACATGGAGGGAAGCAAAGGCATTGGTCTGGAAGGGGATAGTGCAGCAACTGTTTGGATCCCTCACCTGCCGCCAGAGGGAGCCCTGGATTTTCCCAATCAACCTGATTAGGATCACCTGAGGATGATTCTTGATTCAATCCCGGACTTCCCTGTCAGGTCGATGTTCTGAACTTTGTTATTATTTGGACCTCTGAAACCTTGAGTTAACCCTGTTTTTCTTTGCTTTACAGACTTCGCAAATTATGTTAATAAACCTTGTTGATGTCTCGCAATGGCTCCTCCTCCTTCCAAATCCCTAAAACCCTGACAGCAGTGGGAGTCGGAGGTAAAAGGGCGACAGTTGTCCCCCGTACAGAGGACGGTGGGAGTGACTGTGGCACCGTTGGATGGTCAGAGGAGGGGGTAGGTGGTTCTAAGCAGGTTAAGAATCGGGCATAGGTCTTTAAACGACACACTTAGGGTTATGGGTAATCATTTGGATGGGGGCTGTGATTTCTGTGGGCTATGGTGGGGGTGCAGCGAAGTGTTGGATCGGGAGTGAGGTGTTTCTGATTGGTCGTCAGGGGTGGAGTTTTGGAACACCTCTTTCCTGAGGTGTACAGGGTTGTTGAGGAGGATTTGAGCTACTTGGGAATCAGTAGATGGCGGTAATGCGTCTATATGGGTGCAATAATGGCTCTAAACGGGGATGAAGAAGAATCAATGTATCCACACGGGTCTTTTTATCCATCCATCCTTGGATTTGTTCTCTCCAAAAATCCACTATGGTCCTCGCCTGGAAAAGGGTGGAATGCCCCTTGCGGGTCAGGGAAAGGGTCCTGCCCCAAGTGGAGGAGTTTAAGTATCTCGGGGTCTTGTTCACGAGTGGGGGGAGGATGGAGCAGTAGATCGACAGGCGGATTGGTGCGGCGTCAACAATAACTAGGACGTTGCATCGGTCCGTCGTGGTAAAGAGAGAGCTGAGCCGAAAAGAAAAGCTCTCAATTTACAAGTCGATTTACGTTCAAACCCTCACCATGGTAACCAGGATCTATGTTCCTACCCTCACCATGGTAACCAGGATCTACGTTCCTACCCTCACCATGGTAACCAGGATCTACGTTCCTACCCTCACCATGGTAACCAGGATCTACGTCCCAACCCTTACCATGGTAACCAGGATCTACGTTCCTACCCTCACCATGGTAACCAGGATCTATGTTCCTACCCTCACCATGGTAACCAGGATCTATGTTCCTACCCTCACCATGGTAACCAGGATCTACGTCCCAACCCTCACCATGGTAACCAGGATCTACGTTCCTACCCTCACCATGGTAACCAGGATCTATGTTCCTACCCTCACCATGGTAACCAGGATCTATGTTCCTACCCTCACCATGGTAACCAGGATCTACGTCCCAACCCTTACCATGGTAACCAGGATCTACGTCCCAACCCTCACCATGGTAACCAGGATCTACGTTCCTACCCTCACCATGGTAACCAGGATCTATGTTCCTACCCTCACCATGGTAACCAGGATCTATGTTCCAACCCTCACCATGGTCACCAGCTGTGGGTGGTGACCGAAAGAATGAGATTGCGGGTACAAGTGGCCGAAATGAGCTTCCTCCGCAGGGTACTGGGCTCTCACTCAGAGATCGGGTGAGGAGCTCTGCCATCTGGGAGGAGCTCGGTGTCGAGCCGCTCCTCCTCCAGGTCGAGAGGAGTCAAAAAAAAATCGAAGTTATACGATCATAATGAAACACCAGCGAGTGGGAATGAAGACACCAAAAGAACCCGAGAAGAAAAACCAGAGGATGTGTGAAGATGGATTATGTTTGTGGAGGATTTTATTTCCATTTCATATTGTTTTCTACGACTTCAAACACATTTTAAACCCGTAAACGTCTCCATTTTTTCAATTTTCAGTTTGTCTCATGGGCTGATTTCAGACCTACTCCTGCCGCACGGCCAGGACTGAATATTATTAAGCCCGTCGTCTCCACTCGGAGACACTTTACACACGTCTGGAAACTTTGCAGAAACTCTTCACTGGCTTGTGAGCAGATTTCAGAGTTATTGGATTTGAATCCTGGTGGTTCTGACAGGCTCCATCACTCACAGCAGAACTTCGTAACTTCCTGCTCGCAGAGAATTTTTCTTCAGTTTTAGGAGTTTTTATATGAAAATAAGTGGAAAACTACCAACGGGTAATTTCTGCTGATTGGTTCGTTAAAGAGTGAAGTGTGAGCGGCGTGGGAGCGATGGATGACTGAAGGAGACCACAGTTTCACGAAGGGTGGAAGGCAGCGCCGGGCGAGTTACGCTACAGTTTGCCAATGGATTGTAGATGCTTGGACTAACGTGTCTGCTGGTACTGTTATCCGAGCTTTCTCAAAAGCTGGTATCCTTTCTGAGGAGCCGCACAGTACAGACAGTGACTTTAACAGCGAGGAGCGAAGTGGACCTGCTCTGTTGGATTTTGCGCAGCTGTTCGATTCTGAAACAGAGGATGAGGACTTTGACGAATTTGAATAAAGACTATTACCGGTAATGTGCTTGTTTAGTATCGTTACTACTTAAATAAAGCACAACCAAACTCAGTTTTGCTCCCGATCTATTTTCTAATACGCACATTTGCATGCTTGCGTGTGTGTTGTTGTAAGGCGGTGTGTGACTGAGACTACGCCTTTTCGTACGGTGCGCCTAATGGTCGTGAAATTATGGTACTCTCTCTCCACTGTACATGTCCAAACCATCTCAGTCTGACCTCTCTGACTTTAAAACCTCTAACATGTGCTGTTCCTCTGATCTTGTCCATCCTGGTCACTTCCAGAGAGATCCTCAGCATCTTCATCTCTGCTACCTCCATCTCTGCTTCCTGTCTTTGAATCAGTGCCACTCTCTCTAGACCAATCAGCATGGCGGGTCTCACCACGGTTTTGTACACTTTTCTCTTCATTTTATCTGAAACTCTTCTGTCACACATCACACCTGATACTTTCCTCCACCCGTTCCAGCCTGCCTGCACACGCTTCTTCACCTCTTTTCCACACTCTCCATTTTTCTGGACTGTTGATCCTAGATACTTAAAATCTTCCACCTTCTTTATCTCTTCTCCCTGTAACCTCACTTCTCCATTTGGATCCCTCTCATTCACACACATGTACTCTGTCTTACTCTGACTAATCTTCATTCCTCTTCTTTTTAGAGCAAACCTCCACCTCTCTGGCTTTCCCTCCTCCTCTCACTACAGATCACAATGTCATCTGCAAACATCATTGTCCATGGGGATTCCTGTCTGACCTCGTCTGTCAGCCTGTCCATCGTCATTGCAAACAGAAAAGGACTCAGAGCAGATTTTTGGTGCAGTCCCACCCCAAAACTGAACTCCTCTGTCTCACCTACAGCACATCTCACCACTGTCTTACAGTCCTCATACATGTCCTGAACCGCTCTAACATACTTCTCTGTCACACCAGACTTCCTCATAAAAAATAAAAGATTACAGGTACTGTCGGCATCAGAACGCCTGAAAACGAGAGGACCAAGATGTCACCCAGAAATAACCAAAGACATCCAGAGTTTGGAGTTAGAGGAAGTGAATTTGACACATTTTACATCAACACTTTTTCTTCTTAAAACTCCTACATATACTAAAAAAAAAAAACTAGGAAGGAAGTCTTTCTGGGAAGTTTTTCTAAAATCCCACATCAAATTTAATCAGCGTTTCCGCTCGGCCTGCCTAGATAATCGGCCTGTGTTGTCACTTCACGTTACAAGTTAAAAATGTGACTTTTATGTAAGAAGACATGAATAAAAAAAAGGAGGAGTAAAGCTGAGAACTGGTCCCTGGTGTCCAACAAGATGGAGAAAACATGAGCAGAAGAGCCGGAAAGAGACACTAAATAGTTTTAGATATTTGTGGAGCAGTGGTGGAACGTAACGAAGTAAATGTACTTCGTTACTGTACTTAAGTAAAAAAATTGTGTATCTGTACTTTACTTAAGTAAAATTTAAGACCTGTACTTTTAATTTTACTTCACTACATTTTTAGAGCAAATATCTGTACTTTTACTTCGCTACTTTTTAAAAGTGTGTTTTACATTTTTTGTTACATTTTCATTCAGGAATTTGAAAAATACACAGGTTTTTTTTTTTTTAGCGCATCTTGAAGCCGCATCGCCAAAATCAAAAGAAGCAGTTGATCGGGAGAAGAAGTCATGAATCGAGAAACATTTTCCGCATTCATTCAAAAACCTAACATCAAATATAAACAAATTAAAAAGAGTCAGAAGATCGTTGTTCGTTGTGTTTACTTCTAAATACACGAGACGGTGGGAGACGGTGGCCGCGTGGTTAGAGCGTTCGCCCGCGGACCGGAAGGTCGCGGGTTCGCGTCCCACGGAGAGCACGTCTAGGGTCCTTGGAGAAGACACCTAACCCCCGCTTCTCCCACCATTGGCGCCGTTGAAGGGCAGCCTGCTGCGGTGTAAGGAGTGCAGCAAACAAATTTCCCCGATGAGGGATGAATAGAGTAATTTATTTATTTTTTTTATTTTAAATAAAAGTTGAGCCATCATTACACAGAGCAGGGGCGGATCTAGAATTTTCCAAAGGGGGGCGGGGCTTTGACAAAGCCAATACATAGTGACTGTGGGCCTCCCTCCCAAAACATTTTCAAAAATAAGTGTCATTTTCCTCCATTTTGGTGCCCATTCACTGGCCCTTCTAGAGGATAGCTTGACTTGTCCCCTTTCCTTTTATTTTATTTATTTATTTATTTTGTGGACCAAAAGAGGTGGGAGAGTGGGGTCACACCCCTGCAGAGTATTTATCCTGGTTACCATGGTGACAGCCAAAAAATAACATTTGAATTATGATCGAATACTTTTACTTTTTACTTAAAAAGTACAATTTACACCAATTACTTTTGAACTTTTACTTAAGTAGATTTTTTTATTGGTACTTTTACTTAAGTACAAAAAGTGAGTACTTCATCCACCACTGTTGTGGAGAAGATTTGTGGTAGGTTATTGACTTCCTGTTGGATTTGCAGACTTACAGATAAACATGGACTCAAAGGGGAAGTAAAAACGTGGCTCCGTATGGAAAAAGTTTGAAAATAAAATTAGAGATTGAGACTACCTCAAGATCTGTTTGGTTGAAAGAAAATGGTCATCGTAGTTCTCGCTTTTTAGAGTGAACAAATTTAAAGGTTTTTATTGACGCTCTGTTGATTTTAACCTACATGGAAACAAATGCTGGCCGTAAAGCGGAAACAGACGTTTGGAAGCAGCGTAGATTTTAGAAAAACAATGAAAGAAAATGAACTGGGCATTTAAATATTTTACACATTTGAGTGCCCAAAACTCCTGGACAAACAGCGGAGCTCCTTCTCCAAGAGGCTCAGACAGCTCCACTCGAGAACATCTCGTTACCGGAGGTCTTTCTTTCCGTTCGTGATCGGGCTCTACAACGACTCACTCTGCAGATAGAAAGTTGTTGCTGTGACACACAAATTACCCTTGAAACGGGAGACACTGGTCTTCCATCGAGATCTGCGGCCTCGAGATTTGCGACCGGTCGCAGATCTTGATAGATCGGAGTTCCGAAAACTAACCCTAACGCTAATTTCAATAGAAGTATGGCAGGTCACAGATCCCGATGATTAGATCATCTTGAAGGGAGGGGCGAGCGTTCTGAGCAAAGTTGCAGAGTCATGTTCCCCTCACTTGCCACCAGAGGGAGCTCTGGACCTTCCCCTCATCACCCTGATTGAGACATCTGAGGGTGATTATTCTGATGCCACACATCTGTGGACTCTGCTGCCTATGGGCAATCACCCCAGACATTCTCGTCGGGTCATACCATCCCTTCCAGCCAGGTCTTCCTGGTTGCCAAATCCTCTCTACCCACTCCTGGACAAACAGCGGAGCTCCTTCTCAAAGAGGCTCAGACAGCTCCACTCGAGAACATCTCGTTACCGGAGGTCTTTCTTTCCGTTCGTGATCGGGCTCTACAACGACTCACTTAACAGATAGGAAGTTGTTGCTGTGACACACAAATTACCCTTGAAACGGGAGACACTGGTCTTCCATCGAGATCTACGGCCTCGAGATTTGCGACCGGTCGCAGATCTTGATAGATCGGAGTTCCGAAAACTAACCCTAACGCTAATTTCAATAGAAGTACGGCAGGTCGCAGATCCCGATGATTAGATCATCTAGAAGGGAGGGGAGAGCATTCTGGGCAAAGTTACAGAGTCATGATCCCCTCACTTGCCACCAGAGGGAGCCCTGGACCTTCCCCTCATCACCCTGATTGAGACATCTGAGGGTGATTATTCCGATACCACACATCTGTGGACTCTGCTGCCTATGGGCAATCACCCCAGACATTCTCGTTGGGTCATACCATCCCTTCCAGCCAGGTCTTCCTCGTTGCCTGACCAAGGAACACATTCTGAACAACAACCTCTTGCCATGCCACTAAAACTTTGTTTTTCTTTTACAGCTTTTCTGGACTGCCATTCACAAATAAACAATGTTTTCTGTCCTGCTATTGGGTCCTCCTCCTTCCACCTGCATACCGCTTACTGACAGGCTGATCTCATCGGGACACTGATTCAAATCCCACTGAGCTTATGTCTAAGTGTCCTTGGGAAGACACTAGTTGCTCCCACCATTGGTGGCGTCGTGGCAGCCTGCTGCGGTGTAATACAGCACAGAAATTTCCCGGTTGAGGGATGAATAGTACGTTAAAAAAATTAAAAAGTTTTTGAAGGCGTTCAATCTACCACTAATTGTAATTTCTTAACAGTATTTTCAAGCGTAAACCTGACACACTCGCTCCCCTAGAGTCTCCTCCAAGAGGCTCCCTGGGTAGATTGAGTTTCAGAGTCCTCTTGTAGGAGTCTCTGACACTTTTGGGAACTGAGCGCTAATTAAATTAGCTCAGCAGGAGGTTCCTTTCAAAAACATGAAAGCTGACCTTCTGAATTTTCAGATGGAAATCTCTAGTGAGGGGGAAGAACGTTTAGTACCGAGATTTTACTCTAGATGACAGGTTGGTGCCAAACCGTTTTAATTATCGTATTTTTACGACCAATCGGCGCACCTAAAAGTCTAAAATTTTTCAAAATGAGCGGTGCGCCCTTGACGGGGAGACGGTGGATCGGCGCTAGAGCGCTCGCCTAGAGCGGGTTCGATTCCCACTGAGACCACCGTCTAGGGTCCTTGGAGAAGACACCTAACCCCTGCTTCTCCCACCATTGGCGCCGTCGAAGGGCAGCCTGCTGCGGTGTAAGGAGTGCAGCACACAAATTTCCTCGGTGAGGGATGAATAGAGTCATTCATTCATTCGTTCATTCATATCTGATTTGTGATTTGCGGACGTATTAGAGAACCCCGAGGTGGACGCAGTTGGGAACATGAGAACGTTAAAGGGGGAAGAGTGGGCGTGGATTATGTATAAAAGAACAGGTGTGTGCTTTATGCAGCAACAATGAAAATGGAAAAGAGACACGTTTATGAAGCTCAGGTTAAACTAAAGGCGATCAGCTACGTGGAGGAACATGGGAATCGAGACGCCGCGAAAAAATTTAAAATTAAAGAGTCGATGGTTCGTAAGTGGAGGAAGCTGGAAAACGAGCTGCTACAGGTGAAGAAGACGCAACAGAGTGTCCGCGGAAATAAGGCAAGGTGGCTAGAGTTGGAGGAAAGACAGAGGAGACCACAGCTTCACGTAGGGTGGAAGGCAGCGCCGGGTGGGTTATGCCACAGTTTGCCAGTGGATTGTAGATGCTTGAACTAACGTGTCTGCTGGCACTGTTGTCCGAGCTTTCCCAAAAGCAGACATCATTTCCGAGGAGCTGCACGGAAAGTGCAGCTCAGAAAGTGACTCTGACAGCGTGGAAAGTGAACCTGCGAGGTTGGATTTAGAGCAGCTGTTAGATTCTGAAACAGAGGATGAGGACTTTGATGGATTTGATAAATGACTTTATGACGACTGTAACTAATATTTAAATAAAACCAACCAAACTCAGTTTTACTCCCGATCTATTTTTAAATATGCACGTGTGTGTGCGTGCGCGTGTGTCTCTGTGTGTGTTGTTGTAAGGCGGACTTACGTAGTAGAGGATATGTTTATAAAACCCGCGCCCTATCTTCAGGTGCGCCTTGTGTGTGTTAAATACAGAGCACGCAAAATTTGGACTGCGCCTTTTAATACGGTGCGCCTTTTGGTCGTGAAAATACGGTATAAGTAGACAATTAAACCTGCAACCCCACCGCTCAAAGGAACGCTACAGGACGTCTTCCTCTGTTGGCAAAAAATCCACAGTTTTCTTCTGTAAATATGTAAAATATTCTGCCTTTTCTGAGCTTGTGTTCGTGTTTTTCCGTCTCTGTCTTTATTGGTTTTATTTGTTTTCCCTGTTTCTTTGTGTTTAATGCACCCCATAAATTTCCCTGCAGGGATTAATAAAGTATTTTCATTCAATAAAGTGGAACACTTCTCCGCTCAGCTGGGTGGGCGGGTGGATTTTTTTATTCAACCTGCTTATGCTTAGTTTCAGTGCCTGTTTTTGATAGTTTTGTGTTTTTTAATTCTTTGTAATTTAACAGTTGTGTTCATTTGAATATTTATTATAAATACTCATTAAAAAACATCAAATTAGTTCCAGTTGTTTTTAAACGTCATGTGCAGACAGTTCTGGTCTTTATGCCTTTTGGGGAAACTTATGTGCTCATAAAAAGCTGAGCCTGGTCACAGCAACGGGAAAAACCATACCTCAACATCCCATGAGCTGAGTTGTTGGATTATGGTTCGTCCCCCATGCCCAGACGTAGCCGGGTATTTTTGAAAACGTATATCCAATTTCAATAAAACCGCATCCACACAAATCCGTATAAATACGCATCTATGTGCGGTTGTAAGCATACCAGACCAGTAGTGGGCAGTGTTTATCTAAATGTAAGCTCTGAGCTAGGAAGGCTTATATGATGGATAACAACCGACTGCAACGCATTTCTCCTCCTTTGCTCCTCAACAAGAAGCAAGAGCAAGAAAAGAGCGTAGGAGAGGATCCATGCTGCCCCCTGTCTGATATTAAAAACAAGAACGCGCACAAATGATGTTTATACATATTTTGTCGCAGGTAGTGACGTTTAAAAACACCGGCTATGCATGTCCACACGCAAACGCAAAAGAGGAGTCTTCCAAAATCTTCACTTTGGTCAGTTTTCAAAAACGACGATTATGAGTAAAAAAAAATGACGGGTTCGTGTGGACGCCAGGCCGAAACGGATAAAACTATATTTGTTTTTCTAGATACCCGGCTACGTGTGGACAGGGTCTTAGTTTTGGGATTTGTTAAAGTTTATCTGCAACATTAATTTAATTTTGTTTCCATTTATTGTCGGAAAACTTCTTAACTTAACTTCTTATTTGGCAGATTTTAGGTTTGATGTTGCCCACTATGCCAGGTGTGGGCTAAGTTTATCGATCGCGGGCCACGTTAAGTTCTAACATTTGACCAAGAGGCCGGAACAGGATCAGATGGATGGCATGCTTTGGTAACCTCTAGATTAGACCAATAGAATGGTGCTAGATTTTAAACAAGCGCTAAATGTTACATCAAGAGCGTTAAATTTCAAATCTAGCGGTGCTAGGTTTGAAATCTAAGCGCTTGATGTAACAGTTTTCTTGGTTTAACATCTAACACGCTTGTTTACGTGTGTGTATTGGCCCCGATGGCTTTCCATATCTGTGCACACTGTTTATTTTGACAGCGTGCGCATCACGGAGACACACACATTTTAATGGGAGCAGTGTTGTTGTTTTCTCAACAAAGCCAGTATATCTAGAGTGCGCCATCTAGTGAGGAAACATCAAAATTGCAGAGAAATAAAACTAACAAGGTTTATTTTTTAAATTTTTTCAAGTTCGGTGGGCCGGATTAAAACGTTTAATAGGCCGCATGTGGCCTGCGGGCCGTAGTTTGCCCATACCTACACTATGCCAAAGCAAAGTGAATTTTTATTGACAGTGAATGAAGAGACTATTGTGGCTAAAAATTGTGGCTAAAAATGATGTATTAAAATTCTTTTTAGTTGACAGTATTTTATTTTGAAGAAAAGGTGTGTTGTTGTACTCTACAGTATGTGATTACATCAAGTACTTTTCTTTTGAAAAGTAGCCTATTTCGTTAAAAGAGAAGAATCTCTTGACGGTACAGCTGGCTCGGGCATTTGGCTCTAAAAATCTCAGATTTTGGTTCTATTCTCACAAATCTTAAATTTAACTGATGTTGTGCTTTATTTGAGACTGACGAGAAGATCAGGTGAAAAAACCCATCTTGGGGTAGACTTATAGTTATGGGGAAAAAAGGGTGCTTCAAATGAGTCACAGCTGAATGCCAGCCGACATTGAGAAACCCCCTTTTTTAAGTCTTTGGAGGGAAATTTATGCCCCTCGAGTGTGATTGGTTGAATTTAAATTATGCCCATTGTTCACCTTGTAGCAAAATAAAAATCCTGGTCCTTCATGAACAAAGAAAGTCTCCAGATTATCTTTTGATTGTCCATCGAATGATTGGGAGTGATATAACCCTCGCCCACCACCAGAGGGAACCCGGGGCCTTTCCTCATTTGCCTGATTCCACACACCTGAGGATCTTTTTCAGCTGCTTTTAAATAGGTACCCTGTCTCGCCTTCAGGTGTCATTAGATTCCATCCCAGCCAGGTCTTCCACCCTGCCTGACCAAGATAAACATTTAGATCTATACTGATTGGTTACAGCTTTACTGGACTCCATTAAATAAACCATGTTTATTTGGGTCCTCCTTCTGCTTCTAATTGGCTGTATGATTATAAACTCAGAGAAAATGTGGAGCTACTGTTTCTGAAAAGATCCCTGCAACTCGATTACAACCCGGTTCCTTTTCTCCTCTCTGGATTTGGCGGCAGGACTTTAGGCTGTTATCTCTATAATGGCAGAAGTCTCCAGAGAGCTGGAGGTGTTCAGGCTGAGCGTACACAATCCGGGCTCGGCTGAAGATGGGGATTTATTTCCATTAGAAACCCGAAGAGCTGCTTCTAAAAACATCGACTTTCATTCTTTTACAACTTCAGGATTCCTCAGTGTGTCCTTCCAGACTGATGACACCTTCGTCCCATAGGGCTGAAAGACGGATGGATAGATGGATGGAGGGAACGTGTGGAGAGGGGGTGATAAGGGACGCCTCAGCGTCTATTCACAAGACTGTCACTCAGTCTGCTGTGGAAACGTCCCAAAAGGAGAGCGACGGCTTCTTACCTTCATATGTTCCGCTCTCCAGCAGAGCTCCGCTTTTCTCCAACTCAATGAACCGGTCAACGGTGATAAAATTATAATCCACGCCGGGGACTTCGCCTTCCTTTGGCTGCCTGGTCGTGCCTTTGGGAGAAAAAAGAAAAGGACGTTACAACAACATGAAGAAGATTGGAGCAGTTTTTTTTCTGGTTTTCAGGCCTGAAACGGCTCTCCAGACCCGCCTTTGTGTTTCCTTTTCCTGCACAGCTGTGGCCAGCCGAGCCAAAGTACCGATTCAGCAGCTAAGCGAAGCAATTTGAACTCGAAAAGGTGAAATCAAGTCAATTTCCATGAAGCTGAAAGCATGTGGAGACCTTTCTGAGAGGAGCTTCATCGTACAGAATCATTTCCTCTGCAGTTAAACACACTTACTTCACTTCTCTGGCTCTCTGTTCGTTTAACGTCCTTCTAACTTCAAAGTGATTACGTTTCTCCGTCTTAAACTGCCGTGTCAACCAATCAGAACACTCCACTCATAAAAATCCAGATAACATGTCAAAAACGTAACAGGAATTTGTTTTCAATGGGGCTCAAAACCAAATATAAGACATAAAAACGCTAAAATCAGATAAAAACGTAAACTAAAATCGTCATGCATCATTACGTAAAAGACCGTTCATTAATAACGAGTGATGAAAATTTATTCTTAAAGGTCTTTGATCGCAGTTTCTTGAAAACTTTCATGCAAAAAAAAAAAAAAAACCCAAAATGGCTCATTCTTCCAGTTGAGCCGCGAGAGCTCCCATTGGTTAAATCGGTCCATGTTTATCTATTCACAAAAAAAATCTAGTTGATGAGCTGCACGGTGGCCTCACAGCAAGAAGGTTAGGGGTTTGAATCTTGGATTGCGGTGAGGCTTGAATAACTGCCTTTTCTGTGTGGAGTTTGCATGTTCTCCCTTGTATGTGTGGGTTTTCTCTGGTTTCCTCCAAAAACATGCCTGTTAGGTTGATTGGCTGCTATGAAATTACGCCTAAGAATGAGTGAGTGAGTGTGTGAAGATTGGGGTCACCTGAGGATGATTGCAGATTCCACACATCTGTGGACTCTGCCAGCTATTTAAGGGGTAATCACCCTGGACTTCCCTGTCGGGTCATACCATCCCTTCCAGCCAGGTCTCCCTGGTTGCCTGACCATGTACACATTCTGTCAACAACCTTTTTCCATGCCACTGAAACTTTGTTTTTTTTCCCACAGCAATTACGGACTTGCAACTTCAAATGAACCATGTTTTCTATTCTGCATTTGGGCCCCCCTATGTCCCCCTGCACTCTGCCTCATTACAGTGACATGTTTGGGATGGACCTCACCTCTTGCCTGATTTCAGCTACGATAGGCTCCGTCACCCACCGGAACCCCGCTAAGGACAAGCAGCTCAGAAGATGAATGAAACACGTAAATATTAGTTCATATTATTTGTGTGTTGGGACAATAATTTTGTGATTTCAACACTAGAACTACCAAAGCCGTCAATTTGACGGTTCTCAGAAGTTGAAGTCTAAATACAGTTGTAGAAAAAGTTTCAAAAAAGTCTTCTGGACAGTTTAATTCTAGATCGAGACGTTTCGACTTCCATCCGGAAATCATTTTCAATCTGAAAGAAATGGACTGAAAACTGGATCTATTTATACTAACCTGAGTAAAAGGTAAAAAAATAGTAAGAAGGGCTCGACCAATGAGCCTGTGTTACCTATGATGGCCATGAATGACTCCTATTGTAATCACAGACCAGTAAACAACCCTATTATAAAAATGCTAAAAGCCGAGTGAATAGAAATTCTTGCTAACGAGAGGCGTGAAACTGGGTCACGAGGTGTCATCTTTAGTCCATGGCTTCAAAATGCTGCTATAGATACCGGGAAGAATGTATCTAACACCTCCTCTCCGATTCAGTGAGGGATTCTCTTTCTTCACAAAGATGGCTTCCTTCACACCTCTTTCAAACCATCCTTTCTCTCTGGTTTTAGAGGCGTTAGATACATTCTGCCCGGGATTTACAGCAGCATTCTGAAGCCATGGAACAAAGAGGACACCTCGTGACCCAGATTCACGCCTCTCGTTAGCAGGAATTTCTATTCACTGGGCTTTTAGCATTTTTATTCTCCACGGGAGTTTGCTTCATTCATTCTGGCTGCTGTTTACATTCCGCCATGCGCAAACGTGCACGAGGCCCAACGCGCGCTCGCGGACCAAATTCTGTGTGTGGAGCAAAACTTCCCGGACTCTCTAGTTATTATCCTTGGGGATTTTAACAAGGGAAATCTGAGCCAGGAACTCCCAAAGTACAGACAGTTTGTAAACTGCCCAACCAGGGAAAAGAACACATTGGATCACTGCTACACTACAGCCAGTAAAGCCTACAAGGCTGTTTCTCGAGCTGCTCTGGGCTTCTCTGATCACGACATGGTTCACCTCATCCCGGCATACAGACAGAAGTTGAAGCTTTCTAAACCTGCAGTGAGGACTTCCAAGAAGTGGACCAGCGAAGCTGTGGACGAGCTTCGTATGTGTCTGGACACAACAGACTGGGGTGTGTTTAGAGCTGCCACAGATAGTCTGGATGACTACACAGACACAGTGACGTCATACATACGTTTCTGTGAGGACAGCATCATTCCATCAAAAACCAGGGTAAGATTTAACAACGACAAACCCTGGTTCACACCCAGACTAAGACAGATCAGGAGGGAAAAGGAAGCAGCTCACAGAGCCAATGACAGAGAGAGCTACAAAGGCGCTAAGTACCGGTTCTCGAGAGAGGTACAGCAGGCGAGATCCAGGTACAATAAACGTCTGAAGGAGCAATTCTCTGTCAATGACACCGCCTCTGTCTGGAGATCACTTCGGCAAATTACAAACTATAAGCCGAAAGCCCCACATGCTGCTGATGACTTACAACTGGCAGAGAAACTCAACACCTTCTATGCCAGGTTTGATGTCTCACTCTCCTCCCCCCTCACTGATCAACAACCTTCAGACACTTTGAAGCCACTCCCATCCCCCACCCAATTAACAACAGAGGTCACTCCAGCTGACCAGCCCTCCCCCTCCACTGCTTTCTTGGTGACAAAACAGGATGTGCTCAAGCTCTTCCGCAAGCAAAACCCTCGGAAAGCTTCGGGCCCAGATGGTGTCTCCCCGGCCACCCTGAAACACTGTGCTGAGGAACTGTCTCCAGTTTTCACAGACATTTTCAACACCTCGCTGAAGACATGCCACGTTCCAGCCTGCTTCAAGCGGTCCACCATCGTTCCTGTTCCCAAGAAGCCCCGTATCACTGGACTTAATGACTACAGGCCTGTGGCGCTTACGTCTGTAGTCATGAAGTCATTCGAACGCCTGGTCCTCCCTCATCTCAAGCACTTCACCTCTCCCTCTCTGGACCCTCTGCAGTTTGCCTACAGAGCCAACAGGTCTGTAGACGACGCTATCAACCTGGCCCTCCACTTCACCCTGCAGCACCTGGACTCCCCGGGAACCTATGCCAGGATCCTGTTTGTGGACTTCAGCTCTGCATTCAACACCATCCTCCCTACCCTGCTTCAGGACAAGCTCTCTCAGCTCAACGTGCCTGACTCCACTTGCAGGTGGATTACTGACTTCCTAACAGACCGGAGGCAGTGCGTGCGGCTGGGGAAGAATGTCTCCACCTCTCGGACTATCAACACAGGATCTCCACAGGGCTGTGTCCTCTCTCCCCTGCTCTTCTCCCTGTACACCAACTCCTGCACTTCCAGCCATGACTCTGTCAAACTGATCAAGTTTGCAGATGACACCACACTCATTGGGCTCATCTCTGATGGCGATGAGTCGGCCTACAGGATGGAGGTAGACCGGCTGGTGTCCTGGTGCAGCAACAACAGCCTGGAGCTCAACGCTCAGAAGACAGTGGAGATGATCGTGGACTTTAGGAAAGTCACAGCTCCCATTATCCCCCTTGCACTGACAGACTCCCCCATCACCACTGTAGACTCTTTCCGCTTCCTCGGCACTACCATCACACAGGACCTAAAGTGGGAGCCATCCATCAGCTCCCTGATCAAAAAGGCCCAGCAGAGGATGTACTTTCTGCGGCAGTTGAAGAAAGCCAAGCTGCCCGCCCAGATGTTGGTGCAGTTTTACAGAGCCATCATCGAGTCTGTCCTCACCTCCTCCATCACCGTGTGGTACGCTGGAGCCACAGTCAGGAACAAACACAGACTGCAGCGCATTGTGCGCTCCGCAGAGAAGGTGATCGGCTGCAGCCTTCCATCTCTCGAAGACCTGTACGTCTCCAGGACTCGGGGGCGTGCAGGTCGGATAGTAGCTGACCCTTCCCACCCTGGACATGGACTTTTTGAGCGACTCCCCTCGGGCAGGAGGCTCCGGTCCATTCGGACCAGAACGTCCCGCCACAAAAACAGCTTCTTCCCTTCTGCCGTTGGACTTATGAACTCTTTATAACCTGGATCCCCACATCTCTTAGTCACCTCCCTCTTGTCACTTCACTATCTTTATTATTTTCTATTATTTTCTATGACATTGCACTACTTTTCTTTTTCTTCTGAGCACTCTTAGTTTTGTAAAAATTATCATTATTTTTATTTATTTTATTTTTATTATTTTTATTTTATATGTTTGCACACCAGTACCAGAACAAGTTCCTAGTCTCTGATGTTTTTCACTGACATGGCAATAAAAGCATTCTGATTCTGATTCTGATTCTGATTCTGATAATAGGGTTCGTGACTACAATAGGAGCCATTCACGGCCATCATAGGTAACACAGGCTCATTGGTCGAGCCCTTCTTACTATTTTTTTTACCTTTTACTCAGGTTAGTATAAATAGATCCAGTTTTCTGTCCATTTCATTCAGATTGAAAATAATTTCCGGATGGAAGTCGAAACGTCTCGTTGAAGAATTAAACTGTCCAGAAGACTTTTTTGAAACTTTTTCTACTATGGATCACTCCTGGATGAATGAGGGTCTACACGGTCTAAATACAGTTGTTACGTTGATCTTTGACATTCCTGGACTTTTAACTTTTTTATATATATTTTTTTTGTATATTGTTGTAGTTTAACTGAAATAAAACACTAAAAACGAGTTCTGAGTAATTCTTCCTCTAACTCCCACACCCATCATTTTGACGTATCCATGAAATACATTGAAACTTTTTTCCTGCGCCTCACTGTGGCGCGGTTACTGTTGCCTAGTAACCATTGTGGCGCCACCCAGGTGATATCGAGGTGACCAAAAATTAATTTCAGAAGACATTTCTTAGTTACTGAGGTACTTCCGTGTATGACGTCATCGCCATAGCGCTAATCGTCAAATTGACGTCCGTGGGAGTTCTAGTAGTTCTAGAATCATGGTCATCCTAGTGTTAAATAAGTGTCATTTCCGTCTCCAGTAAAATTATTTGTACATCTTTAAACATATAAAGTCTAAATATATGATTCAGCTCGTTAATTATCTTATCCACACCCACAGGAAGACACTCGGTTTGATCCCCCCTTTAGAACCGAAGCCTCTCAGAAGGAACCCCTTGATTTACTGCTGAAACACTTTCTCTTAAACAAGTAACCCGTAATTTAGAAACGAATGGTGATGCTCTGCCTCGGAGAAGTCTCTGATTGGCTGGAAATTCAGCCTCTTCAAAGATTTAAAGTCTTTGTGTGGATTGAATTTTTTTTTTATTATCAGATAATATTAGAATATATTTAACTTTAATTGTGGAGAAAATAAACCTAGATTTCTTAGTTTGTTTAAGAATTAGTTATTGTTAAAAATGACTAATTCAGTGTAACTCCGATGAACAGCCTATTTTAACACTAGGACTGTGTGTCCTAGTGTTAAAATAGGAATACAGAACTACTAGAACTCCCACGGCTGTCAATTTGACAATTAGCGCTATGGTGATGACGTCATACCCGGAAGTGCCTCAGTGACTAACAAAATTTTTCTTAAATCCATTTTTGCTCACCTAGATTTCACCCGATTGGCACCACAACGGTTACTAAGCGACCGTAACCGTGCTACGGTCAGGCGCGGGAAAAAGTTACAATGTATTTAATAGAGGCGTCAAACTGACGGGTGTGGAAGTTAGAGAAAGAATTACTCAGAACTCATTTTTAGTGTTTTATTAAGGTTAATAAACAAAAATATACAAAAATAAATACAGAAAAAGTCAAAATCCGAGTAACGTCAAAAATCAACGCGACGACAGTAATTAGACGTCAACTTTGAAGAACTGTCGAATTGACGGCTTTGGTAGTTCTAGGGGTTAAGACGCATTTAATTATAGGGATATACCGTATTATCAGATGCTCAGATCTCATTTCTTTCCCTCAGATACTGTTGAGTCTTCTTTACTTGGCGCAGGCCATCTTGTGCTCCCTCCACTTCCGAACTATTGATTCATTAATGTGGAATTCTCAGGCTGCTGCTCTGTTCCCATGTTCTACTGCATGACTGGAGCCCTAAGTTCAAACTTTCTCTTGAAAGGAGACATTTGGGGGTCTTCATACGCAAACAAATAGTGTGTGACTGGAATTTCAACAATGTCTTTACGGCCATTTTTACCGCTGTTACTTCGGCGACGCCTCCTGACTGTGATAGCCAAAATGAACCAATATTGATCCATATTTGAGATACAGTGGATTATGAATCAGAATCAGAATGCTTTTATTGCCATGTCAGTGAAAAATATCAGAGACTAGGAACTTGTTTTGATACTGGTGTGCAAAAATATAAAATAAAAATAAAATAAATAATAATAATAATTTTAACAAAACTAAGAGTGCTCAGAAAGAAAAAGAAAAGTAGTGCAATGTCATAGAAAATAATAGAAAATAATAAAGATAGTGAAGTGACAAGAGGGAGGTGACTAAGAGATGTGGGGATCAAGGTTATAAAGTATTAATTAGACTAACGGCAGAAGGGAAGAAGCTGTTTTTGTGGCGGGACGTTCTGGTCCGAATGGACCGGAGCCTCCTGCCCGAGGGGAGTCGCTCAAAAAGTCCATGTCCAGGGTGGGAAGGGTCAGCTGCTATCCGACCTGCACGCCCCCGAGTCCTGGAGACGTACAGGTCTTCGAGAGATGGAAGGTTGCAGCCGATCACCTTCTGTGCAGAGCGCACAATGCGCTGCAGTCTGTGTTTATCCCTGGCTGTGGCTCCAGCGTACCACACGGTGATGGAGGAGGTGAGGATGGACTCGATGATGGCTGTGGCGCACTGCTGGCTTTTTAGAAAATGGAAAACGGACAAAAAAACATTTCTATTATTAGAACCCACCAAAAACGTTTGTGTGTCTCTATGTGTGTACGGCTCTTCAAAAAGCTCACTCCTGGTTGGCTGAGTGGTTGCCATGTGAACTCATGACACTATATTTACATCTCTAAAAATTCAAAATGCCAACAAAAAGGCAGAAAAAAGCAACTGAATTAGCTTCACTTTTGATGGAGTGGAACATTTTGGGTGACATCGGACTCACTAGCCACACCCATTTCAAGGTCGACACGATTCACCACCAACACGTTCTCTAATATCAGTGATATTAAAAAGCCTGGCGACCCTATTTTAATCCATCTGAGTCACTTTTTAATAAAGATAAAACAAAAAAAAAAATCCCCACAAAAGGTCAAGTTTAAAATTTTCCACAGAAGGATGAAGTTATTGGTGTTTCGGCGCCAAATCGGGCATAAAAAAGACTGAACTTCCACATTTCATAAACTGCTGTTTCTCAACACGGGGGAAGCAGACCATAAGTGGTCCATGGGATGATGGATGTGGTCTAATATTTTAGTTTTTCTTGCCATAAAGGCCGTCTAGCTGGCCTTCCTGTCACCAACTCATGATCTGATTGGCTGTCAGAAACTACGCGTGCCATTCACTAGCAGTACGCAGCGCCAGCACTGCTGATTCTGAAGGCCTCGGGCTGATATTGCATTAAAGATTAATGCAACGAAAAAAAAAATCTGCTGGGAAATAAAAAAGTAATTTTTTCCAAGAATAAATTTTTATTATTAAAGAAAGAAATTTTTCCGACGATGTGATTAAATAAAATCAAATGAAGCAAAACCAAAAATTTTAATATTCTAACTAAAGTAGAAAATAAATCTAAATAATTCAACAAGACGTGCATTTTTATGTGTTTAAATCACCAAAGTTTGTTTTTATAATTAAAGCAGTCATAAAAAATTTGTTTGAACAAATTCAGAAAAAATCAATTCGAAAAAGTTAAAAAATCTGAAAAACCAGAAAGTTTTTAGGACGAGAATTAAACTGTACTTACATGACCCTGAAAACCGAATCAGTTCATCTATAGTCTGTACGAATTAACTGTGGACAGTTTCATTCATTTAATTTTTATACTTAATTCATCATTTCGTTCCGTCATCTTCCGCTTGTTCCGGGGTCGGGTCGCGGGGGCAACAGCCTCAAATGGGCAGCCCAGGCCTCTCTCACCCCGGCTGCATCCTCCAGCTCACCCGGAAGGATCCCAAGTCGTTCCCCGGCCAGCTGTGAGACATAGTCTCTCCAGCGGGTCCGGGGTCTGCCCCTTGGTCTCCTTCCGGTGGGACGTGCTCAAAACACCTCGCCCGCGAGGCGCTCGGGGGGCATCGTGACCAGATGCCCGAACCATCCCATCTGGCTCCTCTCGACCTGAAGGAGGAGCGGCTCGACACCGAGCTCCTCCCGGATGGCAGAGCTGCTCACCCGATCTCTGAGTGAGAGCCCAGCCACCCTGCTGAGGAAGCTCATTTCGGCCGCTTGTACCCGCGAGCTCATTCTTTCGGTCACCACCCACAGCTGGTGACCATAGGTGAGGGTAGGAACATAGATCCTGGTTACCATGGTGAGGGTAGGAACGTAGATCCTGGTTACCATGGTGAGGGTAGGAACATAGATCCTGGTTACCATGGTGAGGGTAGGAACGTAGATCCTGGTTACCATGGTGAGGGTAGGAACGTAGATCCTGGTTACCATGGTGAGGGTAGGAACGTAGATCCTGGTTACCATGGTGAGGGTTGGAACGTAGATCCTGGTTACCATGGTGAGCGTAGGAACGTAGATCCTGGTTACCATGGTGAGGGTAGGAACGTAGATCGACTTGTAAATCGAGAGCTTTTCTTTTCGGCTCAGCTCTCTCTTTACCACAACGGACCGATGCAGCGTCCTAGTTATTGCTGACGCCGCACCGATCCGCCTGTCGATGTCCCGCTCCATCCTTCCCCCACTCGTGAACAAGACCCCGAGATACTTAAACTCCTCCACTTGGGGCAGGACCCTGTCCCTGACCCGCAGGGGGCATTCCACCCTTTTCCGGGTGAGGACCATGGTCTCAGATTTGGAGGCGCTAATTCCCATCCTGGCCGCTTCACACTCGGCAGCAAATCGATCCAGTGAGAGCTGGAGATCACGGTTCAATGAACCCAACAGAACCACATCATCCGCAAAAAGCAGAGATTCGATCCTGAGGTCACCAAACTGGATCCCTCCAACAGCTCGGCTGCGCCTAGATATTCTGTCCATAAAAGTGATGAATTATTAATTCATCGTCAACGGGGAAATTTGTGGGCTGCATCACACCGCAGCAGGCTGCCATGACGGGACCAATGGTGGGAGAAACAGGGGGTTAGGTGTCTTCCTCAAGGACACCTAGACATGAGAACAGTGGAATTCAACCCAGTGTGTCATGATCCCCTCACATGCCACCAGAGGGAGCCCGGGACCTTCCTCCCTCTCATGGACTCCAGTCTGATCCCAAACACCTGGGCGATTAGCCTGATGCCGAGCAGCTATGCGTTATCAGTCTGGTGCCTATTTAAAGGCAATCACCCCAGACTTCCTTGTCGGGTTATACCTTCCATTCCAGCCAAGTCTTCCTGGCTGCACGACCAAGATGAACATTCCTAAATAATAACCAGAGAGAATCCATTTTAGGTAGTCCAGTTTTACTGGACTCCTTCCACCTGCACCCCACAACATGACAAACTTCTGGGGAAATTCCGGTCCAAGGGCGACGATTCTGAGCTCCAGACATCCAGCTGTTTTATCAACACGTACAGCTCGCCTTCAAATCGAATCACAGATTAAACATGTGGCCCTACATTTGCATGCTGGGAAAGAATACCCGTCCAAACGGAGCGGCAACATGAACTCCGCAGCAGGACGTACACAAACGTCAACAAACACGACCTGAAACGTATGTGAAAAACAAAGACATACAAAGGATTTACATCCAGTAAAAATATTCTGAATTATCCGTGTTTATTCTGAACCCGAGGAAAAGATTAAAACAAATCTTTTTCAAAGAACGAAAAGAAAAAAATGTGAGTAAAAATGAGAAGGTGTGACAGAAAGTTTGGTTTAAAGCAGAAGAAGCGGAGGACGGATTATCGAGGATGGGATTTAAGAACATTTCACAGGCTTAAACGTGAAGGTTTGTCATTTTTATGAAGGAAATAAAAAAAAAACAAAACAGGGAGAGTCGTTGGAATAAATGAATAAATGTTCCTCGTCTCTTCAGTTTAAAGCTGAGCCAAAATAAACCCAAAAACATCTTATTCACAAGTTTACTGAATGAAATCAAAGGTCGACATGACAACCAAGACGAAATTAAAACCACGCTTTTAGAAAAAAAAAGTTAGACTTTGCCACAAAAACAAAGCTAAACTAACGCAGACATGCCAAGGCTCCCGAATAGGGCGGAGACAGCCTCAATTAGGACCTATCTCACGCTCACGCACCAAGGCTAATAAAACTCCTGCATGAAGATCACTCTAGTGCATTCCATGAACATGATTAGGTATAACGAGGCTAAGCACATGGCATCTCCTGCTGCTGTGCATCTGAAAGCTGCTAGTAATGATCTGCATGGTCTATTTCCAGTATTTTTTTTGGTGAACGTATGGAAGAAGTTGGACATCCGGGAACTTTGTGAGCCTCAAAACAAAGCGTGACCAATCAGTACAGGGGTGTATTCCTGGTGGTACCTCCTCTTCATACTGATACATAACACTAGGTGGTAACACACGGAAGACGCACAATTTACCAGCTGGTTTCTCATGTTTTGAATGGTTTGTTTGACGCCAACTGTCATGGCGGGTGTTGTCCATTGGTGGATGTGATATCTTAAGCTCCTCCTCCTTTTGGCCCCGCCTCCTCAAATCACCTGCCCCCCAAAATCTCCTGCTTTGTGAAGCCAAAAACTCCGCATGTTGGCTAAAATCCAGACTAAAGAACGACTCTAAAAGTCTTGTTTGAGGCCCCGAATTCCGGAGTAAAGGAAATCGGATTAGCAAAGCTAGCGCATTTTCTTTGATACTTTGATTTCGACGCATTTACACAAAAGATGGCATTCCTTGTCGAGGGGAGGGACCAAGCATGAGGAGAGGACCTGCAATAAAACACTAGCAGGGCAGCCATGTTTTTCCTTTAAATAAACTTTCTGAACACTGTCTTTATGAATCAACGCCAACACAAATCGCACAGCATGGCCGATTTTTTTACAGATCCAGAACTACAAACATGGCGGTCGGACGCTTGTCTTTATGTCACTGTGTTATTTCTTTTTTTGCCGATTGACTGGACGTGTGATGATTAACTGCAGTTGTAAACTAATCTCTGCAATCCCTGACCTGGCTGGCGCCACGGAAGCACTAGGTGGCGCCAGCCTGTTTGTTTATATAGCCCAGTAACACAACAGAGTTGTCATGATAGAGGCGCAAGTGAACCAAATGTGGGGTTGACCCAGGGGTGTGCAAACTTTTTGATTCGCGGGGCACACTGAGGTCTAACATTTGACAAATGATCTGGAACAAGAGCAGATGGATGGCCCGCTTTGGTAACCTCACCTCATTGGAAAAATAAAATACAAATTTTGGGATGTGGAGAAAATATATGCTTTAATTTCCAATAAAAATGAAGAAAAGCATCACAACAAAAAACATCAAGCGCGTTAAATTCCAAATCTTGCGCGGTAGCGCTTAAAAACAGGCATCTAGCGCGCATTAGATTTAACATTTAGCGCTGGATTACGCATGTGTAGTGACCCCGATGGCTTTCTATATGTGCGTGTACGGTTTATTTTGACAACGTGTGCATCATGGAGACACACATATTTTAATGTAAGCAGTGTTGTTGTTTCTTTGGTGCCATCTTGTGACAAAACATCAGAATTGCATGGGAAATAAAACATTAAGAAGGTTTATTTGCTTAATTATTTTTAGTTTGGCGGGCCGGATTAAAACGTTTAACGGGCTGTATGTGTCCCGCGGGCCGTAGTTTGCCCGTGCTTGGGTTAACCTCTCTAAATCAACCCCTTTTTAAAAACGGGCGAAGCTAAGAAAAGGAATTAAATCTGTTTTCCACATTTTTAATGCTTGATTTTTTTAGTTAGTTTACAAAAACACGTTGTGCTTTTTTTGGTGACATTTCAGACCATTTTTTGTGCCCCACCTCTGCACTGGTATCCGTAAACCATGGAGACGGTGGATGTGTTGGTAAGAGCAGGATTAGCGAGTCTCCAGTCTGCCTCTGACGGGGGCCTCTACGCTGTTACAACACGCTGTCTTTTAGACAATAGCTGCAGGCCGGATGTGTGAGGCGAGCCGTGCCCTTTCACACCTCCAAACTATTTTTAATGACTTGCCAAGATGGTGTCAGCACGGCCTATTGTAACTATTCTAATCTAGCCTTTAGCCAATTAGGAAGTGACGGGCAGCTGTAATGCCCCTGCATTAGAGGGATGGATTAGTTTGCCATTCGACGGCCGCCTGTGGGCTCCACAGAAAGCTGCTTTCACTGCACTTCACAGACAGCAAATATAGCAAGTTTTACTGATGATGTGGCGCCGAGACTTAATAAAGTCTAATTGCGTATCATTTAAACAGTAATAAAGTATATTGAGCTGTAAGTGTGCGTGTGCTCTGCAGCTTGATTGAACTAAATGTTGGAAGACTTTGCATCAAATTTTGCTGCATTCTAAAGTCCTGCGGGAAAAATAGGGGGCTCTCCGAATACCCCAAAACCCTCCCACTAACCAGTAACATGCATGTCTGGATCAGTGGTCTTTATCAATTACCCAATGTTTCCATGTGGACTAGTCACTTTTCAGAGATGTACCTCGAACTTAGGATCAACAGTCCAGAGCAATGGAGAGTGTGGAAAAGAGGTGAAGAAGTGTAAGCATGCAGGCTGGAACGGGTGGAGAAAAGGTGTGATGTGTGATAGAAGAGTTTCAGAGAAAATGAAAAGGAAAGTGTCCAAAACCGTGGTGAGAGCGGCCATGCTGATTGGTCTAGAGACAGTGTGGTGAGAGCGGCCATGCTGATTGGTCTAGAGACAGTGTGGTGAGAGCGGCCATGCTGATTGGTCTAGAGACAGTGTGGTGAGAGCGACCATGCTGATTGGTCTAGAGACAGTGTGGTGAGAGCGGCCATGCTGATTGGTCTAGAGACAGTGTGGTGAGAGCGGCCATGCTGATTGGTCTAGAGGCAGTGTGGTGAGAGCGGCCATGCTGATTGGTCTAAAGACAGCGTCACTGAGAAAAAGACAGGAAGCAGAGATGTTTGTAGCAGAAATGAAGATGATGACGATCTCTCTGGGAGTGATGCCATTTGAGAGGAGCTCGGGATAGAGCCATTGTTCCTCCGGGTTGCGAGATGCCAGATGGGAGTGCGGGGGGTTCAGGCTTCTGGTTAGGATGCCTACTGAACGCCTTGCTGGTGAGGTGTTTCGGGCGAGCTCCATCGGGAGGAAACCAGAGACAGACCTTGGACATGCTTGAGAGACTATGTCTTGATAGGGAACACCTGAGAATGCTGGAGGATGTAGCTGGGGTGAGAGAAGCCTGGGCTTCCCGTCTGAGGCAGCGACCCGGCTGCAAATATTTTTTCCCAATCCGTTCATCCATTGTACAATCTATTCAGTTCCTGATTGGCTGTAGCGAATACGCCCAATTAAATCCATTGACGCCCACTTATGCACGCCCCTTCCGGCCTTGGACAAGACGAATGAAACAGACCTTTTTGGAGTGTGTATTGAAGGGTTGTTGGGATCAAACCAAGATATTTCTGACGTTAAGTCAGACACTTAGAATTTTTACATTTACGGGAGTGTGTCGGTCACCAAACATGGCGCGGATACAAATGGCCACTTCAAGCCAAATGACAAGGTAGATAAATGAAACCATAAAGTTTTAAACACTTCTCTTAATGAATCATTGATAAAAGCCAAGACTGAAAAACTCCTGGCGGGGAAACCATTCGTCTACGACTCAAAGTGGCTTTTTTTTTTTTTCTTTGCTTGATAAACAACAACAATAATTTGAGTATTTTCAAAACCATGAATCCAAGAGAGCACTTAAAACCTCCCGCAGCACAAAACATCATTAATAACAGTAAAAAAAAAAAAATCACACAAGTCGGATTTGATCAGTAAGTGTTTGGTTTGGGAAAACTTCGGCATGCGGCAGCGGCTTAGGACAGATGCTGTGTTTCTCATTATTGGAGGTAAAATGAGGCCATTTTTTTTTTTGGCGAACGGCTTGAAACGCAGTAAAAGAATGTGAAAAAATGGCTGCAGATTAAAAAAAAAGAACAAGTCGACATCAAGACGTGAAACGCTTTTATAAAAATTGGTATCAATAATGGATAGTCGAGATATATGTGAGGTTGAAGATCAAAATCGGTATCAAACAGGCAGAGGAGAACGAAGAGATCCAGAGAGATTCATCGCAAAGTCAAAAAAGGGAGAGACGGTGGCTCAGTGGTAGAGCATTCGCCCGCGGACCGGAAGTCAACCAGAAGTTCGCAAGTTTGATTCCAACTGAGTTCACGTCTTGGTGTCTTTGGAGAAGACACCTAACCCCCTGTTTCTCCCACCATTGGCGCCATCGTGGCAGCCTGCTGCGGTGTAGTAGTGGAGCGCACAGATTTCTCTGGTGAGGGATCAATAGCTTACAGTATGTAAAAAAAAAAGACCCGGAAAAGGCAAAGACGTCACACTGCCACTGCTCCCCCCATGACTCATACCACCTGTCACATTTGAACCAAGTGTGGTAGGAGCTGCAGCTCCCGCATTGGCTTATCGTATCGTATCCAGTTTCAGACTCCATTGTCTCTAGAGACCAAAGGATGCCACCTAAAGTGTTACAGAAAAACGAAAAGCGCGTCCGCCCATGTGTTCCATGCCTGCTTCATATTCTGCCGGCAGGGACATAAAAGTAAAAAAAAAATGGCAGGACGAACCCTGTACCATCATGAAGGGGTGTACCCTGCCTTTTGCCTTAAACCAGCTGAGATAGGCTCTGACGCCCTCCGCGACCCTATCAAGGATAAACGGTTCAGAATATAAAATAATAAAATTATTTTCAACACATTATCCAGTGGTGCTCTGACATGGAGGAAGAAAGCAGAAACAGACCCTTTAAATTTTTTTTTTTTAAATTGATCTACAATTTTTTTAAATTGATTTACAACTCGATCCAGGTTCCAACCCTCACCTATGGTCACCAGCTGTGGGTGGTGACCGAAAAAATGAGATCACGGGTACAAGCGGCCAAAATGAGCTTCCTCCGAAGGGTGGCTGGGCTCTCACTCAGAGATCAGGTGAGGAGCTCTGCCATCCGGGAGGAACTTGGTGTGGAGCCGCTCCTCCTCCAGGTCGAGAGGAGCCAGATGGGGTGGTTCGGGCATCTGGTCAGGATGCCCCCCGAGCGCCTCGCGGGCGAGGTGTTTTGGGCACGTCCCACCGAGAGGAGACCACGGGGCAGACTCCCGCTGGAGAGACCATGTCTCACAGCTGGTCGGGGAACGACTTGGGATCCTTCCGGGTGAGCTGGAGGATGCAGCCGGGAGAGAGAGGCCTGAGCTGTCCGCTTGAGGCTGTTGCCCCCGCGACCCGACCCCGGAACAAGCGGAAGATGACGGAACGGAACGGATCTACTGTTTATCTTAAGAGACGTACGTCTGTTTTTTTGTCTTGAATTTACAGCATGAAGCTCGTTGAAATAACGATGCTGTGGTATCGAGCTGTATAAATAAAAACTAAATTGAATTCTCAGCCCCACCGTGAGCAGGTTGAAGTCAGGAACGGAAAGCATGGTCATGCGGAGGGATTAGCCAGCGTCCGTGTGCGGCCGTGAAATTCTCAGCGATCAGAGATGTGATCGTACCCCGCCGGCTCCAGCACACCACAATGAGGGCGAGCCAGGTGAAAGATCTAAGCTGATGGGTCAGAGGAGAGATAATCATCAGACTCCACATGCCGGTAATCATCTCACACCGAGACATCTCGGCCTTTTTAATCTGAGAGCTGGAGCTAAGTGAGGCTGCTGTGACTTCTAACCCCTTCCTGCTACTGGACCTGCGGCTGCCCAGCTGGTACGATGTGGAGGAGGAACTCTGACTCACCTTTTCACTTCTATTTCCATCAGCAGAGCAGGAAATACTGTCTGTGTTCAAACACGTTCACAGTATTTGTTCTCAGGTGGGGAATAACAGGAATATTAATAGCAGTGGCGGGCCGTCAGAGCCAGCAAGGCCTTCTCTGCTGGCCCATCTTAACCAGACATTTCCGTTCCGTCATCTTCCGCTTGTTCCAGGGTCGGGTCGCGGGGGCAAGAGCCCCAAACAGGCAGCCCAGGTCTCTCTCTTCCCGGCTGCATCCTCTAGCTCTCCTGGAAGGATCCCAAGTCTTTCCCCGGCCAGCTGTGAGACATAGTCTCTCCAGCGGGTCCGGGGTCTGCACCTTGGTCTCCTCCCGGTGAGATGTGTCCGAAACACCTCGCCCGCGAGGCACACGGGGGGCATCCTGACCAGATGCCCGAACCACCCAATCTGGCTCCTCTCGACCTGGAGGAGGAGCGGCTCGACACCGAGCTCCTCCCAGATGGCAGAGCTCCTCACCCGATCTCTGAGTGAGAGCCCAGCCACCCTGCGGAGGAAGCTCATTTCGGCCGCTTGTACCCATCATATTATATCCATTTGGTTATACTGCTTTCAATGTTGTAACGTTAGGTTAACGTTTTTATCCAATCAGAATTCAGCTAGCTGGTGTCGCCAGGCTATATGAAATCAGCCCGAGGCCTTCAGAATCAGCAGTGCTGGCGCTGTGTACTACTAGTGAACGGAAACCTGTAGTTTCTGACAGCCAATCAGATCATGAGTTGGTGACAGGAAGGCCAGCTAGAAGGCCTTACGTAAAACGTGATATGTACGCGTCTTGTGATTGGATAGTTACTTGACGTAAGCGGAAGCAACGCTTTGCATGTCAACAAACCTACACCAGAGCCAGATCCAGGATTTTTAACAAAAAAAATCTACTCGATAGCGGAAGGAGGGGGAAACGCAGATTTTGAACAAAGAACTGAGCGTGAGTTTGGGAAAGAAAGGAGAATGGATTTTGTGTTGAAATAAGCGTTTCGGGGGACAGCCGTTTTGGTGAGTGCGACCATTTTATTTATTTATTTATATGTTTATTGATCGCGGGTTTATTGATGTTTACATGCTCTTGAAAATAGCCTGTGTTGTACACCAGTAGTCCCCAACCACCGGGCCGCGGACTCAGCCACACAGAACTGTTATTTTTATTCACTTTGTTTTTGTAATGTCTTTTATTTTGAAGGTACATGTTTACCGTTACCATGGCAGGTGTGAAATGCACGGACCGCCACTGATTAATAGGCATAAAACTAAACATTCTACGGCTAAAGATAGCTTTCAGCAGATGAGCTTCGGTCAGATAGAAGCGGGCCAAGGAGTGCAAATATGGAAAAACTACCGCAGGACCAAAGAGCCAGGAATCAGCCAATGATGATGTGGGTACATCTAGCACCAATGCCTCCTTGGGGTGCCAAAGCCAAGCCCAGGAACACCAATGATCTATCAGCTATGATGCGTTCATGTTGTTTTATATTTTTTAGTGCCCTAGTTGGCTCAAATTCCATTTGTCCCTTTGTCTTCCGCTTATCTGGAGCCGGGTCGCGGTGGCAATAGCGCCAGTTGGGAAACCCAGGTTTCTCACATCCTCCTCAAATGGGAGGATCCCGAGTTGTTCCCAGCCAGCTGTGAGATATAGTCTCTCCCGCAGGTCTGGGGTCTGTCTCTTGGTCGCTTCCTGGTAAGATGTGCCCGGAGGAATCCTGACCACATTGGCTCAAGTTATTCAAGCTAACAGTTAATCGGAATATAAGAGCTAGCACAGGTTTCATTGACGGTTTTTACTCGCCAAGATAGCAGGAAATGGCAGCATAAGTCACATGAATTGGCCGCAGTTAGCGTCTCCAATGTCAAGGGTGTTGCTTCAAAAAGCTTGCTCCTGGTTGGTATGGTCGTTGCCATGAGAACGCAGGCTTGAATCAACTGCAAATTTCCAGCTATGAAAATTCAACATGGTACCGTCTAAATTGACCAATTTATTATCCCCTCGCCTGCCGCCAGAGGGAGCTCTGGAACTTCCTCATCCCCCTGATTAGGGATACCTGAGGTTGATTTCTGATGCTACACACCTGTGGACCCTCCTGCCTATTTAAGGGCAATCACCTCGGACTTCCACGTCGGATCATTGTCACCCTCCCCAGCCGGGTCGTCCTTGGTCCCTGACCATAAATTTAATCTCTGAACTCTGTTATTTCATTTGAACGTTTGGGGTCCAGAGTTAATCCTGTACCCTAACCCTAATCCTAACCTTTGCCCTGCATTTGGGTCCTCCTCCTTCCACATCACAATAAGAACCCTATAGGGAAGGTTGATGGTTCTATAACCATGTAGAGATTTGGGTCAAATTTAAAGCTCTGTTCAGGCTTTGAAATAAAAAGTCTTTTTGAATGTGACTGTTTGCGATCTTTGACTATTAACCATCATTTCTCTTTTCTTCAGGGACGTTGTGTGTGTTATCTTCCTATAACAGCTCCTTCCCATGAGATTACAACACAATAGCACCGCTTCGGGAGACAAAACGAAAAAAACCCCGGTAAAAATAGAATAAAACGTCCTCTAGAGGGAGATTTTTCTGCGTGGATTGGGTCTCAGATGTTAACCAGGTTCTCCATTTCAACCGAGCTTTTTTTTTAAACCCTGTTTAATAATTGAAGTTTAACTGCGAGAAAAAATCGGGCGAGGTTTAAAAATACTGATTTTCCTTTCAATTTAGTTTAACCCCGCTGTGCGCACGTGGCTTTAAATCCGCACGTTTAAAATGGAAGACATCATTAGGCTGAACTTTATGCCCATTTCTCTCTTTTAGGCATCAGGTTCCCACTTTGAATTATGTTTATCGGTGGCCTCACAGCAAGGAGGTCGTGGGTTCAAGTCCCGGGTGGGGGGGAACACTGGGAACACTGTCCTTCCTTTGTGTGTGGAGGTTGCATGTTCTCCCCGTGTCTGCGTGGTGGGTTTCCTCCCTCCGGGTGAAACACAGGGGGAGGAGCCTAAAAAGGAAGAGGAGGGGCCTCGGTAGGAAGGGGGAGGGGACAACCAGGTGCCCAAACCTCCCCATCTGGCTCCTCTCAACCCAGAGGAGGGGGCTTGGCCTGAAGAGCGGGGGAGGAGCCAAATGAGGAAAGGGAAGGGGCCTCGGGATGAATGGGAGGGGCCCGGGGAGAAAAAGGAGGGGTCAACCAGATGCCAAATCTGGCTCCTCTCGACCACTGAGGAGGGAGAGTGGCCTTGAGAGCGGTAGGTTGGGCCTAGGGAGGAATGGGAGGAGCTTAGACAGGCAGGGGGTGGAGCCACCAAGTGCCTGAACCTCTCCATCTGACTCCCCTCCCCCCCCCTGCTCTCCAGGCCACGCCCCCTCCACATAGGGGCGTGGTCTGAAGAGCAGCGGAGGAGCCTAGAGAGGAAGGGGAGGTCCTTGCAGGTCCTCCAGGACGGAGTTGATCAGACAGAAAAGGAGGAGCGCAGAGAGCAACGTGATCCTCGTAAAGACTGCTTCTGTCTGGACTCGTCAGCTTGTTTTCTGGTTGCTAAACAAACAGGAAACACGAGTTGGATTAAACTCTTTCGTCAAGTCCAGGAAAAACAAACTTGTAGAGTACTTAAAATCAAATCAAACAGTTTGATACGAGTATTTCTCTAGCTTCCATTCCCCTGAAATCTCCATAAAACTGTCACTTAACTGGAACCGTCCCTTTTATACACATAAGTATCCATTAATTTAAGATCCAATTACTAAAAACTGCTTCTAAGTCTTCTGACGTTCTTCGGCCATCTTTGGTGCGACAGATCAAATTCCACCTCCACAAATAATCCCTCAGCAGAACGCTGCAGCAAACTTTAATTGGATCCTTTAAATAGTGCTCACTATTGCCACGCTCAGCCATGGAATTAGCTTCTCTTCCTGTACGGTTTAATGGAGGGGAGTCAGGCCGAAGAGACCACGTGGGAAACGCTAGACTCTTTGTTTTACACGTTTTTCAGTCCTAGAAATCATCTGATGCCATATATTCACTGGTTTTATGAGGTCACATAAAACCCACAAACGAACGGTAAATTTCTTGCCTCATTGAGTTTTTCTTTGTATAAAAAAAGCAATAGCTTACTTTTTGATTTGACGTCTCTGAGCAAGACATGCCAAGTCTACCGCATTGAACGGAAGACACTCGCAATTAGGACCTATCTCATGCTCACCCGCCAAGGCTAATAAAACTACCCTCATGATGAACACGCTAGTGCATTCCATGAGCATGATTAGGTATAATGAGGCTTAGCACATGGCATCTCCTGAAAGCTGCTAGTAGCGATTTGCATGGTCTATTGCCAGTATTGTTTTTGGTGAACGTATGGAAGAAGTCGGACATCCAGGAACTTTGGTCATGTGCCAGCTTATGTGTGTGAGCCTCAAAACAAAGGGTGACCAAGCAGTACAGGGGTGTATTCCTGGTGGTAATTCCTCTTCATACTGATACATAACACTAGGTGGTAACACACGGAAGACGCACAATTTACCAGCTGCTTTCTCATGTTTTGAACGGTTTGTTTTACACCAACTGTCATGGCGGACGTTGTCCATCGGCTGATGTGACGTCATGCCATGTCATAGCCCCTCCTCCTTTTGGCCCCGCCTCTAAATCTCCCTTTTTGTGAAGCCAAAAACTTAGCATCTCTGCTGCGCTCAGAATGTGGACGAGGCGTCAAAAGCTTGGGCTGTTTGTGCTTCTATTTTTGTGAACTGAAAATATTACAAACTCATAGAGAGATTTCAATTAAACTGCCCAGTGGTAAATCCTACCGACTATAGATGAGCTGATTAGGTTTAAGGGTCATGCAAATAAAGGTAAGGGACACACAATTTAAAATTCTTACACACAACCCTTTCAACCTCAACGGAAGAAGGCGTGTCTTTCGAGGCGTAAATTTATTCTTATTTTATCATAAAAATGGCCGCCAGTAAATCAGCCGCAAAAATTTGTTTCCTGTGCTTTATTAGTTTTGTGCTGGCAAAACATGCCCATTCAACAGATGCCACGTGGCTTCTGTCGACGTGGAGGAGCAGCGTCTCTACTCCAAGCTCCTCCCAGAAAACAGAGCTCCTCCCTTTATCTCTGAGGGACAGTCCAGCCACCCTACGGAGGAAGCTCATTTTGGCTGCTTGTACCCGCAGTCTATATTTCGTCACAACCCACAGCTTGGTGTGGATGATGGACTCACCACCTGCAAGAAGGGCCATAGGGGTTGGGTGAAGGAAGAGATGGGTGGCAGCTGACGACAGGGACCCTGGCGGTCAGACCCGCGGCTGCAATAAGCTAACAAAAATATCAACTAAAAAACTCTCCAAAAGGAGTGAGAAGAAGAAAATTTTGCTAAAATAAGGTTTGCAACATATTGATGTTACTGGGAGGCTGCTAGAGTGAGACCTACTTAAAATCCAATTGAAGAAGGGCAAAAATTTTGTGGACCTAAATTTTCTGAGAGGTTTGCAGAATAGATTGTGAAAGCCTCCAGGCAGATTTTATTCACTCCAAAACTATCTGGTAACGGTTGATATTTAAAAATGTGATTGGTTACATTCTGTAATTTCAAAATCCATATCTGGTCGCAAAATGGCCGCCAGAAAAGCTATAAAATTACACAACAAGAACATCAGAAACACCTCAATAAAAATCCTGGGGATCGTATCGTAAAGATCAGTCTGTGATTCCAATATTTGGTCCACCCCTCCACCGCCTACCCACCATGACCAGAACTCACAACAGAAAATAACATTTCTAAAGGACTGATTTCTTCTACTTTGAGAGGTAATTAGAGGAAGTCAATTAAATTAATTATTGACGTGTAAACACTCAAAATGCACTGGAGGTGGCGCTAAAGGAGCGATCAGTAACTTATTAACAGCAAATAAACCAGGGAGGAGGGAAAGGAGAAACTGTTTTATTTTATACACAAAGTAATAACTAAATAATAGGAGCGCAGACAACGACAAAAATTAACGAGAAGTCCGTATCAGGCAGAGCTGCTACGACGTGCTGCCACGGAAGTTGGCGCATGCGCGTTGAATATCTGCAGTTTTCTTTGCGGTCGTCTGCTGGGGAGGCAGCTTGACCGCAAGGGACAGCATTAGGCTGGACAGACTGATAAGGAAGTGTGCAC
This sequence comes from Neostethus bicornis, assembly GCA_902685375.1. Lineage (NCBI taxonomy): Eukaryota > Metazoa > Chordata > Actinopteri > Atheriniformes > Phallostethidae > Neostethus > Neostethus bicornis. Next base: position 2,493,761 of record CACRXE010000066.1, on the reverse strand, counting down.
CTGTGGTGGGAGAAATGTGGACTCTGTGGGAGCTGTTTTGGAGGGTTGGGCGAGGGCTTTAATGCAGAGTATCCTGAATAACCCCCGTCACTCTCTACATGATGTTATCATGACCGAGAAAACGACCTGAAGTAACAGGTTCCTCTCACTGCGCTGCAGGACTGAGCGCTTTAGGAGGTCGTTCGTCCCTTCAGCCCTCAGGCATCAATCTATCTGTCCGTCCATCCGTCCGTTCATCTATCTATCTATTAAAAATGGCAATACGTGAACAAAAATCTAATAATTATCGTTTTAAATCAATTAAAAAAGGACCATATTTCATTAAGATTTCTTGTCTCGTCCCCACAAAGTAATTCTAATCTTTTCTAAATCTGTGTGCATCGTTAAATAATTCATTCCGTTTTTGTACGAGGGGACTTCGGTCTTCTTCCAGTTAACCAGAACGAGTCTGCGTGGCAGTAAGAAGCCAAACTAGATCGCTTTCTCTATTTCTGTTTTTTTTTTTTTTTTTGGGATATCTGTCATGATGTGGAGCTGAGGCCAAAAATATACCCATGACACAACAGACGAAAAAAATCACAAGCATATTTATTAGATTGATAAAAAGTCCAAAGGCAAGGCAGACTGCCTTTAAATAGGAACCTGGTGAATCACCAACAGGTGTCTCAAATCAGGAAGATGAAGAAAGATCCCAGGCTCTCTCTGCTGGTGGTGAGGTAATCATGACATCCTGTAACTAAATGAGAAGAAGGCTAACGTGCTAAAGTTCATACATTTTGTTATGACTCGTATGATCTAGGGTTAGGCCGATACATGGATGGGTGTTATGATTAATCACCGGGAGTGGAACACAATTGAAGATTGAGGAAGAGTAGAGTGTTGAAGAAATAAACTATTTATTTACAATCAACTGAAAAGCTTCTTTTAGGAGTGCTGCGGATGGGTCCTCTCTCAGCTTGGCACCAGACCTTCTTAATCAGCCAACTAGCAATCATCTGTAACTGCCAACAGGTGGGGAAGGTTGGAAGCCTGGGTGGCAGAGGTAAGGAAAAAACAAACGGGCAGCCCAGGCCTCTCCCTCTCCTCTAGCTCACCCGGAAGGATCCCAAGTCGTTCCCCGGCCAGCTGTGAGACATAGTCTCTCCAGCGGGACCGGGGTCTGCCCCTTGGTCTCCTCCCTGTGGGACGTGCCCGAAACACCTCATCAGCGAGGCACTCGGGGGCATCCTGACCAGATGCCCGAACCACCCCATCTGGCTCCACTCGACCTGGAGGAGGAGCGGCTCGACACCGAGCTCCTCCCGGATGGCAGAGCTCCTCACCCGATCTCTGAGTGAGAGCCCAGCCACCCTTCGGAGGAAGCTCATTTCGGCCGCTTGTACCCGCGATCTCATTCTTTCGGTCACCACCCACAGCTGGTTACCATGGTGAGGGTAGGAACGTAGATCCTGGTTACCATGTGAGGGTAGGAACGTAGATCCTGGTTACCACGGTGAGGGTAGGAACATAGATCCTGGTTACCATGGTGAGGGTAGGAACATAGATCCTGGTTACCATGGTGAGGGTAGGAACGTAGATCCTGGTTACCACGGTGAGGGTAGGAACATAGATCCTGGTTACCATGGTGAGGGTAGGAACGTAGATCCTGGTTACCACGGTGAGGGTAGGAACATAGATCCTGGTTACCATGGTGAGGGTAGGAACGTAGATCCTGGTTACCATGGTGAGGGTAGGAATGTAGATCCTGGTTACCATGGTGAGGGTAGGAACGTAGATCCTGGTTACCACGGTGAGGGTAGGAACATAGATCCTGGTTACCATGGTGAGGTTAGGAACGTAGATCGACTTGTAAATCGAGAGCTTTGAATTTCGGCTCAGCTTTTTCTTTACCGCGACGGACCAATGCAGCGTCCTAGTTATTGCTGACGCCGCATCGATCCGTGTGTCGATCTCCCGCTCCATCGTTCCCCCACTCGTGAACAAGACCCCGAGATACTTAAACACACACCTGATTTGATTAATTGAGTCATTTTGCCAAATTTTACTGGCTGTTGATTTCACTTTCTGTGCATCCGCTGTATTGAACCAGGAACCCACGGAAAACCATCAGGACACCGGCCCTCATAGACCGACTTTGGACGCCCCTGACTTACATGATGCCATGAACCGTATTCAGACAGTTCACCAGGATACTCAGGAATTTTTTTGGGCTTTCTCGATGGCACTGAGAGAATTTGGGGAGGTCATTTGGGATCTACTGGTTCATGTACCGGTCTCTGGTTATTTTTCTCCACAATGCGTCCATTGTCACTAGGACTCTCATCTTGGAATAAAAACCAAGTCTGTAGTCTCATTAATTTAAGGAAACAATAAAAACGATAAGATTTATGAGCTCAGCATCCGTCCCTGCATTCAGAAGAACTCCTGAACACATGTGCTGGCTGCTTTCTGTTTCAGACATCATTAAGTCCAACAGGCAGATTAATTCACGAGCTTTCCAGCAGGTAGGTGAAACAGAAAGGTCAGAATAACAGGAATGAATCACTCTAAGTGCCATTGTTTCCTCTGTACTCTGCTTTGGGGGCTTTAATGATTTTACTGCCACTCACAAAGTCTCCTTTAGCCTTAATCAAAGCCGATTTATTTCCTTCTTAGCCCGCCAGCCCAGCGGCACCGCCATGTGAATACATTGCTCAGGTCTGAATGGGATCAGAGTGAATTGCTGATTTTTCAGCCAAGTGGGCCTTGTTGGTGATGCTACCTGCAGCTTAGAGCGTTTACAGGTGGTCCGAGCTGAGATTTAATGGCCTTTCAAACTTAATCAGTCCAATTAAATGTGATATTTTCTCCTTTGATTAAGAAAAATGGCCTTTAAATCCAATTTTATAACCAATCCATTTCTAAAGAAAAGAACTGGATTCCAGCAGTCCTTCACCATAACACGCCAGCCTCTTTGTTTCCTGCGTCCAAATTGATGCATTTCATTCCGCATGTTGCGTGGCTGCACATCCAGTAAACCAGGGGTCCGATAAATTCTGTCAGGTGGTCATTGTTCACTAAATTTTGAGAACTTACTGTCTGGAAAAGTGAGGTTATAGAGAGACGAGATAAAGAAGGTGGAAGATTTTAAGTATCTAGGATCAACAGTCCAGAGAAATGGAGAGTGTGGAAAAGAGGTGAAGAAGCATGTTCAGCCAGGCTGGAACGGGTGGAGAAAAGTATCAGGTGTGATGTGTGATAGAAGAGTTTCAGATAAAATGAAAGAAAAAGTGTAGAAAACCGTGGTGAGAGCGGCCATGCTGATTGGTCTAGAGACAGTGTGGTGAGAGCGGCCATGCTGATTGGTCTAGAGACAGTGTGGTGAGAGCGGCCATGCTGATTGGTCTAGATACAGTGTGGTGAGAGCGGCCATGCTGATTGGTCTAGAGACAGTGTGGTGAGAGCGGCCATGCTGATTGGTCTAGAGACAGTGTGGTGAGAGCGGCCATGCTGATTGGTCTAGATACAGTGTGGTGAGAGCGGCCATGCTGATTGGTCTAGAGACAGTGTGGTGAGAGCAGCCATGCTGATTGGTCTAGAGACAGTGTGGTGAGAGCGGCCATGCTGATTGGTCTAGAGACAGTGTGGTGAGAGCAGCCATGCTGATTGGTCTAGAGACAGTGTGGTGAGAGCGGCCATGCTGATTGGTCTAGAGACAGTGTGGAGAGAGCGGCCATGTTGATTGGTCTAGATACAGTGTGGTGAGAGCGGCCATGCTGATTGGTCTAGAGACAGTGTGGTGAGAGCGGCCATGCTGATTGGTCTAGAGACAGTGTGGTGAGAGCGGCCATGCTGATTGGTCTAGAGACAGTGTGGTGAGAGCGGCCATGCTGATTGGTCTAGAGACAGTGTGGTGAGAGCGGCCATGCTGATTGGTCTAGAGACAGTGTGGTGAGAGCGGCCATGCTGATTGGTCTAGAAACAGTAGCACTGAAGAAAAGACAGGAAACAGAGATGTTTGTAGCAGATATGAAGATGCTGAGGATCTCTCTGGGAGTGACCAGGATGGACAGGATCAGAGGAACAGCACATGTTAGAGGTTTTAAAGTCAGAGAGGTCAGACTGAGATGGTTTGGACATGTGCAGAGGAGAGAGAGAGAGTACATCAGAAGAAGGATGCTGGATTTGGAACCACCAGGAAAGAGGACTAGAGGAAGACCAAAGAGGAGGTTCATGGACGCAGTGAAGGAAGACATGAAGATAGTTTGTGTGACTGAAGAGGATGCAGCAGATAGGGTTAGATGGAAGAAACTGACTTGCTGTGGCGCCCCCTGAAGGGAAATGCCGATAGAAGAATAAGACTGGCCCGCATTCTGTAGGCCAAAGCTACGTAATAAAACTCGGGCTCCACAGCGGTACCGCGGTTGGCATAGCGGCCTTAAAGCTAGGAGGTCCGGATTCGAGTCCTGGAATGAGGGTGAGACTTGAAACACTGGTCTTTCAGTGTGGAGTTTGCATGTTCTACCCATGGATGTGTGGGTTTTCTCTAGTTTCCTCCCACTCTCCAAAAACAAGCATGCTAGCTTAATTAGCCGCTATGAAATTGCCCCTAGGTATGAGTGTGTGTGTGGCCCTGCAACAGACTTGTGACCTTTTCAGGGTGTATCCTGCATCTTGTCTAAAATCAGCCAGGATAGGCTCCTGCATTCCTATGACGGTATTGGGGATAAGTGGTTAAGAAGACAACGAGATATTAAAACTAACAAATTTTGGAGCCAAATTAACATGTTTTAATATCCATTATTTAATCATCGGGTTTATTGAACCCGTTCTAATCGTTCATCCTCGAAGATAACAGGTCAGAGAATGAGATTAATTTGCCAAATCTCTTTATTTTTAATGTAATAGTGTTCCACTCCAGCTTCAAGCGTGCTTCAGATGCGCAGCGTGTGCACAGCAGCAAGGTTACACGTCCTCCAGGATTAACGACAAAATAAAGAAAATCAGAGAATTAAAAACCTAAGAGGAAAAAATATTCACAACGTGCACTTGAACTAATGAAATAACGAGCGTGAGGTCCTTCTTTGAGCGCTCTCTGTTTTTGCGTTTAATGTTCGAAATCTCGCTTTTTACGTTTTTGGGTTTTTTCTCAGCAGTAAAATAAGAAGATCAGATTTATAAGGATTCACAAGATAAAAAGTAAAATAAGAGAGAAAAGTAGAATAAAGAGTGATTTTAATTTGAAGAGATTATTTGTAAACTTTAAAGAACTTCAGGAAAAATAGAAAAAAAAGGACTGAAAAGCTGGAAATAATCGATAATCCATCTTAAATCAAGACATCAGGAAGTGTCCAGGGTACTGTTACTGTCACTGCTCCTGCTTCAAAGATGGTGACTGTCTCCATGGCAACCTGCTCACCACCTGTAGATGATCAGAAATCAGCAAGCTACATAAGCCACCCTGTACCCCCAGCCTATGCCAGATTGTTGGTTTCCATGCGGTAACAACAACTAAGCCTTTTCTAGATTTTTTTGTCTGTCGTTTTTTCTACTAGTTGGTTCCCTACTAGTAGAGTACTTACGTATATTTTGTTTATTTTATTCAAGGAGCCTGTCTGCCTCGGATACCCCGCCTGCCTAAGATGACCCGCCTGCCTTGGACAACCTACTCTTACCTCTTAAGAAATAAATTTGTGATTTTTGCTTTCTCATCTAGTGTTCCGCGCTTGGATCTTACTACACCTATTCATAACAAAACATCCCCCATGGCCTGTGGCCCATAACGTACAATTTGTTTTAGTTGAGCAAATAAAGTTGGAGGAATACGATTTGCTGACCTCAGGATCGAATCTCTGCTTTTGCGGATGATGTCCTATTGGCTTCATTGGACTGTGATCTCCAGCTCTCACTGGATTGGTTTGCTGCCAAGTGTGAGGCGGCCGGGATGGGAATCAGCGTCTCCGAGTCCAAGACCATGGCCCTCGCCCGGAAAAATGAATCCTTTCCCTGACCTGAAGGGTCCTGCCTGAAGTGGAAAAGTTTAAGTTTCTCTGGGTCTTGTTTACGAGTGGGGAAAGTATGGAGAGAGAGATCGACAGACGGATTGGTGCAGCATCAGCAGAATCTAGGACGCTGCATCGGTCCGTCGTGGTAAAAAAAGAGCTGAGACAAAAAGTAAAGCTCTTGATTTATAAGTCAATCTACGTTCCTATCCTCACCATGGTAACCAGGATCTACGTTCCTACCCTCACCATGGTAACCAGGATCTACGTTCCTACCCTCACCACGGTAACCAGGATCTACGTTCCTACCCTCACCACGGTAACCAGGATCTACGTTCCTACCCTCACCATGGTAACCAGGATCTACGTTCCTACCCTCACCATGGTAACCAGGATCTACGTTCCTACCCTCACCACGGTAACCAGGATCTACGTTCCTACCCTCACCACGGTAACCAGGATCTACGTTCCTACCCTCACCATGGTAACCAGGATCTACGTTCCTACACTCACCATGGTAACCAGGATCTACATTCCTACCCTCACCATGGTAACCAGGATCTACGTTCCTACCCTCACCACGGTAACCAGGATCTACGTTCCTACCCTCACCATGGTAACCAGGATCTACGTATATGTTCCGACCCTCACCATGGTAACCAGGATCTACATTCCTACCCTCATTATGGTAACCAGGATCTACGTTCCTACCTTCACTTTTGTGGTCACCACCCACAGCTGGTGACCGCTCTGTTTTATTTTGTACCATTAAAAGCACCAATAACGATCCCGACAGAGATGAAAATAATGAATCATAGTTTTCCGACTGTAAAAAACTGTCAGAAAATAACCTTTTCGGTAAAGAAAAGAAGTGAGGACGGAAGCTAGAGCTTCTGAGTGCAAAAGATTTCACAGAATCTGACTTTATTATCTTTTTATGAGATGTTTCTGGAACATTTTTATACATTTATATCAAACAAACCAAGACTATTGTGATCTGGGAACTGTGCCTGAAACTAGGTCTCCGTTTGCAGGATTTGAATTGCGCAATCACATCCAAGTAGCTGAAAACATCAAAGTTACTTTTTTCTTTAAACAAATTTCTTACACAAGTCATTTTTTATCAAATCAGCTTTTGATTTATTTTGCGAGAAACCAACTCTGTACTTTTTGGGTTTTAATAAGACAAAAATGCATATTTAATTTTCAAATGTCGTCAATCTCGATTAGTTCACTCCAGGCTGGAGTTTTGTCAGACACAAACAAACCCCCAAAATGAGGGAAAAAAAGATAAACAACAAGGGTAGAAGACCTGCTTTGCCACCATTTTCCCTCCTTTTGATCTCTTACCCAGCAGAAGTGGGTGAATCTAAGTTTAGCTCTGGTTTAATCCGCCCCGGCAACGGAGAATTGCTATCCAAGCATCCAGTAACCGTGCCGTGCTTTTAGGGAGCTTTTACACCACACTGGTCTTCATTTGTGATGTCTGCCCCCGGGAGTGCATCTGTCACTCCAGCATGCGGTGTGGCTGGAAGTGGGTCTGTTTCTGCCATGATAACTCAGCGAGTGTGCAGCGAGCATATGTCGGGGGTGCGTGCAAGCATGAGACCAGCGAGGCTGCTCGGCTTTGCTAAACCAGTCAATATGTGGTTAAAGAACCTGCTAGTTATGCTGATTGGTCACTCTAAGGGGTATTTCTGTCAACCTGGGCCAAGTATGGTTGCCCCCACCCAATCTGACCTGTCCTCGCATAGGGTTTCACCATTTTTTGCTGGAGAGCGTTTACATCATTATGGTGCAACAGTTTCAGCAGAAACGCTGGACATAAAGAAGTCCTGTGGATCGATCGCGGCGATGACGCAAGTAGAGGCAAAAACAATGGCAATGGGTACAAAACTGGTGTCTTTATAGATTTGTCCAAGGCATTTGACGCCATTGACCATCCGCTGATTCTGAGAAAATTAGAAAGATCTGATGTCAGAGGACCAGTACATACCCGGTTAACACTAGAAGCTCCAAGATTTTCTTAGCCTCCTGTTCACCACATAAAAGGGGTTATTTTAGCCCTCTAAGTAGCCTGCACACCGAGGAGCAGAGTCTTTTTGGCGATTCAATCAGAGTCTCCTAGTCCTAGTCTCCGAGTGTTAAGTGCCCTCCAAACGACTCTTAACTGTCTTGTTTTAATAACTCAAGCAGAAGGCCTGGGGTCTTGAGACACCTCCACGAAGCTTTCAGTTAGTGATGGTCAATTGGCCCCCTCGTGAGGGTTCTAGAGTTAAAAAGTTACCTTACTGACAGAAACCAATACGTATGTACGCATGAATAATAACCCTAAACTAAAATGTCTTCTTTACGGAGTTCCTCAAGGTTCTATCTTGGGGCCCAAACTGTTTGTAAAGATGTCTATGATCCCTTAAAAAGGTTAAATTGTATTTTGTTTGCAGATGATACCAGACTCTACAGTTTAGGGAACAATATAAAGCAACTTCTGGATCCATTAGAAAATGAGCTGAAAACAATACTTTTGTTATTTGCGTCCAAGGATCAGATTTTTGGACAAAACCAGGCATTTTAATGCTTTGAATGAATTGATATTTCTTCTTCTTCTTTCGGCATTTCCCTTCAGGGGGCGCCACAGCTAGTCAGTTTCTTTGGTCACACCAACTATCTTCATGTCTTCCTTCACTGTATCCATGAACCTCCTCTTTGGTCTTCCTCTAGTCCTCTTTCCTGGTGGTTCCAAATCCGGCATCCTTCTTCTGATGTACTCTCTCTCTCTCCTCTACACACGTCCAAACCATCTCAGTCTGGCCTCTCTGACTTTAAAACCTCTAACATGTGCTGTTCCTCTGATCCTGTCCATCCTGGTCACTCCCAGAGAGATCCTCAGCATCTTCATCTCTGCTACCTCCATCTCTGTTTCCTGTCTTTTCTTCAGTGCTACTGTCTCTAGACCAATCAGCATGGCCGCTCTCACCACGGTTTTGGACACTTTTCCTTTCATTTTATCTGAAACTCTTCTATCACACATCACACCTGATACTTTTCTCCACCCGTTCCAGCCTGGCTGAACATGCTTCTTCACCTCTTTTCCACACTCTCCATTGCTCTGGACTGTTAATCCTAGATACTTAAAATCTTCCACCTTCTTTATCTCTTCTCCCTGTAACCTCACTTTTCCATTTGCTTAGAAATAAAGTGCATTTGGAAATTTAAACGACAATGATTACGAGAGCCACACAGTGATGTTGACCTCTGGGCTAGAGATTGTGAGGAAGACAGGATGCACGTCTGGAGGTGGTAGGGCTAAAGTTCTGGTCACTCTTTGGGAGTGACCAGGATGGACAGGATCAGAGGAACAGCACAAGTTAGAAGTTTTGGAGACAAAGTCAGTGAGACCAGACTGAGATGCTCAGGCGGAGAGAAGGGAAAGAATGCTGAGCTACAAAGAAAGAGAATTAAATTCACACTTGGCAACATAGTGAATTATAAAACACCATTACAATAAGATAAAGAGTGGGTATGAGTGGGTATGGATTTAAATTTTAGTGAATCAAACTCATATTAAAAATGATTGTAAAATGACTTACTTCCACAGAAGTTCATAAAAACATCATACGGCTTTTAAAGGAACAACATGATTTATTGATCAGGAAAATAATCCCCAAGTGCCGCCTGATAATAAACTCCAATCAGAATGATGAAATGAGTTTTCCTTTATATTTCCCATCCATCTCTTTTAGAGCTGCTTGGTTCTCTTTCTGCTCATGTCTCATTAAAATCCCTAAGATATGATGGCATTTCACAGGCTGCCGTGGCATTAAGAGGAAACTCTACACAGACCGAGGGGGAGCGGTCGTGCAAGGGAAGGTCAGCTACCTCTAATCTGACGCCACCAAAACAAGAAACTTAATATTGTTGGCATCCTCTTGTCTCTAGAGATGATGGAGTCTACATCTGGATTCTTATCAATTGGTGATCAATTTTGTCAAAGTTTCATGCACCCAGTGAAGCAAGTAAATTGTGGCGGGGTAGTACCTTATTGCCCAGGGGCTGCACGGGTTGAGGCAGCCGGTAACTTTCCAATGGAGTCTGTTACGACTCCTCCCTTTCCTGGTAGGGGCAGAGCCTCCTGCAGGCAGGGGGAGAGTCTCCTGTAGGCAGGGGCAGAGCCTCCTGCAGGCAGGGGCAGAGCCTCCTGCAGGCAAGGGGAGGAGCCATCTGAGTGGAGCCAGCTGAGCTCATTTTGAATGGGATGCCTGCACTAATTGTTTTCTCTCTGTTTTTCAATCTGCAGGTCAGGTATGCTTTTGGGTTTTCAGTTTCTTCAATGTTGAATTTGTATTTTTGATGATTGTTTCTTTATTTTATAATTAACCTAATTTGACTTGGCCCTTACTTTGTCTCTGTTTCCCTAATTTTGTCCCAGACCCAGAGCCAGTCTGTGACAAGTCGTAGGACTCCTACCGTCAAAAGCATCCCCTAGCGCCCGGCTCTACGCCAAACGAGCCCGGGCTTGTAACTAGTATTTGTTGCTCCTCGTGTTGAGTCCGCACCAAGACAGTGAAGCTGTGGGGACCTCCCTGGGTGAAGGCCTACGCAAGTGAGAGGCAAGTGCCCAGTGCCAGGATCCCTCTCTTGGCGTTACCAACAGAGTTCAATGGAAAGGCAAGCGGATACAGCAGGTTTCTGCGCTGCTGCCGGAGGTTCCAGAAAGAATAGCCGAGCTCAGTCGACTGCCTTAATGGTCTCCGTATTGGATTTTCTACAACTTCTAGTAGGCTTGTATCCAGAAGCGGTGGGGATTTTGGTTCTTTATGGCCACATCTGGTTTCATTTACTTCTTATCATCACTTGAACATCTGGAAAGAGCATCTTTCCTCTCAGCTGGCAGGTTTTTACTCTAGTAGTGCTCCCACTCAGTTCCCATGAGTCACCCTATTCAGTGTGAGGTGGACACTAAAAGGATCTAAAGCATCCCCGTCCTGGTAGGATAATAGACCCCCATCAGCCAATTAGCATCTGCTGGTGAACCACAGGGTACCGTGACATGTGGGTTTATTTTTGGTGGTGTGTTTAACCTTATTATAGCTTCTGAGGTTGTAATTCAGTGCGGCCATTACCCTGAAGGGGGTTTTGGTCTGAGATCTGACAAATGGATCATCATTATCTGTTATTTGGCTCCTTCTGTCATTGAGGAGAAAATTCACCTCCTCCAGATGCAGCAAAAAACCACCTGCCAGCGGCCTCGGGGAAAAGATCTCAAAGGTTAGGAAACTTTTGAATTTTCTAATGAAAATTGTGCATTCATCAGTTTATATTTTCAAACTTCTTAACATTTGTGAGTTCGTTTTGTAGATAAATGATCAAAGCTGAAGACACGAAATGGTGCACCACGAAGTGCACCGAGACTATGTCTCACAGCTGGGCGGGGAATGACTTGGGATCTTCCGGGTGAGCTGGAGGATGCAGCTGGGGTGAGAGAAGCCTGGGCTTCCCGTCTGAGACTGTTGCCCCGCGATCCACCCCTGAATGAGCAGAAGATGACGGAACAAACAGAATGGAAAAAAAAGTGAACAGATAGTAATAACAAATTCGATAAAATTAGAATCTAAGGTTGTAACGAACCGAACCCCCCCCGTTTCTGGCTTCTTGATAACAGCTAGTAAGCTATCCAAAAAGGAATTTGATGATGTAACGTCTGTAATGGTGTAAATACTCGTCCCAGTTTTCACTCCGCATGAATTATTCCGGCTGCTTCGTTAACCCTTCTCCCCTCTGACTCACCATATGCTTCTTTTCTTTTCTCATTTCCTTTCTGTAAATGGGAGAGGCCGACATGTAACGTCTGACTGGTCACATTTCGCCTCTAAACAAGAAAACAAGGTGTGTGTGAAAGTGAAACAGCTCTGGAGGCTGTGTAATGATGCTTCGGGGGGGAGGGGGGGATGCAAATGAATGCAGAGAAGTCGCTTTTAAGTGTTCAAAATGCACAAACACACACTAAACAGTGTCTCTGTGTCAACAAGCAGGGGTAAAGTAACAGAGCGTGGAGAGGAGGGGGCTGCGGAGTGATGGACGGGGCTAAACTACATCCACATCAAATTCCACCCGACAGGAAGAGGTAGAAAAACGGAAAACAGGTGCATTGCAGATGAGAAAGAGAACACCGGTTTCCGGGAGTATAATTTCTACAAATCACATTTGGGAAATGATGAATGTAACTTAATGTGTACTGTCTGTGGCCCCTCCCCTTATGACTCAACTAATGACAGGTGGTCTATTCGCCCTCATTTATCAAAATTAACGTACAAAATTTGTAAATTTCAGGCGTCCTCTGTCAGGATCCCTCATCTGCCACCAGAGGGAGCTCTGGAATATTCCGCATCAATCTGATTAGGATCACCTGTGGATGATTCCTGATTCCACACATCTGTGGACCGTGTCATCTATTTAAGGGGAATCACCCCGGGCTTCCCTGACGGGTCTTACTATCCCTTCCAGCCAGGTCGCCCTGGTGGCCTGACCATGTTTGAACTTTGTTATTATTTGGACTTTTGAAATCTTGAGTTAACCCTGTGCTTCTTGCTTTACAGACTTTCCTGAATTGAGTGGAAGTCCTGCTATTGGGTCCTCCTCCTTCCACCACCCTAAAACCCAGACATGCTCAAGAAATATGCCAGAGTGTGCGTGGCATTTAAAAGATGAGTGTACCTATCTGTTTTGGGCATCATGGTGCCCAAAACAGATAGCCGCATAAAGACCACATAAAGGACAGAAGACAGAAAATTAGAAAAACCCATTGTTCATTGGCTGATCACTTTTTGGCACGGAGTTCCTTTCTGGTACAACACCGGCAGTGCCAGAAAGTAGCCTGCAGGGGTCACTGCATTTTCTCTGCGTCGCCAGGACTAAACTGACTGGTGAAACCTATTGACAACAATGGCTGTTCATATATTTTACATTTTTATTTTCATCCCAGTGTTTATTTGATCTAGCTACGTATCTACACAGCCTCAATCTGGCGCGGCAATTTTTGCACACCGTACTGTCACGTCGTTTTGATAAATCCAGATCGGCGGCTCATTTTGGTCGTACGCCACCTTCACACCCACATTTTGGAGTCTGCAACTTTGATTAACGAGGGTCAGTCTGTAGAAAACTAACTAATCTGTTCTTAATGTGACAATTCATCTGAAGGAAATGTAAATGAATAAGAAGGCGAAGAGGCGGGGGTTAAAAAGGGGCTTAGTGTCTCCTGCTGGGTCTTGTCAACACAGCTGCCAGAAGCGCTGGATCCTCATCTGCTTTGACAGCGCTCGTATAGAAGCCATTACACAAACATCTCCTATGGGGCTGACCACACAGTCAGAGCGGTAGATCAATCTGGGCTTCCCACAATCCCTGCAGGAGACGTGTCAGAAGAAGACGAGGGAGTGATAGGGAAGATGAAACGCATGTAGAAGCAAACTAAAATGGAGATTGGCTGAGAAGATGACAGCACAGGAAGAGTTTCTATGTAATCAAAACAGAGGAGGAAGGAAACCTGAGATGGTTTTATGAGCCTGGTGAATCGATGAGGGGAATCAGCCGCTACCCGACGACCACAGTGACTCAGAAGGCTGAAAAAGACCTTTTGAGGAGTCAAAATGGGAAGCTGGAATGCTTTATTACAATGAGGAAGTAATAAAAAAATAGGAACAAATAACTCATACAATCTATAATGAGTTATTTGAATAATCACCCTCAGGTGTTCCAATAAGGGTGATGAAATTTGAAAAAAAAAGTCTAACCACCGACTACTACTACCCAAGAGTCCCAGCTGCCAAATTTGAACAACTTAAGGGATTTGGCCCAAACGTCAATTAATCCCAGGGAATTTAAAGAGGTAAACTAGATCAGACAGTTTTTAATCCAGCCAATCGAACGGCTTCGATTCTTGAAGACAAAATGTGACTACAGAGTTGAGGAGTTTTCTCCCAAGTTCGGGTGTTGCTAAAACTAACGTTGAAGATTTTAGAGGACGTCCAAAAGCAAAACGAAAGATGAAACAATTTCCCAAAACAAAAAAGTAAAGTAGTAGTAGTGAGCATCTGGTCAGGATGCCCCCTCGAGCGCCACGCTGCTGAGGTGTTTCGGGCACATCCCGCTGGGAGGAGACCAAGAGGCAGACCCCGGACGGGAGCGACTATGTCTCACAGCTGGCCGGGGAACATCTCGGGATCCTTCTGTCAGGAGAGTAGTCTGTTCCCCCTCTGTGTCCTGTTTCTCCCCTCCCCCTTGTCTGTGTGTGTGCAACTAGTCACACTTGAAACTCATCTACTCCTCTGGTGCAGCATAAATGGAACAGTTTTTGACACACTCTTCACCAGATCGTTGTTTTTCATGCTTGATCTGTTATCCAGTTTTTTGGCTCCAGCTCCTACATCAGAACCTGGCTAGTTTATCTGTTTTTGTCTTCTTTATTTGGACTTTTTATCAATCTAATAAATCTGCTTGTGATTTTTCATCTGAGCCTCCCTGCTCCTTATTGGTTGTTACAAACTAGAATTTGGTCAAAGTATGGTACCACCGCCCACTCTTCTATTTCATACATTCTTCTATTATTGGAATAAATTAGACACAAAGAGAAGGTCAAAAAACCTCCAAACTGAATCAGAGGAGTTCATTCTCTACAGCTTGATTATTTATCAAGTGAATTCAGAGAGACAAACTCAGCTGAAGAGGATCAGGAGGCTACACGTCTGAATGGTGTCTGACAGATCCAAATGAAGGCTGGCCTCTGAGCACCACATCTCACCAGCTGAATTATTCACCTCCTAGAAACTGATTCCTTCCTTGCTCTTCTGATAGAACCTGACCGTCACATCATCACTTTCAGAAACGCTGAAAGGGAAACTGAGGGTGTAGTAAATGTCTGAGTGGAGATTTGTTATGATTTGAACGCTAAAAAACGTAAATTTAAATTTCCATAAATGATTGCTTTTAAAGTTGAAATACGTCACTACAGATTTGCACCTTCGTGAAGTTGGTCCCTCTTTAAAAAGATATAAACAAAAAATATGTCAATTGTTTGTGCTATTTTAGTTTTTTTTAAAGATATTCACAATTTTTTTAATAGGTCACTATGACGTCATCCAGCACCTCATTTTGCTTAAAAATGCGAGAAAGTGTAAATCGTTTGTGCTACATTTGTGCAATTTTTGTTTCTTTAAAATTATTATTTTAAGAAATACGCTTTGGACGATGACGTCATCCGGACTCTTTATTTCCAGGCATCGCAATCTTTGATGACGTCATTGTTCAAATTGTATTTCTTAAAATAAAAAAAAAAAAAAACCAAAAAAAAAACGAAAATAGCACAAACTAAAATTTTTACAGCACAAACGTAGCACAAATGATTGACACAATTTTTAGGTGTTTTCTCGCATTTTTAAGCAAAATGAGGGGCTGGATGACGTCAGATTGACCTATAAAAGAATCGTAAATATCTAAAAAACTAAAATAGCACAAACAAAACTTTTTACAGCACAAACGATTGACATATTTTTTGTTTATTTTTGTTAAAATTTTTAATTTAAGAGCGGCCAGCTTAACGGAGGTCGGTTTTGTACGTTTGGAAACATTAACGACTTTGTCATTTGTTTCAACGATTTAAAATAACGTTTTAAATGACTAAGAAATACAACGTGAAAAATGGAATAGAAAGCCAACTTTGACGGTTATCAGTACTGGTTTATGCATAATTTTTTTTTTTTGCCGGGGTCGTGTTTAAGCGACCGGTGAAACTGACTGCCGACACGAGGCGATAAGCGGAAAAAAAAAAAAGATAAACGTAATCATTATTTTACAGACAATTAAAGAAATCAATTTGCACGGTTAAGGAAGTAGTTTACTGTATCCCTGGCACGAGAGGGAGCGCTAGAGCTTCCCTATCACCCTGATTATGGGCACCTGAGGATGATTGGCCTGTTAACACACACGTGTGGATCCTGCGGCCTATTTAAAGGCAATCCCCTGGAATTCTTTGTCGGGTCATCGTTATCATCATCATCCCTGTTGGGTATTGGCATTGGCATTGGTTTGAAATAAAACAATCAGTCGGGCACTTCTTCTTCTCCTTCCAGCATTTCCCTCCAGGGGGCGCCACAGCAAGTCAGTTTCTTCCATCTAACCCTATCTGCTGCATCCTCTTTGGTCACGCTAACTATCTTCATGTCTTCCTTCACTGTATCCATGAACCTCCTCTTTGGTCTTCCTCTAGTCCTCTTTCCTGGTGGTTCCAAACCCAGCATCCTTCTTCTGATGTACTCTCTCTCTCTCCTCTGCACATGTCCAAACCATCTCAGTCTGACCTCTCTGACTTTAAAACCTCTAACATGTGCTGTTCCTCTGATCCTGTCCATCCTGGTCACTCCCAGAGAGATCCTCAGCATCTTCATCTCTGCTACAAACATCTCTGTTTCCTGTCTCTAGACCAATCAGCATGGCCGGTCTCACCACGGTTTTGTACACTTTTCCTTTCATTTTATCTGAAACTCTTCTGTCACACATCACACCTGATACTTTTCTCCACCCATTCCAGCCTGACTGCACACGCTTCTTCACCTCTTTTCCACACTCTTCATTCCAAAACAATCAGTCGGGCACTATTATGTATCATTCACAAGCACTGATCAATTAAACTTCCGGTATGTGCCTTTTCTTACTTCCATGATTCTACTGTTCTGGTGAAAATGGCAGAAAAAACACCTCAGATGATTATTTTAATAAATTCAGCACATCATCATTTTCCGTTTGGCATTTATTCAACCTCAAACCTCCACACGAGTCCCACCAGTGGAGATAATGAAAAGGGAAATAACGGGAGCCTAAAACGGAAGAAAACCCCCCACACATTCTAACATGCTTCTTTTTAAAAAGAAAATTTAATTTTTTAATCATTTAGACTTAATTAACGATCAGCAGAGATCTAAATGTTCTGGGATTAGCACCTAATGAGTAAAGCAGAAAGAGAAATCCAGAAACAGAGGCTCTTACTGAATTATAAACACATATTTTGCATCCCATTATTTCCTGGTTTATGCAGGAGGAAGGGTCTACGTTTAGTCCCACAAGACAAAGTAAAGTTGGCTCAAAAAAACGGTAAAAAAAAAAAAGTAAAAAGTTTTTTTTTCCCTCACGACTTATATATATATATATATATATATAAAAAAAACCTTCTGAATTCTAGTTCTGACTGCTGGGTCCATAACGTGGCAACGAGGGCAACAGCCTCAGACGGACACCATCCACGGCTGGTTACCATGGTGAAGGTGGGAACGTAGATCCTGGTTACCATGGTGAAGGTAGGAATGTAGATCCTGGTTACCATGGTGAAGGTTGGAACGTAGATCCTGGTTACCATGGTGAAGGTTGGAACGTAGATTCTGGTTACCATGGTGAAGGTAGGAACTAGATCCTGGTTACCATGGTGAGGGTAGGAACGTAGATCCTGGTTACCACGGTGAGGGTAGGAACGTAGATCCTGGTTACCACGGTGAGGGTAGGAACGTAGATCCTGGTTACCATGGTGAGGGTAGGAACGTAGATCCTGGTTACCATGGTGAGGGTAGTAATGTAGATCCTGGTTACCATGGTGAGGGTAGGAACGTAGTTCCTGGTTACCATGGTGAAGGTGGGAACGTAGATCCTGGTTACCATGGTGAGGGTAGGAACCTATATCCTGGTTACCATGGTGAGGGTAGGAACGTAGATCCTGGTTACCATGGTGAGGGTAGGAACGTAGATACTGGTTACCATGGTGAGGGTAGGAACATAGATCCTGGTTACCATGGTGAAGGTGGGGACGTAGATCGACTTGTAAATCGAGAGCTTTACTTTTCGACTTTCTTTACCACGACGGACCAATGCAGCGTCCTAGTTTTTGCTGACGCCGCCTCGATCCGCCTGACGATCTGCCGCTCCATCCTTACCCCACTCGGTCACCACTCACAAGTGGAGGAGATACTTAAACTCCTCCACTTGGGGCAAAACCCAGTCCCTGACCTACAGGAGGCATTCCACCCTTTTCCGGGCGAGGACCATGCTCTTGGATTTGGAGGTGCTCATTACCATCTCAGCTGCTTCATGGTTTCCAATCATAAAAAATACTTTATGACGCCCCCTTGCTGGTTATTTTTGTGTAACAGCAACAGAACGAGAAAGATTAAAAATACATTAACACAATGTCCGTCCCGATTTTAATCAGTTCTCATTACTTTGTGTTGGTGGGAATCTCTAATTTTCACTTTTAAACACAACTTTGAGTTCTTTGAGTTCTTCAATTTGGTTTCACCAAATGTTTAAAATTGCTTTTTTATTGAACCAGCATCTAAAAACCTGTCACAATCCCCTCACCTGCCACAAGACGAAGTCCCAGACCTTCCTCCCGCTCCTGGATTCTAACCTGATCCCAAACACCTGGGTGATTAGCCTGATGCCGATCAGCTGTGCATCATCAGCCTGGTGCCCATTCAAAGCCAGTATTTCCTGACTCCCTTGTTTGTGTATGACCATCCCTTCCAGCCAGGTCTTCCTGGCTTCCTGACCAAAACAATATCCTTGAACTCTGTTATCATGTTCGAACTTGGATCCAAAGACTTTTCGTTGTGTTAATCCTGTCCCTTTTGCCTTACAGCCTTACTGGACCTTTTGGTTAATAAATCCTGGATCCGCCCCTGTGTACCTACGTTAAACCAGGGTGCCCTTCCTGTCCTTCAGGGGTATTTATAAAACTTGCTTACGGTCAAATGACTGCCTAATTTTTCTCAGGCAGTGGAAAGAAAAAGATGAACGAAAATGCCATAAAACTGAAAAAACGGCTTTGTTTTGTTGAAAAGTCCGTAGTTTCTCATAAAATCCATAAACCATCAGTAAAGATATCTTTATTTAATCTTTGTTACTTCTCTGTTTCAGACGTCTTGTTTTGGTTCAGGTTCATCGGTTACGTTTTTCACTCAATTACATCATATGTTTTCAGAGGAAATGACCATATAAGGAGAAACAATGTCTGACTTGGGTGTGGCACACATAGACATTAAGAGTAGAACCCAGAGTGGCTGCTGCAGCCACTACCAGTCCTACCTGCAGTCAAACTAAACCTGTGGTAGTAGATCCAATGTCTGAGCACTGTGTAGTGGATTCTGGTTCTGTTATCCTGCCAACGTTAGCTCCACGTTTACTGACCGGGTTTTCACTGAGACTTTATGAATCATAGAAACCATAATACTGACTTAGATTACTGCTTCATCAGAATGACGTAGAAACAAAACAAATATGTCTGCCTTCAAGTTTAAAGACACAAGCATCAAGTATAGGAGTTAGAAAATCACATTTTTTATCGTCAAATGTGGCGCAACATACCGTCAGAAACTATGCCACTGTGACGTACGGATGTTTTCGTACTCAGTTCGTTCCACAGGAGTTAATATAGTCACCTAGAGGGCAGTTGTACACTTCTGAATAAGTAGAATTAGATACCAAGGGCAGCCTTGACGAAGTCCAACTCTCATTGGAAATGCGGACCAACCTCTTGCACTAAAGAGATCGGGCAGTCCGAATCATCATACTCAGGATGGGCAATTACAAGGACGACCCATATTAAATCACCGTCCAAGATTTAATCCTAGCCTGACAGAGACTGTCCTCTTCTCCCCAGACTCATTTACCTCCAGACATGAGCACCAACAAGCATTAAAACAGATTTAAAAGCATGTTAGTTTCTCTGCTACAGGACTGCGTCCTTCATTCGTCTATCAGATATCTGACTCATCGTCTCTACGCGGGCAGCCAGCCACATGTACTAATCTCTCTCACTTTCTCTTTCCTCATTTTTGGATCTCATTTTGTCACTAATTCCCACGTCTACACTCGGTTGGGATGGAAAAGAGGGTCATGTAGAGCTGGGAAGAACACTGTGGACTTTTTCAACAAAACGAAAGGGAACAAAACTGCTATCAGTGCCCGGAAGATAATTACATACAAACTGGCAGACACGTATAAAGACGAGTGTGCTAGTAGATGTGTACTATTCAGAGTACAAGTCCAAAATGTCTAAAAAAAAAATGGGTCGGCTTTCAGCGGACTTCTTTGTGATGTTCCACCTTGAGGTTCTGTTTTGTTGTCTTCCACTTATCCGGGACCCGGGTGGCGAGGGCAACTGCTTGCCCAGGAGGATCTTGAAGTGTTCCATGTCCAGCTGTGAGACATATTCTCAACCACAGATGTGCCCGAAACACCTCACCAGCGAGGCGTTCAGGAGGCATCCTAACCAGATTCCCAAACCACACCAATCTTTCTTCTCTTGACCCAGAGGAGCACGGCTCTTCTCCGAGCTCTTCCCAGATGGCAGAGCTCCTCACTCTTTTTCTTAGTAAGAGCACAGCCACCCTGGAGAGGAAGCTCATTTCGGGTGCTTGCATTTGCAATCTCGAGATTTTTTGGGGGGGAAGTAAAGAGGATATGTCATGACATTACATCCACCAATGGCCAACACCCGCCATGACAGTTGGGGTAAAACAAACCGTTCGAAACATGAGAAAGCAGCTGGTAAATTGTGCATCTTCTGTGTGTTACCACCTAGCGTCATGTATCAGTATGAAGAGGAATTACCACCAAGAATACACCCCTGTACTGCTTGGTCATGCTTTGTTTTGAGGCTCACACACATAAGCTGGCACATGACCAAAGTTCCCGGATGTCCGACTTCTTCCACACGTTCACCAAAAACAATTCTGGCAATAGACCATGCAGATCACTACTAATGGCTTTCAGATGCACAGCTGCAGCAGGAGATGCCATGTGCTGAGCCTCATTATACCTAATCATGTTCATGGAATGCACTAGAGTGTTCATCATGCGGATATTTTTATTAGCCTTGGTGGGTTCGCGTGAAATAGGTCCTAATTGCGAGTGTCTCCCGCCCAATGTGGCAGACTTGACATGTTTGGTTTGGTGACCCTGAGTTTTACGTGTATCAAGTCCTGTAAACGGCTCAGATTTAGTAGCGAGTTGGGTTATTATTTTGCTTTATAAAGAAACGTCTCCTTCTAAGCAGGTATTTTTTCTTCGCTGTAACGTCGCTCATTTCTTTCATCCTCCTCTTCAGTTCACATCCTGCTTTTTACTTTTATTTCTCAGCCTCGCTGCTCACTTCATTTGCTTTCTGATTCTTCCTTTGTTGGTTTTCCAGCTTCATTCAGATCTCTTTTTATTTCCTCTGTCTGTTCAGACACGCGTTTGGACACGATTAAGCTCCCACACACACTGTATTCCTGGTGTCCAGCCATCCAGAGACGGATTGTGAACAGACTGGGAGATGATCACACGATCAACATGAGAATTAACAGCAAAAAGAGTCCAAAATGACTTGTAGGGTGAAATGATAAACATGGGGGGAGGGGAACCCAAAAAGTGTAAATGTATCTTTTTAAATCGGTCCAAAACAATAACAGGAGCACATGGTGTGTTTAAACAAACTATCGCAACACAAAACCATCAATAAAGACTCCATAAACTTTAGAAATATATAAGAATAAAAAGACATTTTACTCTTCAAAATCTTGGAAAAGGACAGCACGGTGGCGCCATTGTTGGCACAGTGGCTAACACCTGGGTTCGAGTCCCACTCTCCAAAAACATGCGTTAGGTTAACCGGCCGCTGTTAAATTGCCCCTTGGAATGAGTGTATGTGTAGCCCCGGGACAGACTGGCGACCTGTTCGAGGTGTACCCCACCTCTCGCCTTGAATTAGCCTGAATAATGCTAATTCGTTAGTTATGGAAGGTTCAGAAGACAAATGAATGAAAAAAATCTTGGAATATTTGTCGATAAAATCCTCAGTAAAGACCACCCTGTCCTGTTTCCATGGTGCTCACACTTCTTTACTTGCTTCAACAGATTTCAAAGTTTGTCTAAATTAAATTGAATTGAATATAGTTTATTGATGCCCGGAGGGAAATTTGAGAGCTGCAGTGCAAACACCAGGTGTTTAACACTCCGATGCCCCCTCGCCCCTATCCACCGGCGTCCCAGTCCGGTCGCACTGTGTCCAACCAGGCAACCCAAAAACTGGAGTCCGGAATGGGTCACAAAGCAAGGCCACAGTGAGGAACACCAAACTGGTCTCTCTGGGTCCGAGTGAGCACCTCCAGTTCCTCAAGTGAGCAACCGAACGTTTCCATAGAGTGAAACGTGAGAGTGTGGAAAAGAGGTGAATAAGCGTGTGCAGGCAGGCTGGAACGGGTGGAGAAAAGTATCAGGTGTGATGTGTGATAGAAGAGTTTCAGCTAAAATGAAAGGAAAAGTGTATAAAACCGTGATGAGAGCGGCCATGCTGATTGGTCTAGAGACAGTGTGGTGAGAGCGGCCATGCTGATTGGTCTAGAGACAGTGTGGTGAGAGCAGCCATCCTGATTGGTCTAGAGACAGTGTCACTGAGGAAAAGACAGGAAGCAGAGATGGAGGTAGCAGAGATGAAGATGCTGAGGATCTCTCTGTGAGTGACCTGAATGGACAGGATCAGAGGAACAGCACATGTTAGAGGTTTTGGGGATAAAGTTCGAGAAGCCAGACTGAGATGGTTTGGACATGTGCAGAGGAGAGAGAGAGTACATCAGAAGAAGGATGCTGGATTTGGAACCACCAGGAAAGAGGACTAGAGGAAGACCAAAGAGGAGGTTCATGGATACAGTGAAGGAAGACATGAAGATAGTTGGTGTGACCAAAGAGGATACAGAAGATAGGGTTAGATGGAAGAAACTGACTTGCTGTGGCGCCCCCTGAAGGGAAATGCGGAAAGAAGAAGGAATAACAAACCGACCAATCTGATGCATACATTACCCACTCTGGTCTGATACTTCTAGACATCACCTGAAGCCATTAGAGCTTTGTCGGGTAAACGTGTGATTCCACGTTTACTCGTCAAATTAAATGTGTTGGTTTTATTTTTCCCGGCGAGCCGGAGAAACTCCCCTTTCATAGTAAATCTGCTGTGATTACTTTGGATTGATGCGGCCGCCTTTGTTTTCTCTTGCTTTGCATCCCGCTTGCTCATGAATACGCAAGTTTTTGTTCTCTGCAAAATAAATAAATGAATAAATCTTCGTCAGAATGAAGGGATTAATCTAACGCGCAAGCAAACATGAATGTAAAGAGACGGAAAAACAAATTGGCCACGTGAATCCAGATCAGGAGCTTATAGAGACCCAGGATCAGCAGGGAATCAGTCAGGTTGACTTAAACAGCCAATCAGATGCTTTGTTGTGTTATTTTCACTTGAAATCTACGAACAAATAAACTGCACGTCAAATAATAATAATAAAAAAATTCAATAGCATGGAATCAGTTTGCACCAACTATTGTTGCATTGTTTCTGATGCATGATGGTACATTCCATGAGGTACACAGGTGTGTATTATCTCAGGAAACAGCTTTATGACGTCAAAATGGTGGAAACTGTCAAACACTCAAAAGATAATTTTTTTCCTGCAAACTTATAAATATACTTAATTTTAGTTTTCATTATAGTTTAAGTATCTCGGGGTCTTGTTCACGAGTGGGGGAAGGACGGAGCGGGAGATCGACAGGCGGATTGGTGCGGCGTCAGCAATAACTAGGACGCTGCATCGGTCCGTCGTTGTAAAGAAAGAGCTGAACTGAAAAGAAAAGCTCTTGATTTACAAGTCGATCTATGTTTCTACCCTCACCATGGTAACCAGGATCTACGTTCCTACCCTCACCATGGTAACCAGGTTCTACGTCCCTACCCTCACCATGGTAACCAGGATCTACGTTCCTACCCTCACCATGGTAACCAGGATCTACGTTCCTACCCTCACCATGGTAACCAGGTTCTACGTCCCTACCCTCACCATGGTAACCAGGATCTACGTTCCTACCCTCTCCATTGTAACCAGGATCTACGTTCCTACCCTCACCATGGTAACCAGGATCTACGTTCCTACCCTCACCATGGTCACCAGGATCTATGTTCCTACCCTCACCATGGTAACCAGGTTCTACGTTCCTACCCTCACCATGGTAACCAGGATCTACGTTCCTACCCTCACCATGGTAACCAGGATCTACGTTCCTACCCTCACCATGGTAACCAGGTTCTACGTCCCTACCCTCACCATGGTCACCAGGATCTATGTTCCTACCCTCACCATGGTAACCAGGATCTACGTTCCTACCCTCGCCATGGTAACCAGGATCTACGTTCCTACCCTCACCATGGTAACCAGGACCTACATTCCTACCCTCACCATGGTAACCAGGATCTATGTTCCTACCCTCACCATGGTAACAAGGATCGACGTCCCTACCCTCACCATGGTAACCAGGATCTAAGTTCCTACCCTCACCATGGTAACCAGGATCTACGTTCCTACCCTCACCATGGTAACCAGGATCTATGTTCCTACCCTAACCTATGGTCACCAGCTGTGGGTGGTGACCGAAAGAATGAGATCGCGGATACAAGCGGGCGAAATGAGCTTCCTCCGCAGGGTGGCTTCGCTCTCACTCAGAGATCGGGTGATGAGTTCTGTCATCTGGGAAGAGCTCGTTTTCGAGTTGCTCCTCCTCCAGGTCATGAGAAGCCAGAGACTCTACATAGTGCTAACAGGTGTATATGTGACAGAGGGGTCCCTGATGGACGGGGTCCTCATTTATAATCTCAGTCCGATGAAAAACAGGCCAGGAGGAGCTACATAAAGCCAGAGATGGAGGTATTTATAGTCCTCGAAGCGTCCATTTACATCTTTTCTTCAACCTTGAGAGTCTTTGAGTGAAATCTGGATTCCTTTGAGCGGAATCTTTATTGGTTTGAACCAAAACGAAAGAAAAAAATCCCCCCGACTCACGACCCCAAGCTTTGGATTTAATAACAAACTCTTATAATTTGTTTTTAAAAGTTATATTTCCTGACTCCGACCGATAGATTAGTCAGATTAGAGGCTCAAACTGGAGTGATTAATCACATTGACCGGATCAGGTAGTATGAGCTGCCTTCAGTGTCTGACATTTCAAAGAAATGCCAAGTAGAAAACAACAGAAGACGTTATTGATTAACAGAAACAATGATTACTCGCAGCGTTGCTGCTTTCTGACATTTTTCAGGCAGCTTTGTAAAGAGCAAACTCCATCCAGTTTGAACGTTTCTGGCCCAGCGTGATTTAGATGGCGGTGACAATCAAAGTAATCTCCTTTCAGACCAGGAGATCGGAGTCGAACAAAGTTTCAAACTTTAACGAGAATGTTAATATTTTCTGCTCAGATGTGTGTTTACATTTTTCTGTGGATTAAACAGGACAGTTCATTTATCTTCTGAACCAACGGGGGGAACCGGAACCTATCCTGACTGTATCAAAACGAGAGGTAGAGTGTTGTAATGCGGAAGGATCGGGAGTCAGCCAAGGCAGGAAGGCATGATGACAGGGAGTGCTGGTGAGGCTGCGTTTATATAGTCAACAGAGGAATAAGGCGCAGGTGGTCCAGATCAGATAGAATTGGGGGGGAAAGGTGAGATTGTCCCTGGCTCCTTCTGGTGGCGGGCGAGGGAACCACAACAGTAGAGTACAGCACGAACAGGTCCCCAGTCTGTCGTGGGGTCATTCCTAGGGGGCAATTTTATAGCGGTCTATTAACCTAGCACGCATGTTTTTGGAGGGCGGGAGGAAACCGGAATAACCATACCCCGGGAGCGATGCAAACTCCCAGTGTTCCAATCCTCGTGCGAATTGTTAATTGTTTTCAAAATGGCTGCTGTTGTACAAGTGATCCAATGGGAAACACAAATTTTTGGTCAGACCGAATGAGATCGTGGATACAAGCGGCCGAAAGGAACTTCCTCCTCAGGTTGGCTGGGTTCTCACTCAGAAATCAGGTGAGGAGCTCCGCCTTCTGGGAGGAGCTTAGTGTCCTCCTCCAGGTCGAGAGGAGCCAGATGGGGTGGTTTGTGTGACTTGTCAGGATGCCCCCCAAGCGCCTCGCGGGCGAGGTATTTTGGGCACGTCCCACCGGGAGGAGACCAAGGGGCAGACCCCAGCCCCGCTGGAGAGACTATGTCTCACAGCTGGCCGGGGAACGACTCGGGATCCGTCCGGGTGAGCTGGAGGATGTAGCCGGGGGCAGAGAAGCCTGGGCTTCCCGTTTGAGGCTGTTGCCCGCGTGACCCGACCCCGGAACAAGCGGAAGATGATGGAACGGAATTGAACACTGACAGATCAGTGTGTGTCTCTCAACAAGTTACCGTAGAAACCACCTCCTTTTCTGCTGTTTACAATAGCAGGAGTCACAAACACGACTTCACATTAGCAACATCTTGTCATTGACATGAGTAATGACAGGCAGCACCGGCTCATTTTGAATATCATTGCAAATCTACCACATTTTAATTGATTCATTTTTGGAGTTTTAGAGGCGTGGTTTGGTTAGGACGGAGAGATTTGTCGCAGGTTTAGTTGCGTAAAAGGAGTTAAAAATATTTTTTTTATAAGTCTCAAAAGTAAAGCGCATGAGCTGAACGAAAATGGTGCTTAGGTTAAGATCTTCCACAAGTATTTTTAAATTTAACACCAGAACCGCCACGTTCTAAATCTACCTGCGAGCGCCATGACCGTCAATGTGACGCTTATGTAATTATTTATGTTTTGCTTTATTTCATAAATAAACCACTTAATTTTTAAAGTAATAATAATGATAAAATGTTAAATATTTTAAAACAAGAATAAAAAAGCAAATACCAACGTAAAATATTCTAATTCGTCAAAAGCCTACTTTTTTTCCGCATTTTGCGCTGCTGCTTCAAAAATGTCCTCGTTATAAATCGGCTATATTCCAATATGTTAACCTGAACTTTTAAGACTTATCTAGAAAACATGGTCGACTTTATTCAGACTCTCTTCATGGTGTCTCTTCAATATTATCTCAACCTTTCTAATGGCGTCAGAGATCTCCTTGTCTCTCTCCACAAATATAAACACACATACACTTATGTGTAGCCATAGCAATATGTTTGGGGGGGAGACGGTGGCTCCGTGGTTAAAGCTTTCACCCGCGTTCGCCCACGGAACGGAGGTTCGCGGGTTTGCATACCACTGGGTACACGTCTACGGTCCTTGGAGAAGACACCTAACCCCCGTTTCTCCCACCATTGGCGTCGTTGTGGCAGCCTGTTGCGGTGTAGGAGTGCAGCACACAAATTTCCCCGGTGAGGGATGAATACAGTAAAATATTTATTTATGTGTGGCCATAGCAATGTGTTTGTTGCCATAGCAACAACTTTCAATGGGCGCTTCCTCTTAGCTGCTGCGGGGCGCAGCAGGTTAGAGGAGATAAAATGCTTATAGATTTTGAAATGTTCATTTTTAGAACATAAAAAAATAGAAAATATGTTTATATTAAAACTCATTAAAGGGTCAGTTTTATTTTTTCTAATTAGCATATCGAAGTGTCGTGCAGTCAAATTGACCTCTGCGGCGGTTCTAGTGTTGAAGGCTTAAATTTCCAGAGCTCTGGTACTTGAGGAACACCTACGCCCGTTTCAGGTGATTGAATCATTGTGCCAAACGGTATTGGCTGTCTCACATTCAGCTGGTATGTAAACCGGTTTTGTGTTGCATCCAAATGAGCCGCGGCAAATGAGCATCCTCCAAGTGTGTCACGTCCATAATTTATGCCACGGGGCGAACGCTTTCCGCTGATATTATTTCAGAGCCCTGATTAGGGAACCGTGATGGAGCGGTGATTTATAACAGCGAGTCACACCGCTGTCACACGGTAGAACCGAGACCCTCTATAAGGAAACTCTATCCTGTGGGATCCACAGATGGATGGACGCCGCTACCCATCTGCTCGCTGCTACATCTTGACGGCGGCATCCGGTGTAGGATGAGGAGACACATGCCGTCTTGTTAGAGAAGTTGTTAAAGTGAATTAGATTAAAGAGCCATGGGATGATGGTTCTAAACTCGGAGCGTTTATGGGATGGGTGGGCAAACTTTCAAACACAAGGGTACAATAGGATTTTGAATTTGACCGAACAAAAGACTATGCCAATCCGATCTGTCGTCTTCTGCTTATCCGGGGTTGGGTCAAGGGGGCAACAGCCTCAGACGGGAAGCCCAAGCATCTCTCACCCGGCTGCATCCTCCAGCTCACCCGGGAGGATACCGAGTCATTCTCCGGCCAGCAGTGAGACATTCTCTCTACCGGGACCGGGGTCTGCCTCTGGGTCTCCTCCCAATGGGATGGGTCCGAAACACCTCACCAGCAGGGCACTCGGGAAGCATCCCAAGCAGATTCCCGAACCACCCCATTTGGCTTCTCTCGACCCGAAGGAGCAATGGCTTTAGTCTGAGCTCCACATTCTACTGTAGCTCTAAGGGAGAGCCCAGCCACCCTACGGAGGAAGCTCATTTCGGCCACTTGCATCCGTGATCTCGTTCACCCACAGCTGGTGACCACAGGTGAGGGTAAGAACGAATTCAAAATCACTTAATTTGACAATACGGACTTCATTTCATTTTTTTTTCTTACAAACCTGGCGGTCAACTTGGAATCAATCCGCGGGCTACCAATAGACCGCGATCAACTGGTTGGGCACCTACACTCACGATAACCAGGATCTACGTTGCTACCCTCACCATGGTAACCAGGATCTACGTTGCTACCCTCACCATGGTAACCAAGATCTACGTTGCTACCCTCACCATGGTAACCAGGATCTACATTCCTACCCTCACCGTGGTAACCAGGATCTACGTTCCTACCCTCACCGTGGTAACCAGGATCTACGTTTCTACCCTCACCATGGTAACCAGGATCTACGTTCCTACCCTCACCATGGTAACCAGGATCTACATTCCTACCCTCACCATGGTAACCAGGATCTACATTCCTACCCTCACCATGGTAACCAGGATCTACATTCCTACCCTCACCATGGTAACCAGGATCTACGTTTCTACCCTCACCATGGTAACCGGGATCTACGTTCCTACCCTCACCATGGTAACCAGGATCTACGTTTCTACCCTCACCATGGTAACCGGGATCTACGTTTCTACCCTCACCATGGTAACCAGGATCTACGTTCCTACCCTGACCATGGTAACCAGGATCTATGTTCCTACCCTCACCATGGTAACCAGGATCTACGTTCCTACCCTCACCATGGTAACCAGGATCTACGTTTCTACCCTCACCATGGTAACCAGGATCTACGTTCCTACCCTCACCATGGTAACCAGGATCTACGTTCCTACCCTCACCATGGTAACCAGGATCTAGGTTCCTACCCTCACCATGGTCACCAGCTGTGGGTGGAAACCAAAAGAATGAGATTGTGGATACAAGCGGCTGAAATGAGCTTCCACCACAGGGTGGCTGGGCTCTCACTCAGAGATCGGGTGAGGAGCTCTGCCATCCGGGAGGAGCTCGGTGTCGAGCCGGTCCTCCTCCAGGTCGAGAGGAGCCAGATAGGGTGGTTGGGGTATCTGGTCAGGATGCCTCCGAGTGCCTCGCTGGTGAGGTGTTAGGTGCACGTCCCACCAGGAGGACATCAAGAGGCAGACCCTGGACCTGCTGGTGAGACTACGTCTCAGAGCTGGCTGAGGAACAACTCGGGATCCTTCCGGGTGAGCTGGAGGATGCATCCGGGGTGAGAGAAGTCTGGGCTTCCCGTCTGAGGGTGTTGCCCCCACAACCTGGCCCCAGATGAGAAGACGACGTAACGGAATGGAAAGTTGATGCTTCAAAAATGTTGTACATTTCAGGTTATTTTTAGAACATCTCCCCCCGTATCACAAGGGTAACCATCCAAAATTCAAATTTAGAGCAGCATTCCTTCTGAAGCGGCTTTGACTTTATGAAAGGGTTAAAAACCACTGGAGGTTTCTGTGTTTGAACAATAGGACTCTACGGAGAGCTGCAGCTCAGAGAGCGGGTAAGGGGGCGCACAGCAGCGTGGGGATTACTGATGATGGTATTCCATAAAATCTGAACCTGAATGAGCGTAAAACGCACTGGTAATAAATAAAAAGTGGCATTCACAGCCGTGCATAATACGACGTGACATCTGTAGCTGTGCTCACGTCACCGCTACACTCCAGCTCTGGATTACATAACGACTGCCGGGTCGTTATGCTATCTCATTTTTAATTGGAGACCTAATTAGAGACAAAAAAACCCCCAAACATTTGACAAGAGAATGATAGCTTTTTATTTCGTCTTCTGAACAGCTCATTCCTAATGGGGTGGAGGTGGGTGCCGAAGCCTATCCCGGCTGACTTCACAAGAGGCAGGATACACCCCAAACAGGTCACGAGAGAGGGATTTTTTTTCTAAAATATCAAAATGAAATGAGAAATAATCTCTTATTTGCAAATGAATCTCAAACTGATCCCCTCACCTGCCGCTAGAGAGAGCCCGTGGCTTTTCGTCCCTCTTACCCTGATCCCAAACACCTGGCTGATTAGCCCGATGCTAATCAGCTGTGCTTCATCAGCCTGGTGCCTGTTTAAAGTAAGTCTCTCTCCTGACCACGTTGTCGGGGTATTACCATCCCTTCCAGCCTGGTCTTCCCGGCTGCCTGACCAGGAGTTACATCCTTAAACTCTGTTATATTATTTGAACACCTCCCAGGATCCCATCCTAGTTGGTATATCTTTCTACCACTACTAGACGGTGATCTCTGATCTGTTGGGGAGCTGGTGTGGAGACCAAAAGATGCCAGCGGACTTGATGAATTTGTGGACCATCTTGGGAGTAGCTTGGGAGTAGCTTCGTTCACAGGTTTCTGCAACCCCACGAATATCCATGACAACCACAGAGTTGTGTCCAACCTTTTTTGGGTGTTACCCATGATAACCGCAGAGTTGTCATGGGTAACATCCGGTCGGTCGCTGGTAAGAGGAACTGGGGGCGCTCGCTCTGATCCAGAGCGAATGTGGAAGGGCCGTTTTGGAGTTTTGGACTTCGTGGAGCCTGACTCCGTGGACTCATCCTGAACTGGCTACTGTTTAGACGCCTGGTTTCACGGTGAACGGTCTTTTCAGCCACGGACATTTGAAGAACTGCGACCTGGGCGCAACTGTTTATTTACGATAAAAAAAATTTAAATGACTAAAAGCACAATAAAAATTTTTGCATGATAAAATTTTTTAAGACTAAAAGCAATTATTTTCTGTAGTGCAACTGTTTATTTACGATAAAAAATTTACATAAAATATCACAATTTTCTACATAAAATAGGTTTTTGGCCCAAATGTCCGTGGCTGAAATGTCCTAAATTCGGGGGCGCACATGGCTCAAATATCCTAGGTTGCAGTTTTTTGGCTCAAATATCCGTGGCTGAAATGTCCTAGAACCCATTTTCACACCACGTAAACAGACCAAGAAGGACCACTGGAAGGACGAGGGCATCGAGCTGTTTGCGCTGCAGCATCAAATTTTCCTTCGGGGATTCATAAAGTATTTTCAATTCGCTAACAACAAGTGAACTACAATCCTTTGAATTCTGCTTTAAACATACTGTATTCTCTAACTTCATCTTGTCATGAAGCGGTGTGCAGGTGGAAAGAGGAGGACCCCATAACAGGACAGAAAACATGGTTTAAGTGAGCATGCCAGTCCAGTAAGGCTGTGAAAGAAAATTATAAAGATTTAGTGGCATGGGAAGAGGTTATTTTTCTGAATATTGAAGAAAGTTGATATTTACTCTTTGATATTTTACTCTTTACCTTCATACATTTTAAAAAGAATAACATTTTACTTTTTATTCAATAAAGATATGTTCTTGAATGTTTTGTTTGCTAAGGTTGTGCTTATGATAAAGACTTGTTGAGTGTGACGAAATTCTATAGAGTTGTCGGTATGTAAAGGCCATTGGGGAGCAGACCACATGGAGCCACGAGAAGCCAACTTAAATCAGCGTGACTCCGGGATGTTGTTTGTTTGTTTTTCAGGAATTAAGAAAGGAACATCTGTCTTTTGCATAAGGAAGAAATGGGAGTAGGAGAACGAATGACCAAGTGGAGGAAAGAGAAGGCGCCTTAATTAATGAATATTCATGAATTAAATGTCTGGTATAAATCTGGCAAATCTCAGTAGGGTGTTGTCTCTCTTGTAACTTCACAGAGGCACACAGGTGTGTTCTGTCAGGGAACTGAGATCCAGATGCATCTGTTTAGATTTTGATGTTGAGGAATAAATAGTGGAAATTGAGACATTTGTTGAATCCTGGTGGTATTTTAAATACTTGGTATGCTTTCGATATCTGGTTGTATTGGAACAATTTATTGTTCCGCCGGGCCGGTAGAGGGCGCTAGCGATCTAATGTTTATTCGTGTTCAGGAAGTAAGTAGTCAGAGAGAAGAAGAAGACAACGTGTTAAGCTAGCAGTGCCAGAGACCATCCTAGTTTAATTCTAATCATCAACCATCCACACTTTTCGAGCCCTTTGAGCGGCAATATGAGTGAGTAATTTGTTATGTTCATGATTGTATGTTTGTTTGTAGCATTATTTTCAAATATGTATGACTAGATGCTCATTCATTTGTTTTCTGTATGTTTACAGTTTCACACTTCTTTCTATTAAATTCTAAAAAAGCTACAACGGACTGTTCTTTGGAGGAATTGATGGAAAGGAGAGTTTAGCTGGCTGCGAATCCCAACTAGGACACGGGGTCACGTTGGGTGCAACAGTACACTAGTTATCTTAGTATTGGAATCACTGGCCTTCTCTCTTCAGTCTGGACACACAAGAAAGACCGGGTGGTGACATTATTAATTAATTATTGATAATTAAAGCAAATATTGGATTTAATCAAACCTGAAAAGAAAACGAAACCCCGGATTCTTTCAATATGTTTCTTGGTCAGGCGACCAAGGAGACCTAGCTGGAAGGGATGGTATGACCCGACTTGGAGGTCCAGGGTGATTGCCCTAAATAGGCAGTGGGGTCCACAGATGTGTGGTATCAGAATAATCACCCTCAGGTGTCTCTATCAAGGTGATGAGGGAAGGCCAAGGGCTCCTTCTGGTGGTTGGTGAGGGGATCCTGACACATCTACTGACCTGTTTTTATTGAATTTATACAATAAAATTAGAAAAAATAGATGGCAAAAACAAAAAAAATTTCCGACACTAAACCTCTCGTGTCGACTCGTACTAGTTTGTATTTTGGTAATTAGCTTAATTTAGATATTTTTGTTTGGAATTCATACTTTTATACATTTTTGTGAGACTATTAGTTTTAATTGAGTACACATATTTTTTTGTTAATGTTTCAAATTGATGGCAAAACATAAGACTCTGGTTGCCTAGCGCCTGATACGGTAATATGTTTGTGTTTATTTGCCTCCATTTATCGTGTGTGTGTGTGTGTGCGTAAAAGAGTGAGTCCCTGGTTTAAATCAAAGTACAGCAGCAGGTTGAATCAAACCGTAGGAGCAGTAAAAGCAGCTTGATGTTCATTCGGAGGTTTTGCCGTCACATGAGAGACTTTCTACAAGCTGGAGTCCTTGATCAGTCAGACACGTCTGCATCACTATGGAGATGGCCTGAATTCTTTCAAGTCTGAATAAATGTGTTTATGTTAAATCTAAGTCACATAAAAAAATCACCATCTGAGCCCATTTCACACATGGACCGGAACAAATGATTAAAACCTGGTACGGTTTGACGTGGCGTCACTTCGTCAGAGTTAACCATACAGAAAAGTTCCAGCATCGACCCGTCGTGGTAAAGAAAGAGCTGAGCCGAAAAGGAAAGCTCTCGATTTATAAGTCGATCTACGTTCCTACCCTCACCATGGTAACCAGGATCTACGTTCCTACCCTCACCATGGTAACCAGGATCTATGTTCCTATCCTCGCCATGGTAACCGGGATCTAGGTTCCTACCCTCATTATGGTAACCAGGATCTACGTTCCTACCCTCACCATGGTAACCAGGATCTATGTTCCTATCCTCGCCATGGTAACCAGGATCTACGTTCCTACCCTCATTATGGTAACCAGGATCTACGTTACTACACTCACCGTGGTAACCGGGATCTACATACCTACCCTCACCATGGTAACCAGGATCTACGTTCCTACCCTCACCATGGTAACCAGGATCTATGTTCCTACCCTCACCATGGTAACCAGGATCTAAGTTCCTACCCTCACCATGGCAACCAGGATCTAGGTTCCTACCCTCACCATGGTAACCAGGATGTACGTTCCTACCCTCACCATGGTAACCAGAATCTATATTCCTACCTTCACCATGGTAACCAGGATCTACGTTCCTACCCTCACCATGGTAACCAGGATCTACGTTCCTACCCTCACCATGGTGACCAGGATATATGTTCCTACCCTCACCATGGTAACCAGGATCTACGTTCCTACCCTCACCATGGTAACCAGGATCTACGTTCCTACCCTCACCATGGCAACCAGGATCTAGGTTCCTACCCTCACCATGGTAACCAGGATCTACGTTCCTACCCTCACCTTGGTAACCAGGATCTACGTTCCCGCCCACACCATGGTAACCAGGATCTACCGTCCTACCCTCACCATGGTAACCAGGATCTAGGTTCCTACCCTCACCATGGTAACCAGGATATACTACTTTCCTACCCTCACCATGGTAACCAGGATCTATGTTCCTACCCTCACCATGGTAACCAGGATCTATGTTCCTACCCTCACCATGGTAACCAGGTTCTACGTTCCTAACCTCACTGTGGTAACTAGGATCTACGTTCCTACCCTCACCATGGTAACCAGGATCTACGTTCCTACCCTCACCATGGTAACCAGGATCTATGTTCCTACCCTCACCATGGTAACCAGGATCTACGTTCCCACCCTCACCATGGTAACCAGGATCTATGTTCCTACCCTCACCATGGCTGATTTAAGGCAGGGTAGGCAGGGTACATACCGAACAGGTCGCCAGTGTGCTGCGTGCTAGGGGGAGTAGGATTGCTAAAATCTTAACGATATCAATCACCATCCAGATGTGTTAAAGCAGGTTGCAAATCATCGTGAACCACATTTGAAAAGGGCAATGGACAAATTGAGAGGGAAAGGGGCGGGCTCTCTACTGCCACCTGGTGTATACCCCTCATTCTCTTATTTTCTGGTCACTCTCTGGCAGCCATGTTTGCACCGAACTATTCAAACATTTAAATCTTTGTTATTTTCTGGATCTTATTAACTTTATTTGAGATTTCATTGATTAATTCCAGTTTGCAGCAGCTACTGGGGATCTACTACCAATCCGAGGTATTTTTAAAACCTTTCTTTAATCATTTTTATGCTATCATTTGGAAAATTAATGAGCTTAAAGTGAGTAAGGGTCTTATTTTCCCATCTGCTAATGGCCCTGGTTCGGAAATCAATGTGTCTGATGGAGTAATTAAGTTTAGGTGCTGAGAATTAATCAGTAGAAGTTAGAGACACTCCAAAGTCTTAAAAAGGAGAGTGGAGAGCTTTCTCCTTTGCCTGCTTTAAAGACCATTCCTCCGCTTTGCTCTCAACCTGAAATCCAACCGAGTGTGAAATTACTGCGTTCGGAGGCAAAATAAAAGAAAAAGAAAACATATACCGCTTTAAAAAAGTCATTAAATACAGTAATGGAAAAGAAGAAAGCAACGTGAAGGTGGTTTAATAACAGCAGGCGCTTCATTCCTCACCGAGAACAACCAGTACTTAGATTAGATTAAAAGTTAGATGTAGATAACCTATGTACCCGGACCCTCGGTAACGCATCCTCACGGTCAAAACCGTGAATGAGACGTCCTCACAAACTGAACGACTGAAAAAGGTGATGATAAAGTCAGAAGCTGTCGTAAACAACTCTTAAGATGTGGGGAAAAGACGAAGTTTTCTAAAACTTGAAGTGAACTTAGGTCAGTGAAATGAAGCATTTGAAGCAGCGGGGTAACAATTAGAAGACATTGGGCAGGAGACACCCGGACCTTCCTCACGCTCACCCGCCAAGGCTCATGAAACTCCCGTTGGATGAACACAAGTGCATTCCATGAACATGATTAGGTATAATGAGGCTAAGCACATGGCATCTCCTGCTGCTGTGCATCTGAAAGTTGCTAGTAGCGATCTGCATGGTCTATCGCCAGTATTGTTTTTGGTGAACGTCTGGAAGAAGTCGGACTTCCGGGAACTTTGGTCATGTAACAGCTTATGTGCGTGAGCCGCAAAACAAAGCGTGACCAAGCAGTACAGGGGTGTATTCCTGGTGGTAATACCTCTTCATACTGATACATAGCACTAGGTGGTAACACACGGAAGACGCACAATTCACCAGCTGCTTTCTCATGTTTTGAAGGGTTTGTTTTACCCCAACTGTCATGGCGGATGTTGTCCATTGGTGGATGTGACATCATGCCATGCAATAGCCCCTTGCGCCACCCAAAAAATTTCCCTTTTTGTGGAAACAAAATCTTGGCATCTCTGAATTAGAGAGCACGTAGAATTGCCTGCTAGTCTATAACTACACATAAGAAAAAATTGTTAATTAAGATAAATGTAAATTGTTAATTACCATGGTTGACCTCGTTTTCAAACTGTCCTGTCGAGCAGCGGCTGCTACGCAATATTTTACATCCCGAAAAAAACTATAATAATAATAATATCATTGTTATGTTAACCTGGGAATTACTCAGACTGCCTCTACAGCAGGCATGGGACAAACTACGGCCCGCGGGCCACATGCGGCCCGTTAAATGTTTTAATCCGGCCCGCCGAAGTTGAAAAAATTAAATAAATAAACCTTGTTAATGTTTTATTTCTCCTACATTTCTGATGTTTCCTCACAAGATGGCACTCTTGATATATTGGCTTTGTCGCAAAAACAACAACACTGCTCCCATTAAAATGTGTGTGTTTCCGTGATGCGCATGTTGTCAAAATAAATTAGATTTCAAACCTACATTTTAAACCTAGCGCGCTAGATGCGTGTTTTTTAAGCGCTAGGACGCCTGATTTAAACTAAATTTCTGTCCAAATCCAGCCCTAAGGCGCTAGATTACGTGTGTGCAGTGGCCCCAATGGCTTTCCATATCTGGAGCGCTTGTTTACCAAACCATGCCATCCATCTGCACCTGTTCCGGCCCCCTCGTCAATAGTTGGTGACCCAATGTGGCCTGTGAATCAAAAAGTTTGCCCACCTCGTTCTAGAGTCTGACATGGATTTTCGGGAATGGCTAGCTTCCGTTTTATCGCTACTTTTAAAGTCGGACATCTTGGTTTTATTTCACTGACAAATCAGTGTGTTTTTTTGTAACAAACTTCCAAATTTAAGTTGATAAAATGACAGAAAAACTGATATTTAATTTAAAATCTTACACACATTTAATCCTGGGTTTTTTCATCGATGCTCTGAAGAGTTTTTAAAGCAGAAAAACACCCCAAAAAGCTCCAAAAGCAACCCTCAAACATCTGTTTTCATCTTTTTATGGTTGATTCATGAAACTATAATAAAAACAAAATCATCTTTTGATCTGTTTCGTCTTCTTTCCGTCCGATTGGACACGTTTAATACTCCTCTTTAATAATCTACAGGACGACGCTCATTATGAGAGGGGGGAGATGAACCCCATCAGACCCAACACTGACATCACGTCTGTCTCCATGGCGATGCTGGAGGAGAGATGGACTGAAAAAGAGAGGGGCTGGAAATCCTCAAGGAGAGGCGTGAAGGAACACAGTGTCAGGAAGCGACCTGCTCTGAATACTAATACCCCGGGCAGGAGGGGCACGTGCCCACACACACACATTAACACACATACACACACACACACACAGGTCAGTGGTGTCTCTCTCAGTTTTGTCAACAATCAGATGGTATCAAGTGAGAAATCGGCTTTGAGGAGAAATGTCAGTGTGGCCGGCGGTGACATTAAAGTCTGATGGACTGAGGCATCGAAGGAGAGAAAAAGAGGAAACTGATGGACGTGATAACCCCCCCACCCCCTACCAGGGCTGGAAATGTGATGCTTCCAGTTGCTTTCACTGGCTTAAAAAAAGAGCCCCCCTCAAGCGAGGGGCAAATTTAAAATATTTCTATTGCAAAGGAATAAAACGATGGAAAAAATCCAAAAGAGTCCAAGAGAGCTCCAAACAGCTTCTGAGCAGCTGGTTTTTGGCCCAGTTGGGGTTGCCGCTAAACTAAGTGCCTGACAGCCACTTGGTGGAACAGAGCTGGAACACGCAACACTTTCATGTGGGTCAGAATGTGGGTTACAGTGACTCCTCTGGATTATACTGATGCCTGAAACTGAAGCTCCGCATCGTGGTAGTGATTGTTTTCCATATTTTATTCATCCCTCAACAAAGAAATTTGTGTGCTGCATTCCACCGCAGCAGGCTGCCAGGATGGCGCCAATGGTGGGAGAAACAGGGGTTAGGTGTCTTCTCCAAGAACACCTAAAGATGAGCTCAGTGGAATTCGACCAGTGGTGGAACGTAACGAAGTAAATGTACTTCTTTACTGTACTTAAGTAAAAAAATTGTGTATCTGTACTTTACTTAAGTAAAATTTAAGACCGGTACTTTTACTTTTACTTCACTACATTTTTAGAGCAAATATCTGTACTTTTACTTCGCTACTTTTTAAGAGTGTGTTTTACATTTTCGTTCAGGAATTTGAAAAACATGTTTTTTTTTAGCGCATCTTGAAGCCGCATCGCCAAAATCAAAGGGAGCAGTTGTTCGGGAGAAAAAGTCATGAATCGAGA
This sequence comes from Neostethus bicornis, assembly GCA_902685375.1. Classification (NCBI taxonomy): domain Eukaryota; kingdom Metazoa; phylum Chordata; class Actinopteri; order Atheriniformes; family Phallostethidae; genus Neostethus; species Neostethus bicornis. The sequence goes on along the minus strand of CACRXE010000066.1, from coordinate 2,454,977 downwards.
AACATTTTCCATTCATTCAAAAACCTAACATCAAATATAGTACAAATTAAAAAGAGTCAGAAGATTGTTGTTCGTTGTGTTTACTTCTAAATAAAAAGTTGAGCCATCGTTACACAGAGCAGGGGCGGATCTAGAATTTTCCAAAGGGGGTAGGGCTTTGACAAAGCCAATATAGGGTGACTGGGGGGCCTCCCCCCCAAAACATTTTAAAAAACAAGTGTAATTTTCCTACATTTTGGTGGCCCATTTGCTGGCCCTTCTAGGGGATAGCTTGACTAGTCCCCTTTCCTTTCTTCTTTTTTTTGTGGACCAAAAGAGGCGGGAGAGGGGGGAGAGGGTCACGCCCCTGCAGAGTATTTATTTGTGACCCTATAGCACAAAAAATAACATTTAAATTATGGTCGAATACTTTTACTTTTTACTTAAAAAGTAAAATTTACACCAAGTACTTTTGTACTTTTACTTAAGTAGATTTTTTTATTGGTACTTTTACATTTACTTAAGTATTTTTTTTGCCTAATTATCTGTACTTTTACTTAAGTACGAAAAGTAAGTACATCATCCACCACTGAATTCGACCTAGTGAACTTCCGGCGAACTTCCGGTCCAAGGGCGAACATTTGACCATTGAGCGATCGCCTCCCCCCCTTAGAACCACAAAATAATTATTTAGAGGCACTCCTGAAGGCCTAGGAGTGAACTACCACTCATCTTTTTTATACCGTACTTAACATAAACACATATCACTGTACGCACATAATTGGTCCGCAAGCGTAGTCAAAATGTACACATTAAAGATTTCCTGAGTACCATGACGAGCCAATGAAGTGTTCATATGATCCACCGTCTGTTCAACGAGTCTGTTAAAAGAACTTGGTTTAATTGCGAAATTGCGGCACACGCCCCCCGGTTAAGAAGAACTATATTCCACATTCTGGTAAAATAAAAACATACATTTAGTCTCATAATTAAATAAACAGTGAATTGTCATGATCCCCTCACCTGCCACCAGAGGGAGCCCTGAACCTTCCCTCATCATCCTGATTAGGGACACCTGAGGATGATTAATCTGATTATGCACACCTGTGGGTCATACTACCTATTTAAAGACAGTCTCCCCTGACTTCCACGTTGGGTATCACCGTCTTTCGCAGCCAGGTCTTCCTGAACAAGTTTTTAATTGAACTGTTATATTTTTGGACTCAAAGCCATTCCTTTGGATTAATTCTACGCTTTTGCTTGATTTCATTAATAAATCCTGTTTATGTCCTGCGTTTGGTTCCTCCTCCTTCCACATGAGTGGAATGTTTGCCTGTCAGAGTAAAAGACTGCCACTCCGTGTGTGTGTGTGTTTATCCTATTATTTCCTCTCAGGCCGGCTGGAGTAAATCCTGTTGATTCATCTGTTCAGAAAAGTTCAAACTCATTCAGTTTTCGAGGACCTCTCTGGTCTAAATACGTTCAATGCATCAGAAAAGCTCTTGTGACTGTGTTTGGAGTTTTTGAAGCTTAATGTAAAACACATAAAGAAAGAAAATGAAAAACTGAACCTCGTAAACCGGTGCGAAACCATTGGAATAAATAAAAACTTTGAGTTAAACTGTGATTAAGAATCAGCTTCAGAACAAAAATTTAAGAAGATATGGATAAAACCATGACGTTAGGAATTCAATAATTTATACTTTATTAATCCTCATCGGGAAACTTTGTGTGCTGCGTCACACCGCAGCAGGCTGCCACCTATGACGGCGCCAATGGTGGGACAACGGGGGGTTACGTGTCTTCTCCAAGGACCATCGACGTGAACTCAGTGGGAATCGAACCCGTAAACTTCTGGTTAACTCCCACCATTGGCGCCGTCATAGGTGGCAGCCTGCTGCGGTGAAATGCAGCACATAAATTTCCCGTGAGGGATTAATAAAGTATTAAAAAAATAAATAAAAAATTTGAGGGCGAACGCTCTACCACTGAGCTATTGCCACCAAACGAAGACGGTAGCTCAGTGGTTAGAGCTTTCACCCGCGGACCGGAAGTCAACCGGAAGTTCGCGGGTTAGCCTCCCACTGAGTTCACGTTTAAGGTCCTTGGAGAAGACACCTAACCCCATGTTTCTCCCACCATTGGCGCCGTCATATGTGACAGCCTGCTGCGGTGTAGGGGTGCAGCACACAAATTTCCATGTTGAGGGACGAATAGTGTGAGTAAAATTTTAATTAATTAGCCAAATAACGAGAATCAGCCTTTTTTTTTGGATCCCTAAAATTAACATCAATCCAAAAAAAACTTTATTGATTAAAACCAAATTTTAACGTCCACACTTTAAACTTGGGTATCCATGTATCGACGGTTTCTATGTCGCCTGGGTTTACTGTGAAAAACTAATATGGATTCCCGAGGCAGTCAGACATTGATCTGAACCTAACGTTAGTATTTCTCCGAATATGACGTTCACCGAGGCTCCCCGTCCCATCCGTCCTTCCCCGATGCCGATCTGCCTTCCTGACAGCCTCAGATGCACATCTTGGCAGCTTTTAATAAAAGCGGATTGAACGCTTTAGATTTGGCGAGGCGATAGATTCAAAGAGATTTATGTTTGAACTCATGCTTTAACTTGAAATGTTTCCACACAGGAGCTGCGACACTTGCTGCGTGGAAAAGAAAAGCAGAGAAAATGAGGCCGGATTTTTGCAGCTCAACTTAAGCTTCCTGAGGAATCCCACACAATGTGCTCTTCTTCTGTACCTCTAGGATTTTGACCTATTTGCTCAGTAAGTCACCCAAATATAGACGAAGCGGAGCGGGAAGTCTTAGAATATACATTAACATTTGTTTTTGTATGCGTTTGATATGAATATGCCCCATTTTAAAAACCACATGTAATCGATTTGCTGCCGAGTGTGAAGCGGCCGGGATGGGAATTCACGCCTCTAAATCCGAGACCATGGTCCTCGCATGGAAAAGGGTGGAATGTCCCCTGCAGGTCAGGGACAGGGTCCTGCCCCAAGTGGAGGAGTTTAAGTATCTCGGGGTCTTGTTCACGAGTGGGTGAAGGATGGAGCGGGAGATCGACAGGCGGATCGGTGCAGCATCAGCAATAACTAGGACGCTGCATCGGTCCGTCGTGGTAAAGAGAGAGCTAGCCGAAAAGCGAAGCTCTCGATTTACAAGTCGATCTACGTTCCAACCCTCACCATGGTAACCAGGATCTACGTTCCTACCCTCGCCATGGTAACCAGGATCTACGTTACTACCCTCACCATGGTAACCAGGATCTACGTTCCTACCCCCACCATGGTAACCAGGATCTACGTTCCTACCCCCACCATGGTAACCAGGATCTACGTTCCTACCCCCACCATGGTAACCAGGATCTATGTTCCTACCTCCACCATGGTAACCAGGATCTATGTTCCTACCCTCACCATGGTAACCAGGATCTACGTTCCTACCCTCACCATGGTAACCAGCTGTGGGTGGTGACCGAAAGAATGAGATCGCGGGTACAAGCGGCCGAAATGAGCTTCCTCCGCAGGGTGGCTGGCCTCTCACTCAGAGATCGGGTGAGGAGCTCTGCCATCCGGGAGGAGCTCGGTGTAGAGCCGCTCCTCCTCCAAGTCGAGAGGCGCTAGATGGGGTGGTTCGGGCATCTGGTCAGGATGCCCCCCGAGCGCCTCGCGGGCGAGGTGTTTCGGGTACGTCCCACCGGGAAGAGACCAAGGGGCAGACCCCGGACCCGCTGGAGAGACTATGTCTCACAGATGGCCGGGGAACGACTTGGGATCCTTCCGGGTGAGCTGGAGGATGCAGCCGGGGAGAGAGAGGCTTGGGCTGCCCGTTTGGGGCTGTTGCCCCCGTAGCCCGACCTCAGAACAAGCGGAAGATGGCGGAACGGAACATGTAATGTAGATCCGCTAAGTGTCCCACATTGGGAAGGAGACACCCACAATTAGGACCTATCTCACGCTCATCCACCAAGGCTAATAAAACTTCCTCTAGTGCATTCCATGAATATGATTAGGTATAATGAGGCTAAGCACATGGTATCTCCTGCTGCAGCTGTGCACCTGAAAGCCGCTAGTAGCGATCTGCATGGTCTGTTACCAGTATTGTTTTTGGTGAACGTATAGAAGAAGTCGGACATGTTAATTGCAGGTGGTCAAACCTAGTATTCATTTGAACACTGACATTGTCCAAGATGTAATAACACTTTCTTTTCTTCTTTGGAAAGAACTTTAAAATCTGCCAGTTTGAGTGCGCCCCCATGTGTTGAGGCAGAGTACTGCCTGCCTCACCTACTGAATTTTTTCTGCATATTATTATTCAAATAAAAGAAATGTACTTTTCTATCCAGCAAACCAGGTTGCAGCGAAGAAGGGAGCTTTTCTAAACTGTGTTCGTTGAAGAGACGGAAAAGAATTTCTGTCTCCCCGGAAGGTCGGATTTTTCTTTCTACAGAAACCGGATCCAAATGAGGTGTTTAAGTTTTAAAGGGTGCTAACCCCTGAGATAAATGTAAAAGCGATGGAAAACGGAATCTAAATCAGATGACAGGCTGTATTGTTCCTGTTTACTAGAGAAAAGAGGTTCAGCCATCAAAGCGTCCTCCTCTTGTTTCTAGAGGCACTCCACCATTGATCTGCTTTGTTACATTCCCTTATGGAAACACCTCCTTCAGTTCAGACGGCTCAAACACACTTTCACATGGAGTAAAAGGAGATTTCTGACTGCCTAATCCACTGCTCTTTGTCTCCTTTATGTATTGTTTGGCTTGTCCCAAGATGGCCGACTAGACCTTGTCTTATTCATGACCTAAAATGAGTTTGACCCCTCAAAAAAAAAGACAGATGGAGCTTGTTTTTTAGTTTAGTTAAGATTCTGAACTAAAAAGCCGTGTTTGGTATCTTGGGGCGCTGCTGTGGTCCCTCACCTGAGCTCACCTGATTCTTTTTTAGAGCAAACCGCGTGTAAACATCAATAATAAATGTAGCCTGTGGCTAACAGCTAGCACGTTGTGAAAATGGCAGAAAAGTGGAGTTGGATTTGGTTTTAGAAAACGAGACAAGACGACTAATTAGACAGCTTAAATCTTTTACTCGTAGCGGATCAGATCGATGTTCCTGAACTTTATTAGGCAGCTGGTTGCCGTGGTGACGGCGGTTATAAAAGCCTGAAACAAAAGGAAAAAAAGAGCTTCGTTGTCACTTTAGAAAAATAAATGCTTTTAAAAACCTTTTTGTTGAAGGTATTTTTTTATTAGATTTGAACTGATTCGATTTTTAGGGAATCGAACGGATGGAGTGGGAGATCGACAGGCGGATCGGTATGGCGTCAGCAATAACTAGGACGCTGCATCGGTCCGTCGTGGTGAAGGGAGAGCTGAGCCGAAAAGCAATGCACTTAAATTACTAAAAGATCTACGTTCTAACCGTCACCATGGTAACCAGGATCTATGTTCTTACCGTCACCATGGTAACCAGGATCTATGTTCCTACCCTCACCATGGTAACCAGGATCTACGTTCCTACCCTCACCATGGTAACCAGGATCTAACGTTCGTACCATCACCATGGTAACCAGGATCTACGTTCCTACCTTCACCATGGTAACCAGGATCTACGTTCCTACCCTCAACATGGTAACCAGGATCTACGTTCCTATCCTCACCATGGTAACCAGGATCTACGTTCCTATCCTCACCATGGTAACCAGGATCTACGTTCCTATCCTCACCATGGTAACCAGGATCTACGTTCCTACCCTCACCATGGTAACCAGGATCTACGTTCCTACCCTCAACATGGTAACCAGGATCTACGTTCCTATCCTCACCATGGTAACCAGGATCTACGTTCCTATCCTCACCACGGTAACCAGGATCTACGTTCCTACCCTCACCATGGTAACCAGGATCTACGTTCCTATCCTCACCATGATAACCAGGATCTACGTTCCTACCTTCACCATGATAACCAGGATCTACGTTCCTATCCTCACCATGGTAACCAGGATCTACGTTCCTATCCTCACCATGGTAACCAGGATCTACGTTCCTACCCTCACCATGGTAACCAGGATCTATGTTCCTATCCTCACCATGGTAACCAGGATCTACGTTCCTACCCTCAACATGGTAACCAGGATCTACGTTCCTACCCTCAACATGGTAACCAGGATCTACGTTCCTACCCTCAACATGGTAACCAGGATCTACGTTCCTATCCTCACCATGGTAACCAGGATCTACGTTCCTATCCTCACCATGGTAACCAGGATCTACGTTCCTACCTTCACCATGATAACCAGGATCTACGTTCCTATCCTCACCATGGTAACCAGGATCTATGTTCCTATCCTCACCATGGTAACCAGGATCTACGTTCCTACCCTCACCTATGGTAACCAGCTGTGGTGGTGACCGAAAGAATGAGATTGCAGATACAAGCGGCCGAAATGAGCTTCCTCCGCAGGGTGGCTGGGCTCCCACGCAGAGATTGGGTGAGGAGCTCTGCCATTCGGGAGGAGCTCGGTGTCAAGCCGCACCTCTTTCAGGTTGAGACAAGCCAGATTGGGTAGTTCGGTCATCTGGTCAGAATGCCCCCCGAACGCCTCGTTTTTGAGGTGTTCCGGGCACGTCCCACCAGGAGGAGACCAAGAGGCAGATCCCGGACCTGCTGGAGAGACTTTGTCTCACAGCTGGCTGGGTAACCACTCGGGATCTTTCCGGGTGAGCTGAAGAATGCAGCCGGGATGAGAGAAGCCTGGGCTTCCCGTTTGAGGTTGTTGCCCCTGCAACCCAGCCCCGGATAAGCGGAAGACGATGGAACGGAACAATTTTGAGGGTCTTAAGACAAAAGGTCTATGCCACAAATTTATAGGGCAGGTTAAAGGTGTTTGACAAGTGGGACGTGGGAGATATAGCTCAGCTGGCTTTGTACAAAAAAGTTTCCTGTTCGATTCCCGATAAGCTCATGCCTAAGTGTCCTTGGAGAAGACAATTAACCCCCAATTACTCCCACCATTGGCGTCGGGATTTTGGACTCACTTGTTTCCGTTTATCTTTCCAACCGCCATTATTTCTACGTTAAAGTTTCCCCAAAACGGGACCAAACTGATTTTTATAAAGTTTCCAAATGACTCAGAGCTGATACGATGAGGAGTAACAGCTTTTTCCGCTCAGCTGGAGGACCTATTTTACATCTACTGGCTTCACCTCAGAGCACCTACAATAACTCCGGTGTCGCCCTCACTGACAACATCATTAGTAATGTGGAGAAACATAAAGACCTAGAAGCTAAACTCAGAAGGTTCAGCTCTCCGGAGTGTCCTGGATCTTTCCCGGGTCACCTCCTGGTGGGATGGAAACATAATACCAACACGATATTTAATATGTTAGTTTAAAATGCTGTTTTAGAAACAGAGCGACAGTTTTAACACTAGAAGCCCCAAGATTTTCTCAACCTCCTGTCTACCCCAAAAAAGAGTCATCTGGCACCTTTACCTTACCTACACACTGAGGGGCGGAGTCGCTTTTGCGACTCAATCAGAGTCTCTTAGTCCTAGTCTCCGAGTTTTAAGTGCCTTCCAAGCGACTCTTAAGTGTCTTGTTTACTAACTCAAGCAGAAGGCCTTGGGGTCTTGAGACACCTCCATGGGCTTTTAGGTAGTGGTGGTCAATCGACCCCCTCATTAGGGTTCTAGTTTTAACCATAAGGGGAAAAAGTGTTACTCTGTTAGTTTAACTCTCACTTTGTACGGTTATAAATAAATAATACCTATGTATACCATGTATATTGTATACTATGTATACCATGTATATTGTATACTATGTATACCATGTATATTGTATACTATGTACACCATGTATATTGTATACTATGTATACCATGTATGTTGTATACTATGTACACCATGTATGTTGTATACTATGTATACCATGTATATTGTATACTATGTATACCATGTATATTGTATACTATTTATACCATGTACGTATGTTGTATACTATGTATACCATGTATATTGTATACTATGTATACCATGTACGTATGTTGTATACTATGTATACCATGTATATTGTATACTATGTATACCATGTATATTGTATACTATGTACACCATGTATATTGTATACTATGTATACCATGTATATTGTATACTATGTATACCATGTATATTGTATACTATGTACACCATGTATATTGTATACTATGTATACCATGTATGTTGTATACTATGTAAACCATGTATATTGTATACTATGTACACCATGTATATTGTATACTATGTATACCATGTATGTTGTATACTATGTAAACCATGTATGTTGTATACTATGTATACCATGTATATTGTATACTATGTAAACCATGTATATTGTATACTATGTATACCATGTATGTTGTATACTATGTAAACCATGTATGTTGTATACTATGTATACCATGTATATTGTATACTATGTATATCATGTATGTTGTATACTATGTATACAATGTTGTTTTCGTCAGCGATGATGAAAACTAAATGATTTCGTTAACGAAGCGTTTTTTCATGATGATGACGAAACGATAACGAAATAAATGCAAAATTTTGGTGACGAAAATAAGACCAGACGTATGCAAGTTTCTGTTGACCAGATGAAAACGTAATGAAATAGGCGTCAGACTTTTACATTTCTGTCTGTGAAAAGAAAAAAAACACAGCGGCTGCATCTGTCTCTAATGGCGACACGCCCCCCACGATGCTGCACGTTCACACCGTCTACACAACACACCTCCACCATGAGGAAGTCACACACCATGGTGAAAACAGCAGCAAAGGAGCTTGGTGGTCAGAAACTTTAAGTTTTCCACATATTTTGCGCAAATAGCATGCTAACGCGGGTACAATCGCCAAAATGAGCTTCCTCCGCAGGGTGGCTGGGCTCTCACTCAGAGATCGGGTGAGGAGCTCTGCCATCCGGGTGGAGCTTGGTGTTGAGCCGCTCCACCTCCAGGTCGAGAGGAGCCAGATGGGGTGGTTCGGGCATCTGGTCAGGATGCCCCTTGAGCGCCTTGCGGGGCGAGGTGTTTCGGGCACATCCCACCAGGAAGAGACCTAGGGACAGACCCTGGAACCGCTGGAGAGATTATGTCTCACAGCTGGCCGGGGAACGACTTGGGATCCTTCCGGGTGAGCTGGAGGATGCAGCCGGGGAGAGAGAGGCCCGGGCTGCCCGTTTGAAGCTGTTGCCCCTGCGACCCGACCCCGGAACAAGCGGAAGATAACGGAACCTAAGCATGCTAACTTCAAGCTAATGCTAGCTTGTCGGCGCTGCTAACTTCTTTAGTTAGCTTGGTTGCGCTAACGACTGATTTAAAGACACAGTGTAATGTTTACTTTGTTTACAGGGTTTTTAAGAGGTGTCAAGTTACAACGTTCCTCACTCATTGAAACATTTTTATTTATTTTACGTTGTTTTACAATGTTTGATGCTTTGCGCAAGTTAAAGCTCAGCAGAGTTTTTTTTTCTTCTTTTTTTTTTTTTTTTAGTTTTTCTTTAAATCTGCATCATTCTCAGTAATAAAGACACAACTGTTAAAGTAAGAAATTTTTTTTACACTAAAACTAGACTAAAAACATTCTAAGTATCCCCGACGAAAACTAAACAAAAACTCTTTTGGGTTTTCGTGACTAAAACGTGACTTCTTCTTCTTCTTTCGACTTTTCCCTTCAGGGGGCGCCACAGCAAGTCAGTTTCTTCCATCTAACCCTATCTGCTGCATCCTCTTCAGTCACACCAACTATCTTCATGTCTTCCTTCACTGTATCCATGAACCTCCTCTTTGGTCTTCCTCTAGTCCTCTTTCCTGGTGGTTCCAAATCCAGCATCCTTCTTCTGATGTACTCTCTCTCTCTCCTCTGCACATGTCCAAACCATCTCAGTCTGGCCTCTCTGACTTTAAAACCTCTAACATGTGCTGTTCCTCTGATCCTGTCCATCCTGGTCCCTCCCAGAGAGATCCTCAGCATCTCCATCTCTGCTACCTCCATCTCTGTTTCCTGTCTTTTCTTCAGTGCTACTGTCTCTAGACCAATCAGCATGGCCGCTCTCACCACGGTTTTGGACACTTTTCCTTCATTTTAGCTGAAACTCTTCTATCACACATCACACCTGATACTTTCCTCCACCCGTTCCAGCCTGCCTGCACACGCTTCTTCACCTCTTTTCCACACTCTCCATTGCTCTGGACTGTTGATCCTAGATACTTAAAATCTTCCACCTTCTTTATCTCTTCTCCCTGTAACCTCACTAATACGTGACTAAAATAAAAAGAGATGCTGAAAATGTGACTAAAACGTAAATTAATATTTGTCCAAAGACGAAGACTAAAACGAAAACTTAGATGGCTGCCAAAAACAACAATGTATGTAGATACTATGTATATTTTGTCATTTTTGACAACAACACATCTCAATGTCATCTGCATACATCATTGTCCATGGCGATTCCTGTCTGATCTCGTCTGTCAGCCTGTTCATCACCGTAGAGAACAACAAAAGAATCAGAGCAGATCCTTGGTGCAGTCCCACCTCCACACTGAACTCCTCTGTCTCACCTACAGCACACCTCACCACTGTCTTACAGCCCTCATACATGTCCTGAACCACTCTAACATACTTCTCTGTCACACCAGACTTCCTCATACAATACCATAGTTCTTCTCTAGGTACCCTGTCATACGCTTTCACTAGATCTACAAAAACACAGTGTAGCTCCTTCTGGCCTTCTCTGTACTTCTTTATCAGCATCCTCAAGGCAAATACTGTATATTTTTTTACTTATTTATTTCGGTCACAGTGTAATTTCACATTAATGAAATAAAGAAAATAATTATATTTTAGCAAAGGACCGAAAAGGTATCGGCTGAAGCAAACGCTTATTACGCCGACCCTTTTCTTCTCTTTTTTTTTTTTACATCATCACAAAAGCAAAAAGACATAAGCAAACATTAAGCAATCCATCATAAAACATATAAGTAAATATTCAGAAATCAATCATAATACATAAAATGAAAATTAGAACATCAAATGAAAAAGTAATACAAGTACAAAAGTAATACAATTGTTACTATTATTGTTTACTTTGTATATAAGCTTGAATTTAACCATTAAGACTTGCATATTTTTTAAGTAATAATAACTTAAATTTCTTTTTTAAACATAAAAGATTTAAAAACAATTTAAGTTCATCATCACAATTATTCCAAAGATCCACACCTTTAATAGAAATACAGAATTTTTGTATATGTATGTAGGGAAAAACTTTGCTGAGTCCAAGATCTTTGCAATCCGTGAATGAAACCCCAGAACTTGTTTCAACTCCTATATTAAATCAATAGACCAATAAAAAGTCCGCATATTTTTTTATTTTGAATTACTCTATTCATCCCTCACCGGAGAAATTTGTTTGCTGCACTCCTTACACCGCAGCAGGCTGCCCTTCAACGGCGCCAATGGTGGGAGAAGCGGGGGTTAGGTGTCTTCTCCAAGGACCCTAGACGTGCTCTCCGTGGGACGCGAACCCGCGATCTTCCGGTCCGCGGGCGAACGCGCTAACCACGCGGCCACCGTCTCCACCCTATTACCGTTATATTACCGTTCATTCTTCCCTCACTGCTGAACGTGACCCTCATATCGTTGATATTTATTCTACATAGACCTTTAACACTTCAGAATTTTGTAAGTCCTTTTTGATCTGGAAGTGCAATCATTGATTTGTCACTAGTTTTAATTATTGTTTTGCACTATTTAATGAAACGTCTGTTCTGGAACGCTTGTATCTGTTTTGGGTCTCTTGGTTCCTTGAAGAGATTTCCAAATCTCAATGGGATTTATTCCTGGTTAAATGAAATAAAAATGGACATTTGAGCTTTCTTCTTTGATGGTCTCAGATTTGGAGGTTCCCAGAGAGAAAGAGAGGCTATCTATCAGTTGGGTCGCTAGTTCAAATCCCATCAATCAGGATAATTGGTTTATAATTGTCCTTCATTACGTCCCTGCAGAAACCATCCGTCTGGTTTGCTGTTACTGCTGGGACTACCAGACATGGACAACCTGCATGTAAGTCAGAGGATTGAGGTCAGAGATCGGTCAGTCTACCTGAAAATAAGAAGTCTGCCACTTGCTGCCTCCAGAGAGCCAAGCGTTAATATGAAAAACAGAAGATTGGTATTTTATGGCCAAACATCCACAACCAAACACATTGAGATGAGTCACACAGGGACAGATTGAAACATGTCCTTGGTTTTTGTTTGATGCTAAGCTAACCTTGGAGGCTGCGGCGTCTTACTGAGAACTGAGGTTTTTCTGTAAGAAGAGGAAGGAAAGAGTTCTGGAGTTTTATTCAAATGGCTTTTTCCTCTCAGGCAAGTGCTTGCTTGCTTATTGTGAAATTGGGTGAGTACATAAAAATTCAACTGAATCCCGGGGCGTGACGGGCTCATGAAAAAGCAGAGAGAAACAATTCCGATGAAAGATCGGCCTCGCACTGGAAGAGAAATCAATGATCCAGGCTTTGAAGCTCATTTAGTGCTCAGTCTCTCCCGGCATGGCCGACTGCTAACTATGAAACATCTCCCAGGCGTTTTGTGCTCCATGAGTAACTCAGAGGTTTTGGATTTGAGAGGATACGTGAGCAGACGGAGGAAGAGGGGCTGCATGATTCGGACAAAATATGAAATTGCGATTTTTCGGTTTGATATTTTGATTTTGATTTGAGCTTTAAGCAATGGGGCTAAACAATGTCCTTCGTTTCTCTACTTATTGTTGCTTTTGTTTTGTTTAGTCTTCAAAAACCGCGTATCGTTAAAGAAGTCACCGGGGGAGCCTATCCCGAGGCGTATCTTTATTGCTAGGGGCGTTTCATAACAGCCAATCAACCTAACATGCATGTTTTTGGACGGTCCGAAGAAACCGATGTACCCGGTGGAAACCCACGCATACACGAGGAGAACATGCAAACTCCACACAAAACCTAGTGTTTCAAAGCTTCCCGCCCACTCCAGGTCTCAAACCCCCAATCTTCTTGCTGTGAGGCCACTCTGCTAACCACTGCCCTGCCGTGCCGTCCTTTTTAACACTAGTAGACCAAAACAAAAAGAGTAGTAGTCTCATCCTTCTGTGTCCCGTTCCCCAACTCCCTCTTGTCCATGTTTGTCTGTCTCTCTGTCTCTGTGTGAAGTTGGGCGGAGCCAGTCGGGAGCTGCAACAAGTCACACCTGAAACTCATCTACTCATCTGCTGCAGCATAAATGGATCAGTTTTTCACTCACTCTTTGCCAGATCGTTTGTTTCCCATGCTTGACCTGCTATCCAATTTTTGGCCCTAGCTCGAACTCCAGTACCAGCCTAATAAATCTGTTTTTGTTTTCTTCATCTGAACCTTTCATCAATCTATTAAATCTGTCTTTGTTTTCTTCATTAGAGTCTGTCTGTTGTGTCAAGGGTGTTTTTTTTGGCCTCAGCTCCACATTACGACAAACCCACAAAATTTTTCGTCTAATATAAACACCCAGCTTGAAGCCCCGTGAACCATTAGTGGCTCATCAACATGCATCTCAATATGAATTCCTTTTTTAAGTACCCAACCCCCATTCAGGTGGACCCTTACTTCAGTAGGATGGAGCGTAGGGTCTTTTAAAATTCTGAAATCACTGTTTTAAATTATTTCCACATGATTCTTCATTTCAAAGAAGTATTGCTTCTTTTTTTTTTCTTTAACAGGACTTGAGGTTTATTTGATTCGGTTCCAAATTTTTTCTTCATTATGCAAAACTGCTCTTTTGTCAATTTTTAGTCCAAAATCACTCGTTTCTACTTTAAAGTGAAAAACCTTTTATAAGAAATATTTCTCTTTACGTCGCTTGTTTAAATAATTCATGAGACAATTTTCCACAGATGACATAATAAAGAGATAAAATAAAGTCTCTATTTCTTCACCTAAAAATGAAGACGTCTATGAAACCTCCGGAGTGATGTCTAACCAGAATAAAAACGTCAAATTCAAATCCGGCCTTTTTTCAGAAAACTTTAAAATAGAACTAAAAAGCATTTCCATTTACCGCTGGTCACTCTGGTCTGTTGGGAGACCTGCTGTAAGTTGTCACGGTGTTTGAAGATGAGATGAAACTTTAATCACCTCTATGAGGGAAATGGGCCGGCGCGGCAGAGAATAGGATGGATTAAATTACGTAATAAAAAAAAAGGACAGATACATGAAAAAGCAATCAAATAGGATCAAAATGTTGATCATGTGAGTGGTGTTGACCTAAATAAGGGACTACTGTGCATGTAAATTCAGCCCCGTGTGACTACTTCTGGCCTGAATACCACCACCTGAACATTAACATTAAAATTTAGTTTTCAAAGTTCAGTTTTAACCCACGACAAACAAAAATCTCTCATCAAAAAGTACAGTTTCCTCCTTCTCCTTCTTTCGGCATTTCCCTTTAGGGGGCGCCACAGCAAGTCAGTTTCTTCCATCTAACCCTATCTCCTGCATCCTCTTCAGTCACACCAACTATCTTCATGTCTACCTTCACTGTATCCATGAACCTCCTCTTTGGTCTTCCTCTAGTCCTCTTTCCTGGTGGTTCCAAACCCAGCATCCTTCTTCTGATGTACTCTCTCTCTCTCCACTGCACATGTCCAAACCATCTCAGTCTGACCTCTCTGACTTTAAAACCTCTAACATGTGCTGTTTCTCTGATCCTGTCCATCCTGGTCACTCCCAGAGAGATCCTCAGCATCTTCATCTCTGATACAAACATCTCTGTTTCCTGTCTTTTCCTCAGTGTCACTGTCTCTAGACCAATCAGCATGGCCGCTCTCACCACACTGTCTCTAGACCAATCAGCATGGCCGCTCTCACCACACTGTCTCTAGACCAATCAGCATGGCTGCTCTCACCACACTGTCTCTAGACCAATCAGCATGGCCGCTCTCACCACACTGTCTCTAGACCAATCAGCATGGCCGCTCTCACCACACTGTCTCTAGACCAATCAGCATGGCCGCTCTCACCACACTGTCTCTAGACCAATCAGCATGGCCACTCTCACCACACTGTCTCTAGACCAATCAGCATGGCCGCTCTCACCACACTGTCTCTAGACCAATCAGCATGGCTGCTCTCACCACACTGTCTCTAGACCAATCAGCATGGCCGCTCTCACCACGGTTTTGTAAACTTTTCCTTTCATTTTAGCTGAAACTCTTCTGTCACGCATCACACCTGATATGTTTCTCCACCCGTTCCAGCCTGCCTGTACACGCTTCTTCACCTCTTTTCCACACTCTCCATTGCTCTGGACTGTTGATCCTAGATACTAGGGTTGTGCGATACCGCAAGTTTTGGTATCGATCCGATACCAAGTAAACACCGGACCAATATCGCCGATACCGATATCGATATTTAAAATTTTTAAATGACTATTTTTGCATCATATATCTAGTATGACCAAGTATATGTATAAACACAGGTCGGTAGGTAGATCGATACAAGTGCCCAGTTGCAAACAAATGTTAATTAATGTTGAAGATGATTATGTTGTACTTTCACAATTAAAATTGGAGCATCTTCATTAATGAGCGCTACCTCTGGGAAACAGAAGGGATCAGGGTTTTCTCCTCAACTCGCCGTTTCTGAAGTTTTTCTTTGGGGTAATTCTTTAATTTGTAGTGTTACCCCTATATTTAACAGTCTTTCTGCACATGGTGCAGGTAGCCTCAAAGTACAGCCACACGCTACTTCTCTTTTTTCCATCTCTCTCTACTTTTATCGACTTTTTTTTTTGTTTGTTTCCTGGCCCCGAGTCGCTGAGTCATGTGACAAGTCAAAGCGAAAGACAGGGGGCGGGGCCGCCTCACTTTAGCATACAGGCGCGACACACAGCATTTAGGCATATTTTGCAGACAGATAAGTTAGACTTTCTTTTTGAAAAAAAAAAAAAAAAAACAGAAGCAAAGTGCGGCGGTGGCGAGGGGGTAAAACTTCAACCCAAGTATCGATATTGTAGTTGGAGTATCGATCGATATCAATACTAGCGTTGGTATCGATATTATCGATATTAGGATCGATCCGCCCACCCCTACTAGATACTTAAAATCTAACTACGAACACATAAAATAATTTACATCAGTCTAATTTTGATTTTTTTAGACCAGCGGAGTCGGCTATAGACGAATTTTTCATCAGACTTTTGGGTTTTCTGATGTTTCTCTGTCTGGCAACAAGCAAAGGAAATGGAGCAGTGGCGGCTGGTGGTAAAAAAAACTGGGGGGGCGCACATTTTTCAAACACACACAAAAATTTTTTTTTAGATATATTATAAAAAAGTATATATAAATATATATAAAATAAATATAAAATTATTCGTGACAATATGTGTCTGTTTTTGGTGACTTCTTCATTATGTTTTCTTATGCCAGTTCGGTAGCCTTCATTTAATTGTGCCAGGATGGTACTACTGCCAAAAACACCTAGCTTATAGCTACTATCAAGATGGGTGCGGCAAGTTTCATGACATTTGCACTTTTCAGACAAATGCTTCAAGTCACTCACCCCTGTTGATATCCACACCTTTTCAGTTGCTGCTGAACTAAACAATAAGCAGGGGAAACAAAAAAAGTGTTTCTCATCCAGTGTTTCTTATCCTCTTACATAAAAACGGCCACAATCTCCACAGTTTTGTTGCACAGTCAAATCTGGGGTGTCCGGTCCGAGCTCCTTCACTCTTCTTTTTTCTTCTTTAGAACGCTTAGAAAACGGATTCTGTAGAAGAGAGGACACTGAATTCTCTTTAAAAAAGCCACGAGCTTTGTTAGCAACTGAATTAGCTTCCGACGCCATGATGAAGACTCCCAGAATTCCGCAGTGAAAACAAAGGGCGTGGCGTGGGTGGGATTTATAGGTCATCTTATAGCTTATTGATTGGTTCATGTAACAGACTGACAGAGAGGATAACCTATCACACACCCGATGGGCGGAAAATCTCTGCACCCCGCGGGCGTGGTTATGGTTTGCAATACACATGAATGGGAAAAAATTTAGAGCTGACGTCACGTTTTTTCCATAAAAACCGGAAGCCACATACACACTCATACGTTTTCCTGGGAGGGCGTACCTACCCGGCGCCCTCGTTCCGGTTTGCACAGGAAGTAATAAAATAAAATAAAACGGCCTAAAACATTATTAAAATGCATGTAATCTTCACACTCGACAGTTTTGCATACTTATAAACACATACATGTTTATATATCTATATATAGATATACAAAGTATATGCATATATGTTTTTTGGTCATCAGGTCGGGGGGGCGGCGCCCCTGCGCCACACGTCACCAGCCGCCACTGAAATGGAGCAAATGTTTTTTTTTATTTCCTAAAACCATAGAACTGTAAATGAGACCAAACTATTACTTTCTGACTTTATTCCTTTAACCAGTTCAGAATCTGAGCTAAAAAAAAATGCATCATCAAAGTTTTTTAGAACTAAAGAAATACAAGAAAAACTTCCAAAGTATTTTAAAAACCATATTTTTTCCTCCACATCTTCTTTTCTTTCTGAACCTTCTCCCTGGTTTTGCTTTAGTGTCCAAGAGGAGCCAATTACTCATCCAGTCTGAGTAATTAACATGAGGGATAGTGAAGCCTTCTGCCGCTGCAGAGCTGTGACAGAGAGAGGCTCTAATGAGGCCGACCGTGGGGATTTGCCTCGCCGTTTCTTCCTGTGACAGTGCAAAAGCGTTACAACTGGAAGTGACTCATCCTGAAGCCCAGAGTACGACATCCGCAGCAGGTGGGAGGAGGAGACGAGGGCTTGTGAAGGGCGTTTTTTTTTTCCCCCATCGTAGAGAGGAGGGATTGAAAGGTTTTGACACTACTTGAGTTGAATGAGTTTTACAGTAACTGCAGGTTTACTGGAACTGGATTTTGAATGGTATTGTTCAACCGTGCAGCGCTTGCAAACTGAAAACCGAAGATTTGGTTTGATGTGAAGCTCTTTCCCACATCGAGACTGCCTATTAAGATTTTAATAAAGCTGAACTTTAAGATTGAAGCAAGTGGTGTTTTGAGGGTGTTGATAAAGAGGTACAGGGTAAGCCACGAGGGATCTAAATGGAAAAGTGAGGTTACAGGGAGAAGAGATAAAGAAGGTGGAAGATTTTAAGTATCTAGGATCAACAGTCCAGAGCAATGGAGAGTGTGGAAAAGAGGTGAAGAAGCGTGTTCAGGCAGGCTGGAACGGGTGGAGGAAAGTATCAGGTGTGATGTGTGATAGAAGAGTTTCAGATAAAATGAAAGGAAAAGTGTACAAAACCGTGGTGAGAGCGGCCATGCTGATTGGTCTAGAGACAGTGTGGTGAGAGCGGCCATGCTGATTGGTCTAGAGACAGTGTGGTGAGAGCGGCCATGCTGATTGGTCTAGAGACAGTGTCACTGACAAAAAGACAGGAAACAGAGATGTTTGTATCAGAGATGAAGATGCTGAGGATCTCTCTGGGAGTGACCAGGATGGACAGGATCAGAGGAACAGCACATGTTAGAGGTTTTAAAGTCAGAGAGGCCAGACAGAGATGGTTTGGACATGTGCAGAGGAGAGAGAGAGAGAGTACATCAGAAGAAGGATGCTGGGTTTGGAACCACCAGGAAAGAGGACTAGAGGAAGACCAAAGAGGAGGTTCATGGATACAGTGAAGGAAGACATGAAGATAGTTGGCGTGACCGAAGAAGATGCAGGAGATAGGGTTAGATGGAAGAAACTGACTTGCTGTGGCGACCAATGAAGGGAAATGCCGAAAGGAGAAGGAGAAGAAGGGTGAGTCATGGTGGGCTTTGATGTGTCTTTGCCATCTGTAGAAAAGAGGAAGTGTGGAATTGTATGAGGAAGTCAGGAGTGGCAGAGAAGTGTTGTGATCCCCTCACCGGCCACTAGAGGGGGCCCTGGACCTTGCTCATAACCCTGATTAGAGACACCTGAGATTGATTTCTGATGCTACACACCTGTGGACTCTGCTGCCTATTTAAGGGGAATTACCCCAGACTTGTCTGTCGGGTCATTGTCATCCTTCCCAGTCAGGTCCTCTTGGCTGCCTGACCATAAGTCTGATCTCTGTTTTATCATTTGCACTTTTGATCCTTTGCCCTTTGCTTCACAGACTTACCTAACTTCTGCTAATCTTCTTTCTGCAATTCCCTTCAGGGGGCGCCACAGCAAGTCAGTTTCTTCCATCTAACCCTATCTGCTGCATCTTCTTCAGTCACACCAACTATCTTCATGTCTTCCTACACTGTATCCATCCATGAACCTCCTCTTTGGTCTTCCTCTAGTCCTCTTTCCTGGTGGTTCCAAACCCAGCATCCTTCTTCTAATGTACTCTCTCTCTCTCCTCTGCACATGTCCAAACCATCTCAGTCTGACCTCTCTGACTTTAAAACCTCTAACATGTGCTGTTCCTCTGATCCCGTCCATCCTGGTCACTCCCAGAGAGATCCTCAGCATCTTCATCTCTGCTACCTCCATCTCTGCTTCCTGTCTTTTCCTCAGTGCCACTGTCTCTAGACCAATCAGCATGGCCGCTCTCACCACACTGTCTCTAGACCAATCAGCATGGCCGCTCTCACCACACTGTCTCTAGACCAATCAGCATGGCCGCTCTCACCACACTGTCTCTAGACCAATCAGCATGGCCGCTCTCACCACACTGTCTCTAGACCAATCAGCATGGCCGCTCTCACCACACTGACTCTAGACCAATCAGCATGGCCGCTCTCACCACACTGTCTCTAGACCAATCAGCATGGCCGCTCTCACCACACTGTCTCTAGACCAATCAGCATGGCCGCTCTCACCACACTGTCTCTAGACAGGTGTACGTTAGGCATGTTTGAACGTAAGAACAACGATTCACTTTGTTATTGTACTTACGTAAAAAATGTGTATCTTTATTTTACTTGAAAAAAGTTTTAGGATTTTACTTTTACGAACACGACGATTACAAAATCAATGCTTGGTTTTACCCCTAGATAAGAAACTGAGGATAAAGCAGGGGTTCGATGTTTCTTTAGGACATTAAAAAGAATCATTAGATCTAATCTATTAAAACATCGTTGGAGTCTTAATGATGTAGCAAATAGGCTTCATCCAGATGGATAGGGGACTTTCTGAGGGTTCAGGAGTTCAATAGAAGATAAATTTAAGGAGCACCCAAGTGGGACTTTTTTTTTACTTTCTTCTCTATCAGTCCGTCTGAAACAAGCTGCCATTTCCAATCATTAGCCTGGAAGGATCCCAGGAATATCCCATTGGCTGTCACGTCCTAGCAGCAGGTTGCTCTGCAACAGCAGGATGTCAGGTTTGTTTTTCTCATTACAAATGAGAGAGAAAACACAAACATGACCAGAAGAAGGCGTTTGGTGAAGACACATGCAGCTCTCGTGGGGAGGTGGAAAAGTAGGACACATTGTGGAGCTTCTTTATGACACCATTACCACACTGGTAGCAGCAGGAGTTGGTGACTGTTTCAGGTGTAATGAAGAGCAATTAGAGAGCAGATTTCACACCTCTCTCCGTTTGCATCTGTTGCCGAGTATCGGAGTTTGAGTCATGCTCAGCATCCGATAAAACCACATCTGTGTCTTGGTTTGTCCCTCAAAGTTTTCTTCTCAAACACAAACAAACAACACAAGGCTGATTTTTTTCGTGTGCTATTCGTGCGACAGCTAACGTGGCATTTCGAGGTTGGTGCGTAAAACCACTTTCATGTGGTGTACAACATTTGTGTCCAGGTCTGGTTATTCTTGCAGCCGCTTTTTAAATTACACGTAAAATTAGGGACCGAAATACTACCAAAAACTCAATAAGCAATGAGATCGCAGATGTTCCGTTCAGTTCTGTAGTCTTCCGCTCATCCGGGGCCGGGTCGCGGGTCAACTGCCTCAGATGGGAAGCCCAGGCTTCTCTCAGCCCGGCTGCATCTTCCAGCTCACCCGGAAGGATCCCGAGTCGTACATCCCGATCGCAGATGTTCTTTTTCTAAACAAGATGGCAGACTTTTTTAGGCAGTCACTGAATGTAACGCCAAAAAAATACCTTCTTTATCAAAGTCTTTTAAATCCGTTTTTGTGGTGAAATGTCACTTTTAATTGAAAATAAAATGACTTTTTTTGCCCTTTTTGGGCTGTTTGGGAATCAATTTTTACTCTTTTTGCTTAGCGTGCTTCAGTGCTTCAAATGCTTCAGTGCTTTGAACGCTTCGGTGCTTCAAATGCTTTAGTGCTTCAAATGCTTCAAAACACAGAACGAACTTCAACAAGGCATGCGTATTTATCCATCAGTCGTGTGCACCCTGCAAATAAACTACTCCTCATAAGTGGAAGTTAAAACTGTTTTTACAACTTATTTCCTTCCATTTTAACATATCTATATTCATTTTAATCTTGGCATAAAAATATACCGTAATTTCACGACCATTAGGCGCACCGTATGAAAAGGCGCAGCCTCAGTCACACACCGCCTTACAACAACACACACGCAAGCATGCAAATGTGGGTATTAAAAAATAGATCGGGAGCAAAACTGAGTTTGGTTGTGCTTTATTTAAGTAGTAACGATACTAAACAAACACATTACCGGTAATAGTCTTTATTCAAATCCGTCAAAGTCCTCATCCTCTGTTTCAGAATCGAACAGCTGCGCAAAATCCAACAGAGCAGGTCCACTTCGCTCCTCGCTGTCAAAGTCACTGTCTGTACTGTGCGGCTCCTCAGAAAGGATACCAGCTTTTGAGAAAGCTCGGATAACAGTACCAGCAGACACGTTAGTCCAAGCATCTACAATCCATTGGCAAACTGTAGCGTAACTCGCCCGGCGCTGCCTTCCACCCTTCGTGAAACTGTGGTCTCCTTCGGTCATCCATCGCTCCCACGCCGCTCACACTTCACTCTTTAACGTTCTCATGTGTTTTCTTTCAGGTCCGCCTCGCGGGCACCGCGTTTTCTTTTAGGTCCGCCTTTTCTCACACACAAGGCGCACCGCACGAAAAGGCGCAACGCTCATTTTGAAGAAAATCTAAGACTTTAATATGCGCCTTATGGCTGTGAAATTACGGTAAACAAAAAGGAATGTTTGATTTAAAAATAAACTATTATAACACCAACTCCGATTAATTCTGATCTGATTTTGTTGTGTCAAATCTCATTTTTTATAAAAAAAAAAAAAAAAAAGGGCAAAACATATGTTTTATTTCTACTCAATACGAATGAGTGAGAAAACTGACTTTCAGGTAAAACCAGAAGCTCCTTTAAATTTAAACCCTGTTTGATCCCAGCTGGGTGTTCCACTTCTCTCCTGACAGATTACCAACTAAGAAGGTTAAGAAGCTCAGTTTTGAAGAGGAATCCAGACTTTATAGGAGATGGGGAGTAGAAAACCGTTGCCATGGAAACCCCACCCTGCCCGCATCCCGCTAACGAGTGAGCGAGGAGCAGAAAGCGAGAGCAGAGTAAATAAAGACGTGAGAGACTCCAGGTATTCACCGTGTCGCAGAGACGGAGACCAAACAAGCAAAACCGTCCCGTTTTCCTTCTCCTTCGCTCGCCCTCCCTCTCCGACGTTTACCGGCTCCGGAGATGATGAATAACAAATTGTAGTGCCCCGGAGAGCGGTTAGTCCTTTTATTGTAATGATTATCTCCCTCATCCATCAGACGGTTAAGCAGTAACACAGACGTATGACGGGCTAAGAGAAGAGATGGCAGGTAATCAGTTTGTGCACCGGTCGTACCGCATCTAAATATTTACAATAAAAATAGTAATAAAAAAAAATCTGAATAAATTTCAATCACACAGAATCAGAATCAGAGCTACATTATTAATACCTGTCAGGGCAATTTAAGGCTATGCAATCACCTGGTAAAACACACACACGCACACATACACACACACACAAAAACCCAATGACACAAATACAGAAAGTGTAAATAGAGATAAATACAACTAAATAAAGCAGAAATAAAATAAGTTCAGCCCCAGTCGTAACGTCCAATTTCTAATGTTTCCACCTGTGTCTCTTCTTTCCCCTTAATTTTTAAATTCTGTCGCCCTTCACTCCTCTGTCAGCCTGTTTGTTGTATTGATGTCTTGTTCCAGTCTGTTTCACCACAACTGGCAATCCCACAAGTCTGATGCCGCCAGCTTGCCCAGGACTCCAAGCTTGTCCAGGTTGGCCACCAGTTGCGCCAGCCTCCCCTTCTTAACTCGCCTCCTTTGTACTCAATAAACTGCTTACACATGACTGTGTGAGCAGTGTGAGTTCTGCATCTCCAACTCTATCACCTGAGAGTATACAGTACCTTAAAAAGGCATTTTATTAATCAGAGTTTCATAAAATATTTGAAACATACATTAAACTAAGCCTTCAGCTGTAAAGACCCGGTCAACGGTAATCTGGTCACTTCAACGAAGTTTGCTCACTGGGACCAGATGTGAAGGTTTGCATGTTCTCCCCCTGTATGTGTTGATTTTCAGAAAATACTTTAATGGTCCCATACATAGAAAAAAAAACAAAGTCCAACCACCAACCAAAGTCCAGGCTGAACTCCAAACACCAACAGCTCCACATGCCGTGTACAGATCCGCTTGCACGAATTGCACCACCGTTCACTCACATAAAGCACAATCCCACCTCCTCGATTCTTACCGCTGCCGATTGCATCTCTATCCGCCCGCACAGTCACAAAACCAGGAACATTGACACTGCTGTCTGGGATGTGGGAATGCAGCCATGTTTCAGTAAAAACTGCATTCCTGGTACTCCGCTTGAGTATAGATTACCGTCCTTAGCTCCTCAGTCTTTTTAGCCAGTGAGCGCGCATTTCCCACAACAACTGCAAGCACAGCAGGCTTCAATCTCCTCCGGTTAATCTTAGCGTGTGACCCTGACGTCTTCTCTGGATCGCTCTTGAAATTTCATGCCGAGCCTTATGAAGCAGGCGAGGTTCACTCAGAGCTAACAGCTGGTCGCGCGAGTAAACGATAGCCTTACCACTAGCACAAAAAAAGTTGTTCCAGTTGGGATTATTTTTAAATAAAAGAAAAATAGAGAAATAAGTAAAGAAAATACTTTTTTTTAAAATAACATAAACCATTTAATTTGGAAAATAAGCGAACAAAGAAGATAAAAAATGGCAACTAAATTACAAAAGACCAGGAGCTGCTGTAACAGGCTCTATCTCAGATGGCGCTGTAATGACACATTCACATCGCCATCTTGGAAAAAAACAACAACAAAAAAAAACTCCCACTCTCCAAAAACATCCATGTAACGCTAATTGGGCGCTGTGAAATTGCCCATAGTAATGAGTGAGTATGTGGCCCTGCCCAATTGGCGACCTGTTCGGGTGATCCTAGTCTCTTGCCTGAAATCAGCCAGGATAGGCTCCGGCACCCCATACGACCCCATTAAGGGTAAGCAGTTAAGAAGACGAACAGATCGACCGTCAGAGAGAATGAAATCTTGAAAAATACATACAATCAAGCAGTGGCGGCTGGTGATGTGTGGCGCAGGGGCGCCGCCCCCCTGACCTGATGACCAAGAAACATATATGCATATATATCTATATATACATAAACATGTATGTGTTTATAAGTATGCAAAACTGTCGAGTGTGAAGATTACATGCATTTTAATAATGTTTTACACCGTTTTATTTTATTTTATTACTTCCTGTGCAAACCGGAACGAGGGCGCCGGGTAGGTGCGCCCTCCCAGGAAAATGTATTAGTGTGTATGTGGCTTCCGGTTTTTATGGAAAAAACGTGACGTCAGCTCTAAATTTTTTCCCATTCATGTGTATTGCAAACCATAACCACGCCCGCGGGGCGCAGATATTTTCCGCCCATCGGGTGTGTGATAGGTTATCCTCTCTGTCAGTCTGTTACATGAACCAATCAATAAGCTATAAGATGACCTATAAATCCCACCCACGCCACGCCCTTTGTTTTCACTGCGGAATTCTGGGAGTCTTTTTATGTAAGAGGATAAGAAACACTGGATGAGAAACACTTTTTTTGTTTCCCCTGCTTATTGTTTAGTTCAGCAGCAACTGAAAAGGTGTGGATATCAACAGGGGTGAGTGACTTGAAGCATTTGTCTGAAAAGTGGAAACGTCATGAAACTTGCCATACCCATCTTGATAGTAGCTATAAGCTAGGTGTTTTTGGCAGTAGTAACATCCTGGCACAATTAAATGAAGGCTACCAAACTGGCATAAGGAAACATAATGAAGAAGTCACCAAAAACAGACACATATTGTCACGAATAATTTTATATTTATTTTATATATATTTATATATACTTGTACTTTTTTATAATATATCTAAAAAAAATTTTTGTGTGTGTTTGAAAAATGTGCGCCCCCCAGTTTTTTTTACCACCAGCCGCCACTGCAATCAAGGTTTAGTAGGAGGTTTAGTAGGACACCATCAAATGTTTGGGGTTTTTTTCTTGGCTTTTGACATTTTTGGACGAATAATTGAGCCATTTTTAATCATATGATTCTATTTAAACGTTAGAAAGTGTGAAACGATCATGTGAAGGTCAAAACCCGGTAAAAAGGTGGAATATGTTGTATTATTAACCGACTAAAACAATATTGACTGAGTGCTTTTCTGTGTCCGCTGAGGGTAAAAAAAAAAAAAAAATGAAGGACGCGCACTAAAAGGTTTACACTTATAGAAACTTTTGACATGTTTCTTCATTTTTTATTACCTCGCTGTAGAAACTGGACCTACTTTATATTTCAGAGATTTAAAACCCTTCAGTAAAGTCCACTAAGTTAATAATAGACAGTTTAAATGTAATTTTTCCCAGATGACCTCGCTTATTTAACCATGCTTTATCGGTAGACCTCACTCAGGTGTGATACCATGGTAACACACTCTTTTCACTCTGCCCTCCATCTTCCCATCAAATCTGTGTGGATTAGCAGACGATGGGCCTGATTTCACTCGGGCTCAGGCTATTAACACTCTGACCTTGGACTTCAACCAGCCAATTTGTCTAAGAGCCGGTGCGGCCCGAGCCGTCCGCACCCACTGCTTTACCGTTGCTATGAGTGACGGAAATTTATCCAGCCACTGGTCGCCATCCCAGCAGAAAATCTTTTTATTACTCAAAGGTTGAGTTTAAATTGCTGCGATGAACTATTTCACTTCACATTTCCATCTATCCGGCTCTTATCTCGGTCTAATGAGCGCTCGTGTCGTGATTTAGACCTTTTCTCTGTTGTTTTAAAATGTGAATGAGAATATTACGTAACGTCAAAATTAGGGCAGTGTTGCGCTCGCACGCAGAGACGTTAACGGTTCACACTAATCCGGGAGCCATACGTATAACTCGGGTCACGGTTCGGTTAGTTTTCAAAACAATGTCGGAAAAAAATAAACTGTTTTAAAATATTTGTTCATTAACAAATTAGCGCCTCCAAATCCATGACCATGGTCCTCGCCTGGAAAAGGGTGGAGTGCCCAATGCGGGTCAGGGACAGGGTCCTGCCCCAAGTGGAGGAGTTTAAGTATCTCGGGGTCTTGTTCACGAGTGGAGGAAGAATGGAGAGATCGACAGGCGGATCGGTGCTGCATCAGCAATAACTAGGATGCTGCATCGGTCCGTCGTGGTAAAGAGAGAGCTGAGCCGAAAAGCAAAGCTCTCGATTTACAAGTTGATCTACGTTCCTACCCTCACCATGGTAACCAGGATCTATGTTCCTACCCTCACCATGGTAACCGGGATCTACGTTCCTATCCTCACCATGGTAACCAGGATTTATGTTCCTACCCTCACCATGGTAACCAGCTGTGGGTGGTGACCGAAAGAATGAGATCGCGGGTACAAGCGGCCGAAATGAGCTTCCTCCACAGGGTGGCTGGGCTCTCACTCAGAGATCGGGTGAGGAGCTCTGCCATCCGGGAGGGGCTCAGTGTCGAGCCGCTCCTCCTCCAGGTCAAGAGGAGCCAGATGGGGTGGTTCGGGCATCTGGTCAGGATGCCCCACGAGCGCCTCGCGGGCGAGGTGTTTTGGGCTTGTCCCACAGGGAGGAGAGCAAGGGGCAGACCCCGGATCCGCTGGAGAGACTATGTCTCACAGCTGGCCGGGGAACGACTTGGGATCCTTCCAGGTGAGCTGGAGAATGCAGCCGGGGAGAGAGAGACCAGGGCTGCCCGTTTGAGGCTGTTGCCCCCGCGACCCGACCCCGGGACAATCGGAAGATGACGGAACGGAACGTCAAGACATTTCCACTGATCTGTGTTTTTCTTTACAGCAAAACTGGACTCCTTTTTTCAATAAATCACGTTTCTTCTCTGCAATTGGGTCCTCCTCCTTCCACCAGCATCCCACATCCTGACAGTTTTACTTCATTTGCTCTACTCACGCTTGGTTCCTCCCACTTGAATACGAGTGAATACCGTTGAAGGACGGAAATACTCATTTATAACCCAGCTGTCCATGAAATATTATAGTTCCACCTAGGAATACGCTGAGCTCCAGGGAGCAACTGTGAGACTGCAAGAGAACTGATTTTCAACACGTTCAGTCATTGAAAAAAGTAGATCCCACATAATGTCGGTTAAAAAAATCTGTTTGGTCATTTCGTTGAAGAAGTAGAGAAAGAAGAACTGAGATGAAACAGAGAAAGTTTTGTAATCATCGTTAAATCCATCCATACGGAAACCAAAGAAATGAATCCTTAGATAGCATTTCATCGTCCAAACAGAAACATGTTGGTGTGATGATTCAAACATTGTGAATAGTGAAAGACTCGGCAGGAGTTCCTCGTCTCGGCAGTCCTTCCCACACACTGAGCCTTCAGCATGCTAACAATATGGGAACAGATTTTCTGAATAATAGCCACTGATTGGGTTTCTTTCTCTGACACTTTGCATTTTCCGGGCTCAGTTTGTCGCTTTCTCTTTCTCTCCGTTATTTAAACTAAAAGTTGGACTCGGTCCGAAACTAAGCCAAATGGTGGCAACGTAGTAACAACCAGTTTAAAATGTAATAGTTCCATTTTTCTCTTTAAGTTAATCCCCGTTTTAAAATGGCCTTCAGCGTTTTAATCAAATTCAGCCATTTGTTTTTTTTGTTCAAATCACAAGTGAGGTCCTTTGATTGATTTAAAATTCAAATCTGGTGAAAATATTTGGATAGTTTGGAGAGTTTTCTATCAAATCAAAGCACACGTCATCATGTGGCCACATTACGAGACATAAGGACCCGACAAATTTATCAGTAGCCGTAATAAATGCCCGAAGTGGAGGAGTTTAAGTATCTCGGGGTCTTGGTCACGAGTGGGGGAAGGATGGAGCGGGAGATCGACAGGTGGATCGGTGCGGGGTCAGAGGGGAGAGAGCTGAGCCAAAAAGAAAAGCTCTCGATTTACAAGTTGATCTACGTTCCTACCCTCACCATGGTAACCAGGATCTACGTTCCTACGCTCACCATGGTAATCAGGATCTATGTTCCTACCCTCACCATGGTAACCAGGATCTACGTTCCTACCCTCACCATGGTAACCAGGATCTACGTTCCTACCCTCACCATGGTAATCAGGATCTATGTTCCTACCCTCACCATGGTAACCAGGATCTACGTTCCTACCCTCACCATGGTAACCAGGATCTACGTTCCTACCCTCACCATGGTAACCAGGATCTACGTTCCTACCCTCACCATGGTAACCAGGATCTACGTTCCTACCCTCACCATGGTAACCAGGATCTACGTTCCTGCCCTCACCATGGTAACCAGGATCTACGTTCCTACCCTCACCATGGTAACCAGGATCTACGTTCCTACCCTCACCATGGTAACCAGGATCTACATTCCTACCCTCACCATGGTAACCAGGATCTACGTTCCTACCCTCACCATGGTAACCAGGATCTACGTTCTTACCCTCACCATAGTAACCAGGATCTACATTCCTACCCTCACCATGGTAACCAGGATCTACATTCCTACCCTCACCTATGGTCACCCGATGCAGGTGGTGACCGAAAGAATGAGATTGCGGATATAAGCGGCCAAATTGAGCTTCCTCCGCAGGGTGGCTGGACTCTCACTTAGAGATTGAGTGAGGAGCTCTCTCCTCCGGGAGGAGCTAGGTGTAGAGCCGCTCCTCCTCTAGGTTGAGAGAAGCCAGATGGGGTGGTTCGGGCATCTTGTCAGTCCCCCCGAGTGCTTCGCTGGTGAGGTGTCTTGGGCACACCCCACCAGGAGGAGACCAAGAGGCAAACCCCAGACCTGCTGGAGAGACTAAAAATCTCATTACGTTACAGGTTCGATAGTTTTATGAGGACAGTATCATCGTCCCTGGCCAACCACCAGAAGAAACTCGGGCCTTCCCTCATTAACCTGATTTTACACACCTGAAGATCTTTGTGCAGCTGCCTTTAAATAGGAAACCTGTCTTACCTTCAGGTGTCGGGTCATACCATCCCTTCCAGCCAGGACTCCCTGTTTGCCTGCCCGTGAAACACATTCTGAACAATAACCCCTACATGCCACTAAAACTTTATGATTTTCTTTCACAGAGTTACTGGACTCAAACTCAAATAAACCATGTTTTATTCCTGTAATTGGGTCCTCCTCCTTCTATCTGCACCCCTTAATGACCGACAGCAACTTTCTGCTTTTGTAAATGTGATTATTTTTTTCTTTTTTGGATGAAAACAAACTTAGCAGCTGACACCGCCCCCCGCCCCCCCCGTGCCCCCCGCCTCCCACTTTCATGTAATAAAACGTGATGATTAAAAACTTGTTTTCTCTCTACGGAGAACAGTTTATATCAGAACGTCTGCCAGCTGCTCTGTGGAACCACGAATACGAGGACGGCCTAAACAGATGTTATCACTGCTTCGGTCTGAAATCAGTCCAGAATCAGGATTTTTTTAACTGATAATCAATACTCAATTATATTTTACAGAAACTCTGATGGGTACAAAATGATTTTATTTTATTGAATTAATGCAAAAAAATGAATAATAATAGCTCAGGTTTCAAAAAATAAAAAACCCAAAATGAAACATTCTTCAATAAACAATCCAGTGGTGGAAAACTCTTTAGCTTTGATATACAAAACCATTTTTGTGTCTGGACGTACTTGTTTGTAATTGGACGCACGTACACTTGATAAATGAGGCTACTGGTTTGAAAATTATGATGTATAAGGGCCAAAGAGACCAGCTCTATATCTGATTGGTTGAAGCAAAAGTTTTACTTTTACTTGCTCTCTTTGTGTAAAAAGAACCAGCAGAACAAACTTTGAAGGATTTTATAGACAAACTGATTTTAGTCTACCTGGCAACACATGCTGGCTGAAATGTGATTGGTCAAAAACTTTAAAAGTGAGACCAAATGTTTGGAAGCAGTGCAGCTGTCGGACGAAGCCATACAACAAACAGATGAATTTGGAAATACTTTACAAATATTAGTAATTACTATGTAATCAACAGAGGTTGTGATTCAGATTGTGATTCTTTTAAGCTAGCAGAGAGGACTTTTTCACCATCACGGTAACCCCAGTCCTCTGTTTGTTCTCCCCTTCTTTTCGGTTTCTGAGAAGGAGGCTCACAGAACAGAAAACTAGGGTTAAAATTGAATTAAACGACAGCAGAATTGGTGCAGCCTCAGCAATAAGTAGGACGCTTCATTGTGGTGAAGAATGAGCTGAGCCGAAAAGTAAAGCTCTCGATTTACAAGTCGATCTACATTCCTACCCTCACCATGGTAACGAGGATCTACGTTCCTATCATCACCATGGTTACCAGGATCTATGTTTCTACCCTCACCATGGTAACCAGGATCTACGTTCCTACCCTCACCATGGTAACCAGGATCTACATTCCTATCATCACCATGGTAACCAGGATCTACGTTCCTATCATCACCATGGTTACCAGGATCTATGTTTCTACCCTCACCATGGTAACCAGGATCTACGTTCCTATCATCACCATGGTAACCAGGATGTACGTTTCTACCCTCACCATGGTAACCAGGATCTACGTTCCTACCCTCACCATGGTAACAGGATCTACGTTCCTACCCTCACCATGGTAACCAGGATCTATGTTCCTACCCTCACCATGGTAACCAGGATCTATGTTCCTACCCTCACCATGGTAATGAGGATCTATGTTCCTACCCTCACCATGGTAACCAGGATCTATGTTCCTACCCTCACCATGGTAACCAGGATCTATGTTCCTACCCTCACCATTGTAACCAGGATCCATGTTCCTACCCTCACCACGGTAACCAGGATCTACGCTGCTACCCTCACCATGGTAACCAGGATCAACGTTCGTACCCTCACCATGGTAACCAGGATCCATGTTCCTACCCTCGCCATGGTAACCAGGATCAACGTTCGTTCTCTCACCATGGTAACCAGGATCCATGTTCCTACCCTCACCATGGTAACCAGGATCAACATTCGTACCCTCACCATGGTAACCAGGATCTACGTTCCTACCCTCACCATGGTAACCAGGATCTACGTTCCTACCCTCACCATGGTAACCAGGATCAACGTTCGTACCCTCACCATGGTAACACCTTCTCTATTCTTGCTGTTTCATTTTTTTTATGGTTTCTAAATTCCTGCAGCTTTTCCTCTAAATTCCTTTATTGTGTTTCTTCTCTACATTTATCTACAGTTCACTTTTTTCCCTCCAGCTCTACAGCAGCGATTATTTGGAGGCTATCGGAAAAAAAAAAAACGAAGCCTGTGTGGAGAATAAAAAGCTCCATTTTTGTTTCAGAAAGGAAGACGGAAACAAAACCCGCCAGAAGAACGCTCCTTCATAAAGCATTTAGAGGAACCCTCAGACAGATAGCGGATAGCATTGCTAAGCTAATAGATTCTGTTCAATGCCCCCATTGATTTATAGGTTGGTCAATTTTGCACTCTCATAAAAAATCGGTATTCTGCAAACAGGTTGCCAATGGACGCTGATAACAAGACCATCTACGGTCCATGACACGTGTCTAATTCGGGTCCTAGAATCTAGCGGCGCTAGGTTTGAAATCTAAGCGCTTGATGTAACATTTTGCTTGTTTTAACATCTAACACGCTTGTTTACGTGCGTGTATTGGCCCCGATGGCTTTCCATATCTGTGCACACTGTTTATTTTGGCAGCGTGGGCATCACGGAGACACACACATTTTAATATGTCTAAAGCCAATATGTCTAGATTGTGCCATCTAGCGAGGAAACATCAGAATGTTCGGCGGGCCGGATTAAAACGTTCAACCGGCCGTATGTGGCCCGTGGGCCGTAGTTTGCCAATTGCTGGGTTAGGTTCATTAAATCTTGTGTGTGAGGGGAAATCAGATTACAACACCCAGACTAGAACGCTATGTTCTTCTCAAGAATCCCTTCTTCGCTCCATTGATCAGTTTATTTGGTTTAAATGAGAGAAACTGTTTTTGATTTCTGTCCATTCTCATCTGCTTAAAATGACCTATATTTGTTTTTTCAGAAATGACCAGAAATGTTTAAAAAATGATCACACAAAAAGCCACAAAAATATAGATTAAATTTCCGCTGCGTTCGTAGACATACGGCATGAGATAATTTTAAACCTGGTAAAGACCACACATGGTTCTACGGGGACTCCGGAGAGGGAAAAAAAAGGCGGAGATCAATAGTTTAGAGGCTGAAGATTTTATCTTTGAAGGTTTAAGTAACACTCCATTAGAACTGTGAGCTCTGCTGATGCAGCTAATTACACACACAGACAACACTTGATGTTCGAGTCAAACTTCCAGACAACAGTAAACAAACACTCCAGGAATTAATCGATTTTAGTCAGATTAAAGTGGGAAAAATAAAAATATTTAAGAAGGTGTTGAATCTCAAATTTGATGCTAAATAAAACTACAATATGGAATAAAGTGATTTTTTTTGGAAAAATTATAGGCATATCAAACTTTTTAATAATGTGATTTTTATTTGTGATGAAAAGCCAAAAAAAATTGCTGAGAAAATATGAATATATTCCACTATTAAATTCAGAGGCTTTTTAACACTAGGACCGCCGCAGCTGTCAATAGGACTCCACATCAATTTAATATCCTAATTAGAATAAATAAAACACAACCTAGGAGGCTGAACTTTCATGACTTTTAATATAAACATGTTTTTTTTATCATTTAGTTTTTTTTGTTCAAAAAAATTTAAAAATTCATAAGCATTTTATCTCCTCTAACCTGCTGCGCCCCGCAGCAGCTGAGAGGAAGCACACATTTCCACCATAGCAACATTGCATCAACTTTATTGCTATGTGTGTGCGCGTGTGTTTATATTTGTGGAGAGAGACAAGAAGGACTCTGACGCCATTACAGAAACATTTTAGAAAGGTTGAGTGAGCTAATATTGAAGAGACACCATGAAGAGAGTCTGAATAAAGTCAGCCGTGTTTTCTAGATAAGTATTGAAAGTTCAGGTTAACATAGCCTGTAGCTTTATGGTAGGTGGTGCTGAGTTGGATGGAACAGCTGGAACAGCCACTTGGTGGAATACACAAAAGTTGGCTCTGCACTGGATGGAATAAGGCTACTGTGGCAATGTTTGAAAACTCCCACGGACCAAAATAAGATCTTAAACTGTCACTAAAAGCTCCACATCTTGATCCTTCACTGTGGTAGAACAACACCAGCAGTCCACCATCTTTAGTTCCATAGTGAAGCTGGGTATGTTCAGACAGGAATCACTGATGATGTCACTCAGAAGATCCCGTCTTCATTCCTTCTGATTCGCTTCAGCACGGAACATCTCCACACGTCCACCCCAAAACCTCAAAGATCCAACAAAAATGTGGAGCACTACACGGATCTGCTGCCATCACCAGAAGCACATTTGTTTAAACAAACCTTCAAAAAGCTCTTTTGACTTGTTTGGCAAAATGTTTCAACAAATAACTTTGTCAGCATAAAAAAACAGAAACAACATCAAAGATGGCGTTCAAACAAAGAGAAAGCGCAAACATAACGACACCCACAGTGAGTACAATCCAGTTCCAGAAGCTTCTGGACCAAAAGGTTCTGGTTTAAACTCACTGAATGGAGATCTGTAGCTGTGCAATGATACCGAGGGTACTCACAGGGGATTGTACGGAGGTAGAGATTGTCCCGGATGATCTGCTGAAGTTCGTGGTCCACTGAACCCTTCTGGAATCGCAGGTTGAGGTAGTGACGCAGGTCCTTGTCGATCACGCCCCCTGCAACAAAACAAACCGGTCATCAGTAATCCTAGAACGCTGGATCTTAACATACAGTGGGGTTTGAAAGTTTGGCGTTGTATTTCGGCCAGTGGCACAATGGGCTAACTTGACGCAAAACGTTAAAAAAATTTAACAAAAGAGAAGATGATTTCCACTGAGGTTTATGATCCCAAAGACACACCAAAGTCCATTGTGGATTAAAACACGGGGCGTAGAATGAAGGTTTGTCTTAGCCTTCACAATCTCTGTACCTCAGAATTTAAAAAAATCTATGAATGAACTTTGAAAGATCGGTGCATGACCGAGTCCAGAAATCTCAGAGAGCTGAAAGACTTTTCTTACGAAGAATGGGCAAAAAAATCAAACAAATACTGACAGATTTTTGAGTTTGAACTATGCCTCAACACGTTTGACCACTAAAGCGTGTGGGTGTGCTCTAACTGGTACCAGGGCATGATTTGTTTAGCCATCTTAGACCCACTTTGAAAAGCTAAGCCATGGCACGGTTCACTTGGACTCGGGATGGTTCACATGTAGCATCAGGGCAATTCGTTTACCTTTTTTGGCACAAAAGCAATAGAACACTTTAACGGGTGAATAGGACGACCGCACTGTAACTTGAGGGTCTGGAGTGCATGCCAAGGTGTCCTTGAGCAAGACACCAAACCCCCAATTGCACCTTGCTTGGCAGCATCCCCATCGGGTATGAATGTGAATGGGTGAATGTGAGCTCCACTGTAAAGAGCTTTGAGTGCCGACACAGGTGGAAAAGCACTTTCTAGGTAGAGTCCTATTTAACAAGAGACTGTGACAGGATTGGGGCCCATCACAGACCAAACAATGTAAAATTATTACGCACTAAGTATCCAAAAATATGACACAATTCCATTACGTTCAGTGAGAGTGCAGTTCTTCCTGTACGGATGTATGGATGCTCCGGCACGAACGGTGAAACCCTATGTGAGTGAATTTTAGAGAAAAATGACAAGACAAACTCTGGCCTGGTTCACAGACAGATTTTCAAAAATCGCAGAGAACTCAAATTTTTTTTAAGAAAGACTGAAAAAAGATAAAATTGACTAACTCGTAGCTGCTTACTAGACGGGTAACGGTATGTGAATTTGTACCAAAACTCTTGGTTCGGCGCACAAAGTATTGTTTTCGTGGATGAAGAAGGCTGTCACAAGTCCACCCGCAATATTTTGTTTACTTCCAAGGGTAATTGAATCTAAATGTTTGTACGACACTTACGACATGAATGTGTCGCCATAGCACAGGTGTAAAACAGGTACCAAAGTTGACAGCACTGTAAATTTATTTGGCCCACAAAGTCATACCAAATTGGAATTGAAGCCAGTCGACTGGTATTGTAGCCTACAGAGCATGTAGCACTGAGACTACAAATCCCAGAATGTTTTTTTGGTGTTTTGGCACATCAATACATGAACTCTAAATTAGTGGACATGTGTTATGACCACTTGAAACTAGCTTAGATAGCATCGGAAACAATGGGTTTCCGATGTAGTTCAGTGTAGTTTGTATGCAGTATTATTAAGATTTGCTCGTCTCGGTTCATAATTTACCTGAAGAAGGGTTGTCTATAAATATCAATTTGCCCCAAACTTTGTTCCTACAACGTTCCTACCCTCACCGTGGTAACCAGGATCTACGTTTCTACCCTCACCATGGTAACCAGGATCTACGTTTCTACCCTCACCATGGTAACCAGGATCTACGTTTCTACCCTCACCGTGATAACCAGGATCTATGTTCCTACCCTTACCATGGTAACCAGGATCTATGTTCCTACCCTCACCATGGTAACCAGGATCTACGTTTCTACCCTCACCATGGTAACCAGGATCTATGTTCCTACCCTCACCATGGTAACCAGGATCTACGTTCCTACCCTCACCATGGTAACCAGGATCTACATTTCTACACTCACCATGGTAACCAGGATCTATGTTCCTACCCTCACCATGGTAACCAGGATCTACGTTTCTACCCTCACCATGGTAACCAGGATCTACATTTCTACACTCACCATGGTAACCAGGATCTATGTTCCTACCCTCACCATGGTAACCAGGATCTACGTTTCTACCCTCACCATGGTAACCAGGATCTACGTTCCTACCCTCACCATGGTAACCAGGATCTACGTTTCTACCCTCACCATGGTAACCAGGATCTACATTTCTACACTCACCATGGTAACCAGGATCTATGTTCCTACCCTCACCATGGTAACCAGGATCTACGTTTCTACCCTCACCATGGTAACCAGGATCTACGTTCCTACCCTCACCATGGTAACCAGGATCTACGTTCCCACCCTCACCATGGTAACCAGGATCTACGTTCCTACCCTACCCATGGTAACCAGGATCTATGTTCCTACCCTCACCATGGTAACCAGGATCTATGTTCCTACCCCACCATGATAACCAGGATCTACGTTTCCTACCCTCACCATAGTAACCAGGATCTACATTCCTACCCTCACCATGGCAACCAGGATCTACGTTCCTACCCACACCATGGTAACCAGGATCTACGTTCCAACCCTTACCACGGTAAACAGGATCTACGTTCCTACCCCCACCTTGGTCACCAGCTGTGGGTGGTGACCAAAAGAACGAGATCGTGGATACAAGCAGCCAAAATGAACTTCCCACTCAGAGATCGGGTGAGGGGTTCTGCCATCCGGGAGGAGCTCAGTGGTGAGTAGCTCCTCCTCCAGGTCGAGGTAGTCCCGAGCACCTCACTGGTGAGGTGTTTCAGACACGTCCCACCGGGAGGAGACAAAGAGGCAGACCCCGTACCTGCTAAAGAGACTATGGCAGAAGACGACGAAATGGACCAAATAGTTGGGTAAATGGTTTTACATTTTGTTCCAATGGAGCCAAAAACTAACCGATGTGTGACCTTTAAAACCGAGGTATGTACCAAACTGGGATTTCAGTTACAAAAAGCATTTACAAGTTGTGATATTTTCAAAGCAAACAGCATGAGGTAGTAACTCCGCAGGGGGCGTAGACTTTTACAAACACCATTATTTTGAAAGTATAAAGAATGTTGAATAAATCTACTAAATCTAATAATCTAATAAATCTAACGATTCTGTCTTTTCCCGTTTTTTTTGGGGTGGGGGGGGGGCAGGGGGGTTTCAGCTTCTAAATGGACATTAACACAAATTTTTGATGGGGAGTCCAAACTTTCAATCCCTACTGTCACATAGTTTGGTTTCGTAGGACGGGCTTCCTTCATCTGGACAGCAAGTGAAAAATATGTGAACCAGTGAAACAACAAATGACGCTCAATCCTCAGGGAAACACAACAGGATTGTCTGTAAAACCCTCTAAACAAACATCTGGATGCAGATGTGTCCCACATGTGTCTCTTTCTTACTTCAGCATCTACCAGATGTGCAGGTCAGGCAAATCTAAAAAAAAAACCCAACGATTCCATTAAAACCGTAGGTGTCAAAATTCAGTCGTTGAGTTCTGTCGGTCTTCGTGCATCTGCCTGATGATTCAGGTCGGGGAGTCATTTTATTGGCTGCTGATTTTTGAATGAGCTCTGTTGAACCAGAATCAGAGTAATTCCCTTCAGGATGGCGTCCCTCAAGGGCTTGAGTTGGAACCCCCTGATTTTAACCCATACAGATTCAAAGAATCAACCCTAGCGCTCAATGGGGTGACAGATGTCACAGCCAGATCGCCCATCTCCCCAGTGAGAGTTGGACTCCGCCAAGGCTGCCTTTTGTCACCGATTCTGTTCATCACCTTTATGGACAGAATAGCCGAGGCGTTGGAGGGATCCAGTTTAGTGACCTCAGGATCTGATCTCTGCTTTTTGCGGATGATGTGGTTCTGTTGGCTTTATCGAACCGTGATCTCCAGCTCTCGCTGGATCGATTTGCTGCCGAGTTTGAAGCGGCCGGGATGGGAATTAGCGCCTCCAAATCCGAGACCATGGTCCTCGCCCAGAAAAGGGTGGAATGCCCCCTGCGGGTCAGGGACAGATTCCTGCCCCAAGTGGAGGAGTTTAAGTATCTCGGGGTCTTGTTCACGAGTGGGGGAAGGATGGAGCGGGAGATCGATAGGCGGATCGGTGCGGCATCAGTAATAACTAGGACGCTACATCGGTCCGTCGTGGTAAAGAGAGAGCTGAGCCGAAAAGTAAAGCTCTCGATTTACAAGTCGATCTACGTTCCAACCCTCACCTAGCTGGTGACCGAAAGAATGATATCGCGGGTACAAGCGGCCGAAATGAGCTTCCTCTGCAGGGTGACTGGGCTCTCACTCAGAGATCAGGTGAGAAGCTCTGCCATTCGGGAGGAGCTCGGTGTCGAGCCGCTCCTCCTCCAGGTCGAGAGGTGCCAGATGGGGTGGTTCGGGCATCTGGTCAGGATGCCTCGAGGGCAAGGTGTTTCGGTCACGTCCCACCGGGAGGAGACCAAGAGGCAGACCCCGGACCCGCTGGAGAGACTATGTCCCACAGCTGGCCGGGGAACGACTTGGGATCCTTCTGGGTGAGCTGCAGGATGCAGCCGGGAGAGAGAGGCCTGGGCTGCCCGTTTGAGGCTGTTACCCCCGCGACCCGATCCCGGAACAAGCGGAAGATGACGGAACGGAACGAAAGATTTAAAGAAGGAATTCTTTCTCGTCTTTTTTTGGTAGTGCTCATACAGACTAATATAGAAGCAGATATCTGTCTCACCTTCAACCCCCCCGCCTGCTTTACCCCTCTGGGTCCCTGAGTCATGATCCCACCTGTCAGCAGCTCTACAGAGCCGAGTCTGGATAACCTAGTTTGGAAGTTTTCTGTCATCAATTACATGAATTATTCACACATCCGACATACACACATACACACACCAGCGTGCGTTAATCCCCAAAATAAATTCACTCTTTCATTTCCATCCTCCGAACCTGGCTTAGAGGAACCAGCTGCATCAGCGAAGAGACGAAGGAGAACCTGAAGTGGCTCAGAAAGAGGAAACGGAATAAAACCTTTTTTTTCCAGCTGGATTAGCCGAACGTCCTCTTTTTCCACCTCCGCTTATTGCAAAGCAGATAATTCCCACAGGAATGATTATTTCTCCGGTTATAATCCAGTCACCCCCTCTCACACTCCCACAGGAAGGTCCAGTCCCTTAGGTCCTTTACTCCGTCCCTGTTTGCCCTGAACAAGCGACCAGCAGCCGGTCTGAATGGAATCACCTCTCTGAGCTTTAAAGAGATGAAAGAGGAGAGAGCGGCGGAGCGAGTGGCGGCAAAACGCACACACACACTCTGAGCACGAGAGAGAGAGGAAGAGAGAGAGAGGGAGCACAGCTCTGGCGATGGGGATCTATCGCATTTACATCTTTTTTTTTAAACCCCCTCTTGAATCCATTCTCATGTACTATATTGCCTCCTTTCTGCATCACAGGGTACTGCATATGCTGGAACCTGAGAAATTTTATTTTTTTCTGGATTCAAATGTCGTTACAAATGCTTATTACATTCGTAATTAAACAAAAAGACTAAATCGGTACGAGTAATAAGAAATTTGAGAAACGCTAGGACATCGGTGTGCTTAGAGTGTCCTTCTCAGGGATAAAAAAATGCCTAAAAATGATAAAGTTCATCATTTTTAAACATATCGTTTCAAGGTGTAACCGGTTCAAATGGTCATCGAAACAAAACCACTATTGTCTTGCACTGCTGACCATTCTTATCCAATAAAATGAGGTGACGTTGTTAGCGTCTGTTGTGGTTCCCTCACCCACCACCAGAGTGAGCCAGGGACCATCTCACCTTTCCCCCAATGCTACCCGATCTGGACCACCTGCGCCTAATTTCTCTGCTGAATATTTAAAGGCAGCCTCACCAGCATTCCCTGTCGGGTCTTCACGCCTTTCTGCTTTGGCTGACTCCCGACCCAGCGGATATCCTTTTGGAACTGAGAATAACTCTTTGAAAACTTTATTGATCCCTTTTTGACTTCTGTTTCTTTGCTTACAGCTTTGCTGAGCCTTGGTTAAATAAATCTTGTCTGATGTCCTGCATTTGGGTCCTCCTCCTTCCACACCACAACAGCGTCGTTGTGGGCATATATCTGCTGCCCCTCAAAACTCATTTGTATTAATTTAAATTTCAGCATCTAACATAATGAAAAAACACATTTGTTCATATAATAAAATTAGAACGGAACAAGATGAAGAAGGTCTGTTTCTGCTTTCTTTCTCTACAGAGTCTGACATAGTTTCACATGGTGGTACTTTTATGGGCACTGTTAATCTCAGACTTTAATGGGTAAGTTTAGACAGATATCCATCGGCGCCAATTGTGAACATTTTGGCCAATTACCAATGCCTCGTGAGAGGGCAAAACCATCCAATTGAACTGGCCAACCAATGAATTAGTCATGCCTTAGTCGAGACAAGAGTGGGACATCCACCAGGAGACACGTGTCTAGTTCCCTTAAAGGGATTGTTATGGGCACAGCCATTTGGGGGATGTTTGGGTTTTATTTTTGTCGCCCTCTTGTGTTTTTCACTTGCCTCGGCCACCCAGGCTCCCAGCCTTCCCCACTTGTTGGCAGTTACAGATGATTGCTAGTTGGCTGGATGAAAAGTACTGGTGCCAAGCTGAGAGAGGACTCCCTAAAGAAGCTTTTCAGGTGTTGAGATTGATTGTAAATAGATAGTTTATTTTTTCAAACACCCTACTCTTCCTCATTCTTCAGTTGGTCGTTTCAATCCCGGGGATTAATCGTAACATCCGTCTACGTGTCGGCCTAGCCCTAGACCGTACAAGTTGTAACAGTGAATATTATATAGCATAGAGAGTCTCCACCAGACTGCCCCCAATTTCTGAATCCCAGCATCTTGCTAGCATCAATTAAAGGGCCCACGTCACGATATTTGAAACTTTCCAGTCAAAACTGTCAGACGTCCCAAAGTAGGGTTTTATAGGGTTAAAATGAACCTGTGCTGTTGGACAAATGACAACAAAAAACCCCCCAAACAAATAAATATGGAGAATGTGCTATAGCTAAGGTAATAGAACCATGGTTACCGTGACAACAACAGTAACTCAGTAATGGCCGCCGATTCTTCAATAGAAGTCAACAGGCACAGAGACATTTTGGAGGGAGGGTTCTTCCTTAGAGTTCTAATGTTTTAACCATCCATGCATGGGTTCTTTCATGGTTCTCTGGTAGCGAATCAAGCTGAAAGTGAGGGATTGCTTCCTGTCTTTGTCTGGTTCTGGTCAGTGGTGGAACGTAACGAAGTAAATATACTTCGTTACTGTACTTAAATAAAAAAATTGTGTATCTGTACTTTACTTAAGTAAAATTTAAGACCGGTACTTTTACTTTTACTTCACTACATTTTTAGAGCAAATACTTGTACTTTTACTTCGCTACTTTTTAAAAGTGTGTTTTACATTTTTTGTTACATTTTCTTATTTCGAATTTGAAAAATACACATTTTTTTTAGCGCATCTTGAAGCCGCATCGCCAAAATCGAAAGAAGCAGTTGATCGGGAGAAGAAGTAATGAATCGAGAAACATTTTCCTCATTCATTCAAAAACCTAACATCAAATATAGTACAAATTAAAGAGTCCGAAGATCGTTGTTCGTTGTGTTTACTTCTAAATAAAAAGTTGAGCCATCATTACACAGAGCAGGGGCGGATCTAGAATTTTCCAAAGGGGGCGGGGCTTTGACAAAGCCAATATATAGTGATTGGGGGCCTCCCCCCCAAAACATTTTAAAAAATAAGTGTCATTTTCCTCCATTTTGGTGCCCATTCACTGGCCCTTCTAGGGTATAGCTTGACTTGTCCCCTTTCCTTTATTTTATTTTTTTTTTTTTTGTGGACCAAGAGGCGGGAGGGGGGCGGAGGGGTCACACACCTGCAGAGTATTTATTCTGGTTACCATGGTGACACCCTATAGCACAAAAAATAACATTTGAATTATGATCGAATACTTTTACTTTTTACTTAAAAGGTACAATTTACACCAAGTACTTTTGTACTTTTACTTGAGAAGATTTTTTTTATTGGTACTTTTACTTTTACTTAAGTACAAAAAGTGAGTACTTCATCCACCACTGGTTCTGGTGTCCCGTTCACTACGGCCCACTGACTCTCTGCATTGAAAGAATATTAGTGATCAATCGTTCATCTCGATAATCATCTGTGTCAGCTCAATAAAAAGTTTTTTCTCTCCATAATCTCGGATTCTCTTTGATTATTCTGTTAGTAAAGATGAGAGGCTCATGGTGGTTTTATGGCTCTGTAATATTTGTCCAACAGACCCTGTCTTACTGGGTTTTTCTGAGGTGAACCAGGAAATCGTCTCTCGGGTTTGCTTCTGATTTATTCAGGAAATAAAACCACAGCTGAGGTGTGAAATTGTGCGACTTCTGACAGAGGAGCAGAGAGAGAAAAACCGCAGGACTGAGTCAACATGGCGAGTGAAGAGAAAATAAAGAAAATCCTCCTCAAACAGAACAAACAGATAAAAGTAAGCTTCTACCGATATCGGATTTTTAAAACTCGTACGCGTATTTATGTTAGTACTGAAACCAATTCGCTAACTATTGTAACGCAACTGTACTTCGTTAATTATGAATTTATATTTTCCTTCATTGATACACTGAGAAAGCAACAGTTACCGAAGAGATATTTAACCGAAACATCTTTCAGAGGTGTAGGTTATACCAAAAAATAAATAATAACAGTTCAAATATAAACTTGGTCAGAAAGCCAGGAAGACCTGGATGGGTAGGATGGTGATGACCTGACATGGAAGTCATGGGAGACTGCCTTTAAATAAGCATCAGGATCCATAGGTGTGTGGCATCGGACTAATCATCCTCAGGCGTCCCTAATCAGGTTGATGAGGAATGTTCCAGTACTCCCTCTGGTGGCAGGTGAAGGGATCATGACAGAACTGCCTTTATGAGACTTACGACATGCACATGTGATTGAGCTGAGAACAACACGTTCCATTTCTGTAAAACGCATTTAATTAATGGCATAAAATGACCGCGAGCAGTAGATGGTTAGAAGTGTAAATGAATTATATGGATTTGTCGTAGTTTTAACCTCAAATTGAATATTAATACCGGTCTGATAATCAATACCGGTGTCGATGCAGTCTAGATAAAGGTGTTCGTAGATGTTTGAAATGTAGAAAACATCTTTTTCAACTGGAGTGAACTATAGAGTAGTGGTCCCCAAAATTTCCCGCGCTACAGACCGGTGTCGCATAATATTTTCATGGACCGGTCAAAAGGTCCAGCAGAAAAACGAAATAAGACCAGACTGAAAAAAACGTTTTTTTTTAAATAAATAATAAAGAGAGAAACATTCTCTCTGCTCGAACGTAATCTTGGTATGTCTTGGTAACGGTAAATGTACCTTCAAAATAAAAGACATCACAAAAACAAAGTGAATACAAATAACAGTTAGTCTCTTCACAGTAAGACTAGATCAATCAGAGTTCTGAGTTTGTTTTGCTGGAACCAGACAGTCTCATTTTGACCTGAAACTTTAAGAGTGTTTCTAAAGTTCAGTCTGCTTCGTAACTCTGTAATCCGGTCATTTTTCAAATTAAAACATTGTCATCAAGAATCAAGAAAAGGGTCAAATAATAAACCAAATGGAAATAATGGAAGTTATTTAAGTTATTTCTTCATTCTACGTGGCCCAGTACCACATGACCCACGGCCCGGTACAGGTCCGTGGCCCGTTGCTTGGGGACCACTGCTATAGAGGACCACAGGACGATGGAGGGAGGACAACGATCCCAAACTGGCAACATGGGACCATTGAGGAGGACAGAAAA
Organism: Neostethus bicornis; assembly: GCA_902685375.1. Taxonomy (NCBI): domain Eukaryota; kingdom Metazoa; phylum Chordata; class Actinopteri; order Atheriniformes; family Phallostethidae; genus Neostethus; species Neostethus bicornis. The sequence continues at coordinate 2,410,788 of CACRXE010000066.1, read as the reverse complement.
GCAGAGTTTTATTAAATGACCTCCAGCAGATAATTAAGTGCATGTTTCTGCTCAGTTGGTCAGAAACAAGTGGAATAAAGGCCGGGGGTCTTATGATGCATGTACTCAAACCCAGCAGGATGCTGAGACCACCAGGGACACCAGAGACGCTCCATGGTTCTCATAAAAGAGCAAAGCCAGAAGATGCTGCATGTCTCCTTTTACACACACCCTCTTCAACACTCCTGGGACATTTAAATGAACAGCTTTTAGAAACCTGGAGAACAAGAGGGGAACCCTTCCTCAGACAGCTTCAGTTTGAGGTCAATGTCGTAGCTAAAACTAGCTCAAAGGCGATTAGGAGACAAAATGAGATCCTCAGAACAAGATCTTTCCCTGGTCTGGGGCATTTTTTACAACATGTAATTTTGCTTGGGTGCATGCTTTTGCAAACTTTTACGGAAATCTATAAAGATGGCGCAGAGCGGGGACTTTTGTGTAACTCTAAGGAAAGTCAGAAGTTGAACAGGCATGGGCAAACTACGGCCCGCGGGCCACATACGGCCTGTTAAACATTTTAATCTGGCCCGCCAAACTTGAAAAAATTAAATAAATAAGCCTTGTTAATGTTTTATTCCCCAGCAATTCTGATGTTTCATCACTAGATGGCGAACTCTAGATATATTGGCTTTGTTAAGAAAACAACAACACTGCTCCCATTAAAATGTGTGTGTCTCCATGATGTGCACGCTGTCAAAATAAACAGTGTGCACAGATATGGAAAGCCATCAGGGCCAATACATGCACGTAAACAAGCGTGTTAGATGTTAAAACAAGCAAAATGTTACATCAAGCACTTAGATTTCAAACCTAGCGCCACTAAATGCCCGTTTTTAAGCGGTAGCACACTAGATTTCAGACCTAGCGCCGCTAGATTTGAAATTTAACGCTCTTGATGTAACATTTAGCGCTTGTTTAAAATCTAGCGCCATTCTATGGGTCTAATCTAGCGGTTACCAAAGCATGCCATCTTTCGCTCCTATTCCGGCCTCTTTGCCTAATCCTAGAACTCAATGTGGCCCCCGAGTCAAAACGTTTGCCCGCCCCTGCACTAGGAGATTCTTCTTTCAGAAAGCCGGCCACATTTAAACAGAGTTCTTAAAAGCAGCTCGTAGGCTGCTAGGAACCAGAGGCGGGGGGTAGTATGGTATACTGGGACTCTACTGCTTCTATTACTATTATTAGAATATTCCGAAACTCTGATTAATTTGGTTCCATTCCTAAATTTGATTTCTCGAGCCCCCACTAACTTTGGGCTTTCCGAAATTTTCCTTCCTCAGAAGAAGACCACTGTCTCGATTTCTAATGAAGGACATTTTATTACTCTTTTCCTGGGACAAAAAAAAAAATCAAAACCTCCGGGCGGGCATTTGTAATTACAACACTAATAGGGTTAACTAACTCATCTCACCCTCCTGAGGGTTATTAGAGGAAAATGATCGGATAAAGAGTAAGCCATGTAAAACCCTGACCCGTGTATTCGATGCCCCATTTCAACCCTTCCATTTAAAAAAAAAACAAAGCGAACTTCTGAACTCTGCAGCCAAAAGAAATCAGATTAATTTACCATCAACCTCCTGGTCATGAGAAGGTTTTATTATTCTGTTAGTGAGATAATACTTTGTATTCAGACCGAGGTACCTGCATGCCTCCGACTCTGGCCCAAAGTTAAGCCACAAATCTAAAAATAGAAGCTAGCGTCCGTGTAGCGGCTCCAGTCGGCGCTCGGTGAGGTGGATGAGACTATCCAAACAGATGTGAATCCGGCTTGTTTTTTCCTCTCAGGCGGGTTTCACATCATCCCCTCCAGCTCTGACAGATATTATCTTGATGTATCTTTTATGTGACGGTGAGGAGAAGGTTAGAGAAGCCAGGAGAGAGAATAATGGATGAGAAGAGGCTAACGTGTCGGCGTCGCCGAAAAGTCAACCGGTTAGATTGTGAGGAGATCAGCTGAACGGTACAACGTTCAAATTGGTGTTTAATCAAGATGGACTAACAATGGAAAACCTGCCCCCAAGTGGAGGAGTTTAGGTATCTCAGGGTCTTGTTCACGAGTGGGGGGAACGATGGAGAGGAAGATGGTTGGACGGATCGGTGCGGAGTCAGCAATACCTAGGACGCTGCATCGGTCAGTCGTGGTAAAGAGAGAGCTGAGCCGAAAAGTAAAGCTCTCGATTTACAAGTCGATCTACGTTCCTACCCTCACCATGGTAACCAGGATCTACGTTCTCACCCTCACCATGGTAACCAGGATCTACGTTCCTACCCTCACCATGGTAACCAGGATCTACGTTCCTACCCTCACCATGGTAACCAGGATCTAGGTTCCTACCCTTACCATGGTAACCAGGATCTACGTTCCTACTCTCACCATGGTAACCAGGATCTACTTCCTACCCTCACCATGAGAACCAAGAGCTACGTTCCGACCCTCACCATGGTAACCAAGATCTACGTTCCTACCCTCACCATGGTAATCGGGATCTACGTTCCTACCCTCACCATGGTAACCAGGATCTACGTTTCTACCCTCACCATGGTAACCAGGATCTACGTTCCCACCCTCACCATGGTAACCAGGATCTACGTTTCTACCCTCACCATGGTAACCAGGATCTACGTTCCTACCCTCACCATGGTAACCAGGATCTACGTTCCCACCCTCACCATGGTAACCAGGATCTACGTTTCTACCCTCACCATGGTAACCAGGATCTACGTTCCTATCCTCACCATGGTAACCAGGATCTACGTTCCTATCCTCACCATGGTAACCATGATCTACGTTCCTACCCTCACCATGGTAACCAGGATCTACGTTCCTACCCTCACCATGGTAACCAGGATCTACGTTCCTATCCTCACCATGGTAACCAGGATCTACGTTCCTACCCTCACCATGGTAACCAGGATCTACGTTCCTATCCTCACCGTGGTAACCAGGATCTACGTTCCTACCCTCACCATGGTAACCGGGATCTATGTTCCCACCCTCACCATGGTAACCGGGATCTATATTCCTATCCTCACCATGGTAACCAGGATCTACGTTCCTACCCTCACCATGGTAACCAGGATGTACGTTCCCACCCTCACCATGGTAACCAGGATCTACGTTTCTACCCTCACCATGGTAACCAGGATCTACGTTCCTATCCTCACCATGGTAACCAGGATCTACGTTCCTACCCTCACCATGGTAACCATGATCTACGTTCCTACACTCACCATGGTAACCATGATCTACGTTCCTACCCTCACCATGGTAACCAGGATCTACGTTCCTACCCTCACCATGGTAACCAGGATCTACGTTCCTACCCTCACCATGGTAACCAGGATCTACGTTCCTATCCTTACCATGGTAACCAGGATCTACGTTCTCACCCTCACCATGGTAACCAGGATCTACGTTCCTACCCTCACCATGGTAACCAGGATCTACGTTCCTACCCTCACCATGGTAACCAGGATCTACTTTCCTACCCTCACCATGGTAACCAGGATCTACGTTCCTACTCTCACCGTGGTAACCAGGATCTACGTTCCTACCTTCATCATGGTAACCAGGATCTACTTTCCTACCCTCACCATGGTAACCAGGATCTACGTTCCTACCCTCACCATGGTAACCAGGATCTACTTTCCTACCCTCACCATGGTAACCAGGATCTACGTTCCTATCCTCACCATGGTAACCAGGATCTACGTTCCTACTCTCACCGTGGTAACCAGGATCTACGTTCCTACCTTCATCATGGTAACCAGGATCTACTTTCCTACCCTCACCATGGTAACCAGGATCTACGTTCCTACCCTCACCATGGTAACCAGGATCTACGTTCCTACCCTCACCATGGTAACCAGGATCTACGTTCCTATCCTCACCATGGTAACCAGGATCTACATTCCTACCCTCACCATGATAACCAGCTGTGGGTGTTGACCGAAAAAATGAGATTGCGGATATAAGCGGCCGAAATAAGCTTCCTCTTCAGGGTGGCTGGGCTCTCACTCAGAGATTGGGTAAGGAGCTCTGCCATCCGGGAGGAGCTCGGTGTCGAGCCGCTCCTCCTCCAGGTCGAGAGGAGCCAAATGGGGTGGTTCGGGCATCTGGTAAGGATTCCCCCAAGCAATTGGTACTGAGTAAATGAGCAGTTTCATTTAAAATCCTTTCAGTGCTTCGGGAGACATCGTGTTTATAAGGATTTGTACCGTCGATATTTTTGAGCTTAACCTTTGGTTCCATTAGCCTGAAAACCAAATCAGTTCATCTATAGTTAATACTGAATAACTGTGGGCAGTTTCAATAAATTCCTTCAGTATTTTGGTGGTAAAATTGTGAATTTAAATCACTGACAGAGTTTAAAGCTGCAATCTGAAAGATGGTTGAAAGAAAATAGTTTTTCCCACTTTAAGCTCAGCAGGTGTCGTGTAAACCCCACGGGAGGCAAATCGAGGCGGAAAAACTGGGTAGTTTCCAAAAACCAGACAGCAGCTGGTTCCCTCAGGGAATGGTGGCACCTCATGTTCAGGCCCAAATTAGTCCATCTCAGTAAGAAGCGGTGGATGACTCTGCGGGTCGTGGTTGGATAGCAAGTTTTCTTGAACCGTTTATTTTCTCTAATCTTTGAAAATCAAAGACCATAAAATATTAATACTACGTCAAGAAGTTTAATTTAAGAAGAAGGTACCATGCGTTTGACTTTTTGGGGGTGTCTACAGTCAGGAATCCTCCCTCCTCTACCTTTTCTGCCTCCTCGCCCATGGGTCCATCCCCAATTAACTTCATCTGATTCTGTCTTTCCCTGCCACACCTGCCTCTAGTTTGTCCCCCATCTTCATAAGCGCGGCCCTCCCGAAATGTCTTATTACTGTTATTCCCACCACCAGCCACCTTCAATCGCCTGTACCCTTCAATAAACCTGCTTAATCTGTGTACCATGCATTTGGATCTTTCTGTCGTGATCCCCTCGTCTGCCGCCAGAGGGAGGCCTGGACCGTCCTCATCACCCTGATTAGGGACACCTGAGATTGATTTCTGATGCCACACACCTGTGGACCCTCCTACCTATTTAAGGGCAATCACCCCAGACTTCCATGTAGGGTTATCGTCATTCTTCCCAGCCTGGTCTTCGTGACCATAAGTCTGATTTCTGTTGTATCATTTGCACTTTTGGATCCTGAGTTAATCCCGTCCCCCTGCCTTACAGATTTACCCGAGTTGTGTTCAATAAACCTTGTTTTGATGCCCTGCATTTGGGTCCTCCTCCTTCCACATCACAACCCCATCTTCCTAGCACTCTACCTTAACACCTGCCATGTTTGAACATTTTTCAAAAACATACCTGGAGAGGTTTTCTATTTCATTCATGCATGTTAGAGAAATTTTCGAGCTCTTCTAGTATCCTATTGGGATACTATTCAAACACCAAGCCCGCTCTGCTAACGCTCAGTCCCTCCCTTCAAATACCGTAGTGTAAATGATAGACTACGCAGTATTTGTGGCAACAAGAAAAAGAAAAAAAGAAGCTGTGTTATGCACCTGTAGGAGCGAGAGGAAGGGGGAATTCACAGTCGAACTGAATAATTAAGATTATAAACTTTTGTGGCAAATATTATGGTTCTTTCAGTTTTATTCTGCATGTTCTAATTGTCTTAATTATTTATTATACCTCACCTGCTACTAAGAAGGGGTGTAGTCCCTGATTGGTTTATAAGAGGCAGCTGGGGGTAGAGGGGAGCCAGAGCAGAAGCAGCAGCCAAGACATACAGTGAGGAGCCTTCCTGTTGGACTATGGGCTGGCGGCTCGGTGGTGTGTCAGCTTGCACACCACTGTGCAGCAAGGGCTCCCCCTGAAAAGACACAGAGAGTGTCCTTCACAGATCCCACCGGCAAAGAAGGTTTCCGCAGTCGGCGGTCCGGACGAGTGGGCCCGTGAAGACTGGACCCGTAACAACTAATGGGTCTGTAAAGGGCAGACCTAGGGATGGCCAGCTCGAGCGGCCCTACTCGAGTAGTGTCGAGCAGAATGGAAAAAAAAGTCCCGCGAGTTTTGCTTCGAGCAGGGCAAGCAAACCTTCCAACCACGTGACCAGAGCTCGGAGTCTGCTCGTACCTGTGAACAGGTTTCGAGTAGCTCGCTGGTGATTCGAACTGGGCGGAGTTGTTCAATCAGCAGGAAGATATAAAACAGATTCATTCATTCAGGAAATGTGGGCAGAAGAAGAACAGAAATAAGAGATTCTTCTACATCCAGGTAAGCTATGACAAACTTTATTTCATTTATATATTTTTTTTCTGGTGTTAAAATCCATTCTGCTTTATTAGTCACAACCGGGATCCTCTTCTACAGAGGATCTTCTGGACAGCCGGGTTGGTGCTTCTGATCAGCAACATGACCTCATCTTATATGGCTTTCTAAACTAAATTCATTTTTCTTTTTAGGTGAAACCCAGCGAATAAATTGCGCCTCGGCGAACGCGACGGTGGAGGTCCAGCGATATCTCGCAGTGCCCTATCTCTCCAGAGGTGAAGACCCGCTCCAGTACTGGGCATCCAGAGAAGCTGTGTATCCCAATTTGTATAAACTGGCCAAGTACTATCTCCATATGCCAGCAACCTCGGTGCCCTGCGAGCGGGTCTTCTCCAAAGCTGGAGAGGTTGTAAACTAAAAGAGGAGCAGACTGAAGCCTAACCTCGTGGAAAAAATTCTATATTTAAATAAAATTTCTGAATAGAACATTTGTTTGAGTTTGTCTTATTTCATTTTTTTCCTAATAATGGGATTGTTTTCGTTGTGTGGGTGGGCGCCACAAAGTCGTGCTCACATTTACCCCAAAGTGTCTGCTTCTATAATCACTGGTTGGTGAATGTTCATCCGCAGGTTTTTTTCATACTTTACTAAGTTTTTCAGTCCTCTGAGGGACTGGTTCCCAACCTCTTATTCACCTCAGACTGGTTTAGTGTCTGACATTATTCCACGGACCGGTCTAAAAGTGTGGCAGAAAAACTAAAGACCAGCCTGAAAAACTGTCTTTTTAAGCAATAATAAACTTAATTCCACTTTGTCTTCAAGAGAAAATGTATTAGCAGCGTCTTTATAACGTGAAAACGTTCTCTCTTCTCGAACGTACTCTGGTTGTTATGGTAACGGTAAATATCACTGTCTCACCTTTTCAGTTCCACATATTCACAAAGAAGTCTGTCGTAGAGCATTTCAACATAAAGCTCCCTCGGACTGGAATAAGTTGCCCACCTCGTTAAGATCCATGACATCATTTAGTTTATTTAAATCATCTTTATTCACATATTTGAAAACCTCCTGTCAATGTCTTTAGTTGTTTTGTTTTATTTCTTTTCTTTTTTTCTTTATCAGAACCTTATTTTAACTTTAGTTACATTGAAAATGTTTATTTTGTGATTTTTTTTATATGTATATATTAAGTAAACTTACTTGTGTTAAATTGAGTGTTCTTATATTGACTGTTTATTTTATCATTTTGATTGTCTATATGTGTATTTGCATATATGTTAGTTTTTATATATATACTTTTATTTATTTTTTTTCTCTTTATGACCTATTGGTAGCTGGTGTGAAGGTGAAAGTCTGGAGCGAGTTTGTTTGTTTGTGACTGTGGTTTTTTTGGGTTTTTTTTGTTTGTTTGTTTTACTTATTTGTTAAACTGTATTGTAATGTTGTTTTTGTTTTTTTTGTGGACCCCCTTGAAAATGAGATGTTACATCTCAAGGGGCATTCCACCAATAAACTATTCAAACTATATACCTTCAAAATAAAGGACATCACAAAGTGAATAAAAATGCTAGTTGGATTATTCACAGTGAGACTAGATCAGAGTTGTGAGTTTGTTTTCCTCGAACCAGGCAGTCCCATCTTGACCTGAAGAGTGTTCTCATTTTACTGGTGTTACAGGTTTAAATTTAATGGAATGATGTATCAACGGTGAGTCATTGACGGACGTAAGGAAGAAAATCCGGTGACTTTTCAAATTAAAACATCTTTATCTCGAAGATGAAATATGGAAACCAAATGGAAATAATGGAAGTTATTTCTTCTGTCTGTGCGGCCCGGTACCGGTCCGCGGTCCGGTGGTTTGGGACCACTGAACAAAGGCTCAGTTCTCTTTAATGATTCATATTGATGACAGGAGCGCGCGGTGTGGTCAGTCTGTGCTTTATTATACAGTTAATTATAATTTAAATGAGCAGAGTGGAATATTTCTTTTATTTGTTTTGGGAGAGTAAATTTTAAATTAACATACAGTATCGACATAACTACTGTATGATACCGGTGAAAAAATATTAGCAAAGAATAGGAAGCAGAAAACCTCGCGGAATCTCAATAATTTTTCTAATGACTTGAGACTTGGAGCGTATTATTCATCTTTCTTTTTTTCTATTGGATTTTTGTTGACATCCCGCACCCTGCAGATGGAGCTCTTTTTGAGCTCGAAAGATTCAAATCTTTGGGTCTATTTTAGGAAATTGGTTCGAAATTACTCGATGGTTCATGGGGCTTCGGATTTACCATCCCTAGGCAGACCTGGGACAATGAATGGGCCCGTAATGTTGTGTGACACCCTTTGGTTTGTTTTTCAGTTTCTTTAATTAGTCTCAGCTGCTGGACTTTGGTGGCTGCTGATTGGAGGACTGATCTGATGAGGTTCACCTGCATCCAGTTACCCCTTCATTATAAAAGACCAAGGCTCTCCTCAACACTTCGTCAGTTCTTCAACAATAATCCTTGACGTAACACTACCAATGCTCCAATAAACTATAGCCTGTTATTTTCTGGGACCCTTCAGCCCCAGTACTCCCGAGTTCTTCTGCCACCAAGTCCCATCTGGTTCATCTCCACTTCCATGCGAACACATTTTGTTATTTAATAAATCATATTTTCATAATTATAGACCTGTGTCTGGATCTCTTTCCTCCCCTGATCCAATATACATAAAGGGCGGACCCAGAACAACAAATGGGCTGGTAAAGGGTGGACCCGGGACGAGAAGGTGCCGGTGGGCTAAACCCCAACATGTGAACTACTTTAAGGACAGCCATTTTATTAAGTTTTAAATAGATAATTTAAAGACGATGGAGACGGTTAAAGACGATTGGAGACGGTGGCCGCGTGGTTAGCGCGTTCGCCCGCGGACCGGAAGGTCGCGGGTTTGTGTCCCACGGAGAGCACGTCTAGGGTCCTTGGAGAAGACTCCTAGCCCCCACTTCTCCCACCAATGGCGCCGTTGAAGGGCAGCCTGCTGCGGTGTAAGGAGTGCAGCAAACAAATTTCCCCGGTGAGGGATGAATAGAGTAATTCAAAATAAAAAAAAAAAAAATAAAATAATGTTAAAACTGTTTTTATGGTCTGTGCCTCTGCTTCTCTGGCGCTCCCTGCCTGATCCTGAACCAGCAGTCCGGTTACAAGAACATGACTCATTCTTATCTCCTATTTTCTAAAATAATCATTTTTATTCAATCATTTTCTGCCACAATTAGAAGATAAAACTACACCCTAAGATATTTTTCTGGTTTTAAAGTTTTAAATGTATAAAAGTGCAGAAAAATTGAGTGTCCGGTACCGAGTCTGTCATCCTGGTTATTTATCTCAGCCTCAAAAAAGGACATCCATCAGGAGCCGTGGCTTCATCACACCATGTGTGCTTTTCTATGTTTTACAGACGGAAATCTCCGGCAAACAGCTGTTTGGATAATCTGACTAATTAAACGATCAGGATGGGCTTATAAAGCTTGCCAGAACCAACACACACACACACACACACACACACACACAGTTTAGTCTTTAAAGAGTGCATGTGATGCCAGCGCTGTGGTCAAAGTGCTGGCATGGAAACGAAGACAACATGAAACCATGTTTATCGCCTTTAGACCAATATGTGACGTCATCTGTTAAAATTTAAAAAGGATGAAATGTGAGAAAATTGATCGGTTTTACGGTTTCGGTAGGCGCGGGTTCGAAAGTCACGAGTTGAAACAAGCAAATAGAAAAATGATTAAAATATTTACAAGAGAAATGAGATCCAATTTGAAATATTGGAGATTTTGTGTAGATTCAAATGTTCTACCTAAAATTTGATCATGAAACCCTAATTAGTTCATCCACGGTAGGGTCTCAAACTCGCAGCCCGTGGGCCAACTGCGGCCCAGGAACGATAATTTGTGGCCCGCGTCTTAATATGAAAGTTTAATGTTAGTGCGACTCGAGATTGATATGAAGGACAATCGTATGCCGAACACGTTATTAATATTATTTTATTCATTTTTTTTACTGATTTATTTAATATTTTTATGCATTTTTAACATTAATTCATCTTCTGAGCCGCTTATCCCTGACGATGCTGTAGGGGGAGCCAGATGCTATCTCGGCTGATTCAAGGGGGCCACACGCACAAACATTCATTTCTAGGGTTAGTTTTGTTGCGGCCATTCAACCTAACATGCGTGTTTTTGGGGGGTGGGAAGAACCCGGAATACCCTCGCATACACGGGGGAGAACATGCAAACTCCACCCGGGATTCGAATCCCGACCTTCTTGTTGTGATGCCACTGTGCTGCCCACTGCGTACCATGCAGCCCAGTTTTAAAATGACTCATTAATTCATTGTTTTGTGTTTGGAAGACGTGAAGATAGTTGGCATGACCAAGAGGATGCAGGAGATAGCGTTAGATGGAAGAAACTGACTTGCTGTGGCGCCCCCTGGAGGGAAATGCTGAAAGAGGAGGAAGAAGAATTCCATAAAGATATCAGCGCTTCTCTTGTGGAAATCCTGACTCCTCCCTCGAATGGACCCACAGACATCCCGAGTACTTAATAGCACCTCCACATTCTGCACCGAGTTGCCATAGCGACGGGTTCCTACTCTACTGTTTTTAAAAAGTGGGCGACGCCCCGACCAAAGATAGAGAGCTCCTCCCTCTATCTTTGAGTTAAAGCCCAGCCACCACGCGGAGTAACATCATTTCTGCCGCTTGTATCCATGATCTTGTTTTTTCGGTCACCACCAACAGCTGGTGAATCTCTTGAATATTTTAAATTATTCAACAAATATAGTCATTTTATTTTGGAAAAATAAAAATTTGCCGAGACTGCCGAGTCACGGTGCAAAACAAACTGCAGTCTCTCGGAAAGTGTGTCCCGACTTTTGACTCGTCTTAGAACATAAAGTGATATGTGAGAAAGGTTGTGGAGGACACGAGCCAGAAATGATGTGCCGGCCTCCACAGGAGCACCGTCATAAATCACTCTCACACACACGACTACAAACTCACCTCTGAACCTCACACTTTCTCACTCACACACACACAGAAGCGATGCCTCCGATGGATACAAATTATTTTTAAAAATGGAAAACAAGTGTTTTTGTTAACTTGGTTAAATGAACAATTTGTTTCCCTTTTATTTGCCTTTTGGTGTTCCTCAGGTGTCACACCTTGGGCTTTTGATTTTCTTTTTTATGTCAAACTTTCTTTCTGCTTTTTGCGGATGATGTAGTTCTGTTAGCTTCATCAGACCGTGATCTCCAGCTCCCGCTGGATCGATTTGCTGCCGAGTGTGAAGCGGGCGGGATGGGAATTAGCGCCTCCAAATCCGAGACCATGGTCCTCGCCCGGAAAAGGGTGGAATGCCCCCTGCGGGTCAGGGACAGGGTCATGCCCCAAGTGGAGGAGTTTAAGTATCTTGGGGTCTTGTTCACGAGTGGGGGAAGGATGGAGCGGGAGATCGACAGGCGGATCGGTGCGGCATCAGCAATAACTAGGACGCTGCATCGGTCCGTCGTGGTAAAGAGAGAGCTGAGCCGAAAAGAAAAGCTCTCGATTTACAAGTCGATCTACGTTCCAACCCTCACCATGGTAACCAGGATCTACGTTCCAACCCTCACCTTAAAAGAATGAGATCGCGGATACAAGCGGCCGAAATGAGCTTCCTCCGCAGGCTCTCACTCAGAGATCGGGTGAGGAGCTCTGCCTCCGGGAGGAGCTCGGTGTCGAGCTGCTCCTCCTCCAGGTCGAGAGGAGCCAGATGGGGTGGTTCGGGCATCTGGTCAGGAGGCCCCCGAGCGCCTCGCTGGTGAGGTGTTTCAGGCACATCCCACCGGGAGGAGACCAAAAGGCAGACCTCAGACCCGCTAGAGAGACTATATCTCACAGCTGGCCGGGGAATGACTAGGGATCCTTCCCGGTGAGCTGGAGGATGCAGCTGGGGTGAGGGAAGCATCTGAGGCTGTTGCACCCCGCGACCCGGCCCCAGATGAGCGGAAGACGACGGGTAGAGACGGGAATCTGAAGAAAGGCGTTAAAAACTTACTTCACATTTTGGAACAAATAAACTCTTCAATCAGACTCTTGTAATTTATTTTCCGAAGCCGTACGAGCTGCACATAACGATGAAAGAGCCATCGGCTGCCGACCCCCGGTCTAAATTAAAGGTCCACGCCTTTAAAACCAAGAACTAGCTCAAGTCTCATGAGTCAGCTTTTTGTAATGAAAAAACTTTTTCTTGGTTCCAACAGTAAACTAATCCCATTACAGAGAGACAAAGTTCAAACCCAGACACAATCCCAAACCTCCAGCTCCCAACTCTTCAAGAGGAAATGGAGACGATCGGTGAGGAGAGAGAAGGAAAAGCTCGCACAGATAAACGTCGACGTCTGGCGAACCGCGCAGAGAGGGAGCTGTAACTCTGAGAGGAACTCTTGTCAGGTCAGATCTCCCTGGGCTTTTTTATATGAATGTGTGAGAAGCTCTTTATCGCAGTTCAAGAAGAACCCAGCCAGCAGTCCGTGTGGGGAAAATTGGGAAGGGAAATTTGATCTGAACTGAAGCTCTGCTAACGACGGAAATGGATTAATTTGTCTGTCTTTAAGAAGGGTTTGGATTAAAAGGGCACTGACACACTTTCTAAAGGAAATGCCAAATAAATACCGTAACTTCACGGCCATAAGGCGCACCTAAAAGTCTCAAATTTTCTTCAAAATGAGCGGTGCGCCTTTTTGTGCGGTGCGCCTTGTGTGTGAGAAAAGGCGGACCTAAAAGAAAACGCCGTGCCCGCGAGGCGGACCTGAAAGAAAACACATGAGAACGTTAAAGAGTGAAGTGTGAGCGGCGTGGGAGCGATGGATGACCGAAGGAGACTACAGTTTCACGAAGGGTGGAAGGCAGCGCCGGGCGAGTTACGCTACAGTTTGCCAATGGATTGTAGATGCTTGGACTAACGTGTCTGCTGGTACTGTTATCCGAGCTTTCTCAAAAGCTGGTATCCTTTCTGAGGAGCCGCACACTACAGACAGTGACTTTGACAGCGAGGAGTGAAGTGGACCTGCTCTGTTGGATTTTGCGCAGCTGCTCGATTCTGAAACAGAGGATGAGGACTTTGACGGATTTGAATAAAGACTATTACTGTAATGTGCTTGTTTAGTATCGTTACTACTTAAATAAAGTACAACCAAACTCAGTTTTGCTCCCGATCTATTTTTTAATACACACATTTGCATGCTTGCCTGTTTGTTGTTGTAAGGCGGTGTGTGACTGAGACTGCGCCTTTTCGTACGGTGCGCCTAATGGCCGTGAAATTACGGTATTTTATTAAAATAACTAAACCGTGGCGCTGTGGTTAGAGCGTTCGCCCGCGGACCGGAAGCTAACCGGAAGTCAACCGGAAGGGTACAGGAAGTTAACCGGAAGTTCGCAACCCACTGAGTGCACTTCTAGGGTCCTGTGAGAAGACACCTAACCCCCGGTTTCGCCGTCATAGGTGGCAGCTTACTGCGGTGTAGTGCAGCACATAAATTTCCCGGTCAGGGATTAATAAAGTGTATTAAAAAAAAAAAAAAAAAAAAAAATCAAAGCGTAGCATATATTACAAACTTTATTATTTCATCTATAGTTGGTACTGAGTACCTGAGCAGTTTAATTAAAATTTATTTAGTTGCTTAAGAAACATCACGTTCACATAAGCGTTACAGAAGCACAGGCAGTCGGAGTGTTTAATACTTTCTCCAGCTTCCACTTTGGGTTCACTCTGGATTTTATCTGAAATTTTTGGGGATCAGAAACTGAGGATACATCCCGAAATGCCACAAAAGTAAAGGCGCACCCCGACATTAGAAAACTTTCACCCCATTGGGATCAAAATAAACCGGAAGAGAAAAGAAAGGAGAACAGATGAACGAATGGATGGATAATCACCGGTTTGAACATTTGAATTCTCGACCCCAGGCAATCAGGTTCCGTTTGTTCCCTCGCAGTAACACGCTTCACCTTCGCAGCCATTACTGGATTTTTAAAAAAATTGTATCTTTAATTTTCGTTTTGGTCACATTTTTAGTGAGAAATGAAATCTGTAGTTTTAGATTTGCTTTGTTTTGTCACTGTTTTATTCTTTTCGTCTTCTGAACCACTTATCCCGACAGAGTCATGAGGAGTGCCGGAGCCTATCCCAGCTGATGTAAGGCAAGAGAAAGGGTACACTCTGAACAAAACACCAGTTTGTCACGGGGCCACACATACATAGACCACCATTAACCCACCCGCTCATTCCGGCTAGCTCTCCATTTTGCTGGTCATGGAGTCGTCTCGCTTTGTTAGCGTGGACTCAACCAGCAGCTAGCTCTCAGAACCAGATCCACCGTGGCTGGAGGAGTCTATGCAGTCCCGGCAGATCTGAGAAGGAGACGGTCAGAAAGGAGGCGCTTTGAGCCCAGTGTCCTTGCGGTTGTCATGGGTAACATCCGGATGCTAGCTGGCAAGATGGAGGAACTGAGGACGCCCGTTCCGACCCAGCAGGAATGGGGAAGAGCCACTTGGTGTGCTTCATTGAAGCCCGACTTCATGGACTCATTATGGACTGTTTATTAACCGTTCAGATGCCAGCTTTTACACTGTGTAAGCGGACCGGGAAGGGGATTGTTGTGGTTCCCTCAACCACCACCAGAGGGAGCCAGGGACCATCTCACCGTTCCCCCAATTCTGGCTGATTGGACCACCTGCACCTGATTGGACCACCTGCACCCGATTGGACCACCTGCACCTGATTGGATCACCTGCACCCGATTGGACCACCTGCACCTGATTGGATCACCTGCACCTAATCTCCCGGCTGCCTATTTAAAGGCAGCCTCTCCAGCATTCCTCGTCAGGTCTTCATACCTCCAGCCCTGGCTGACTCCCGACCCAGCAGACTTTCTTTGAAAATGAGATTGACTCTTTGATAACTATTTTGATCTTTCTTCTTTGATTACAGCTTTGCTGATCCTTGGTTTAATAAACCTTGTTTAAAGTCCTGCATTTGGGTCCTCCTCCTTCCTTATCACAACATGGATTGATAAAAGTATTTTCGATTCAATTCCCGGGGGTAAATTCTTAGCAGCCAATCAACCTAACACGCATGTTTTTGGAGAGTGGTAGGAAACCGGAATAGCTGGCGGAAACCCACACATACATGGGGAGAACATGCAAACTCCACACAGTAAGACCAGTGTTTCAAGCCTCGTCCTCCACCCGGGAATGGAACCCCAACCTTCTTGTCGTGAGCCCCCACTATGCCAATCCTCACTATTTTGTTTTTTTGTGTAAGTTTGAGAGAAAAGTGGAAAAAAGTCAATCAATGCCAGAAAAAAGTCAATGAAATGTTTAACGAGGAGTTTTAAATTCTAAAATAATTTACCGTAATTTCACGGCTATAAGGTGCATATAAACGTCTTAAATTTTCTTCAAAATGAGCGGTGCGCCCCTTCGTGCAGTGCGCCTTGTGTGTGAGAAAAGACGGACCTAAAAGAAAAAGCGGTGCCTGCGAGGCGGACCTGAAAGAAAAGGCATGAGAACGTTAAAGAGTGAAGTGTGGGTGTGGATTGTGTATAAAAAAGGTATGTTCTGTATGAACAACATTGCTGTTTTAACCCTGAAAATGGCAAAGAGACACGCTTATGACGCTCAGTTTAAACTGAAGCCAATCAGCTACGCGGAGGAACATGGGAATCGAGCCGCTGCGAGAAATTTCAGCATTAACAAGTCAATGAATTGTAGATGCTTGGACTAACGTGTCTGCTGGTACTGTTATCCGAGCTTTCTCAAAAGCTGGTATCCTTTCTGAGGAGCCGCACGGTACAGACAGTGACTTTGACAGCGAGGAGCGAAGTGGACCTGCTCTGTTGGATTTTGCGGAGCTGCTCGATTCAGAAACAGAGGATGAGGACTTTGACGGATTTGAATAAAGACTATTATCGGTAATGTGTTTGTTTAGTATCATTACAACTTAAATAAAGTACAACCAAACTCAGTTTTGCTCCCGATCTATGTTTTGATACCCACATTTGCATGTTTGCGTGTGTGTTGTTGTAAGGCGGTGTGTGACTGAGGCTGCGCCTTTTCATATGGTGTGCCTAATGGTCGTCAAATTACGGTAGAAAAATTGAGAAAATAAATTTTTTTCAGGTTTGACTTGTTGCAAATTATTTTTAGAACAAAACTCTTACGATTAAAAAGGGACGACTTCATTAAAATAATTGACCCGCCGCTCCGTCTGTTATTCATTAGATAAAAAAATTAAACTTAAACAAGAAAAACGAAGTTTCGAGACGAGAAAATGAGGCGATGAATAGTTTGAAAGGCTTATTTTCTCCGTAGAGACTCCACAGGTCATCCCATTGATTTTTCTCCATGCAAGGTTAATTACCGCCTGAACAACGGTGAAGAATGTGCATCTGCAAGTCACAAGGCTGCCTGGCATGAGTATGGAGGTACAGAGGGCACGGTGCATGAGACGTTTTTCATCCTATTACCTTTTGGCCCATTTCAGTTTAATTGAAAAGCTGGCAAAGGAAATTGACCTCAGCTGGAAGGGCCAGAGTAGCAGCTGATGAAAAGAGTTTTTCCCACTACTGATTTACCGAGCACGACTCCCTCTAAGTGTTTGATTTTGTTCTAGCAGGAGAGGCCATTTTGGGCAAACAGTACTCCACAAAAAAGGCTTTCATGACTTCAAGAGCGGTGCACAAAGAAACCGCGCTGGAGAGCTGCTTTACTAAATCACCCGCTGTACGCTTTGGATCATTTTTTCTATTTTCAATCAGTCCATAAAAAAAATTTATTATGTAAATCCCGGCATTGCGACCACTTAGTGTTTGTTTTGAAGAGAAATGTCAGTTTGGTGAGCACGCTCTCCAACGACACAGACAGAACATCCGAAATCCGATGTTTCGGATCCGAAACATCCGAAATCCGAGACCATGGTCCTCGCTCGGAAAAGGGTGGAATGCCCCCTTCAGGTCAGAGACAGGGTCCTGCCCCAAGTGGAGGAGTTTAAGTATCTCGGGGTCTTGTTCACAAGTGGGAGAAGGATGGAGCGGGAGATCGTCAAGCGGATCGGTGCGGCGTCAGCAATAACTAGGATGCTGCATCGGTCCGTCGTGGTAAAGAGAGAGCTGAGCCAAAAAGTAAAGCTATCGATTTACAAGTCGATCTACGTTCCAATCCTCACCATGGTAACCAGGATCTACGTTCCTACCCTCACCATGGTAACCAGGATCTACGTTTCTACCCTCACCATGGTAACCAGGATCTACGTTCCTACCCTCACCATGGTAACCAGGATCTACGTTCCTACCCTCACCATGGTAACCAGGATCTATGTTCCTACCCTCACCATGGTAACCAGGATTTACGTTCCAACCCTCATCTATGGTCACCAGCTGTGGGTGGTGACCGAAAGAATGAGATCGCGGGTACAAGTGGCCGAAATGAGCTTCCTCCGCAGGGTGGCTGGGCTCTCACTCAGAGATCGGGTGAGGAGCTCTGCCATCTGGGAGGAGCTCGGTGTCGAGCCGCTCCTCCTCCAGGTCGAGAGGAGCCAGATGGGGTGGTTCGGGCATCTGGTCAGGATGCCCCCCGAGCGCCTCGCGGGCGAGGTGTTTCGGGCACGTTCCACCGGGAGGAGACCAAGGGGCAGACCCCGGACCCGCTGGAGAGACTATGTCTCACAACTGGCCGGGGAACGACTTGGGAGCCTTCCAGGTGAGCTCGAGAATGCAGCCAGGGAGAGAGAGGCCTGGGCTGCCCGCTTGAGGCTGTTGCCCCCGCGACCCGACCCCGGAACAAGCGGAAGATGACGGAACGAACGGAATGGAACATCCGTCATGTGTCATTTGCGAACAACTTCTGCATATGGAAGCTTCTGGAATGTCTCGGGGGTGGCAGCCAAGACTGTGTCGTGATCCCCTCGCCTGCCGCCAGAGGGAGCCCTGGAGCTTCCTCTTCACCTTGATTAGGGACACCTGAGATTGATTTCTGATGCTACACACCTGTGGACTCTGCTGCCTATTTAAGGGCAATCACCCCTGACTTCCATGTCGGGTTATCGTCGTCTTCATCATCCTCCCTGATGATGCGTTACATCCTGGGACTCTGATGTATTCTCTGAACTTTTTATCCTGAGTTAATCCTGTGCCCTTTGTGTTACAGTCTTACCCGACTTCTTTTAATAAATCCTGTTCTTGTCCTGCATTTGGGTCCTCGTCCTTCCACATCACAACACTTTGTTACATTCAACGATAAAATCTGTCATAATGAATCAAAACACACTGAGAACTGGAATGATGTTCGTATCGCCACGGTTTTTCTCCTGTTTTTGTAACTGATTTTTAATTGGTCGCTTTGTCGACGTCTCGTCTGACCTTTTTCAGGCAACTTTATTGTTGAAAATATTAGAAATAGATTTAATTGACAAAGGAAGCTGGTTGACTGTGGCGCCCCCTGGATGTGAAAGCCAAAAGAATTGGAACAAAAGAATTGGCCATAATTAACCTTAGACGTGAACTCAGTGGGATACGAGCCCGCGAAATTCCGGTTGACTTCTGGTCTGCGGGCGAACATTCTAACCATTGAGCCACCATCCCACCCCTATCCTTCCCAGACCAGCGCTGAACGCCATAAATTGATTAAATAAAATCAGAAATTAGGCTTGGCGTAAGAAGAAAAACATCCAATTTATTTTAGGATGTATTGCTTAACCCTGCAAATTTTTATTTTGAATACTGGACTCCTATAGGACATTTCCCCTTTCGTGACCATTACAGTTCTTTAGAATGGAAGAAGAAAATCAGATTAAAAGCAATGCCACAAAGTTAGATACCGTAATTTCACGACCATTAGGCGCACCGTACGAAAAGGCGCAGTCTCAGTCACACACCGCCTTACAACAACACACGCACAAATGTGCGTATTAAAAAATAGTCCAGTGCTTCTCAAACAGTGGGGCGCGTGTGATCCTGTGGAACACGTTTTTCTTTTTTGCCATACTAGAATAAAGTGTAATTGTACATCCACTACAGTAGTTGTAGTTTGTAAATAAAGAATTTATTTATTTTTAATTCAAGTTAATTGATGCACTTTAAATATTTTCTGTTACACACTAAAAAATAATAAAGCTGTTCTTTTTTTTTTTTTTTCTTTAATGTTAATGAGGATACAATGTTATGCAGAAGTGTACTTAGAACCAGTGGTCCCCAACCTTTTCTGCGCTATGGACCGGTTTAGTGTCTGATAATATTTTCCCGGACCGGTCTACAGGTGATAATAATAATACATTTAAATCCACGTTGTCTTCACGAGAAAATTTATTAGCAGCGTCTTTATAACGTGGAAAAATTCTCTCTGCTCGAACGCACTCTTGTTGCCATGGTAACGGTAAACACGTACCTTCAAAATAAAAGACATCACAAAAACAACGTGAATAAAAATATTTTCTTCTTTCTAGGGGGAGCGCAACAGGAAATAATTGAGAAGCACTGCGTTAGTTCAAGCATCTACAATCCATTGACTCGTTAATGCTGAAATTTCTCGCGGCGGCTCGATTCCCATGTTCCTCCACGTAGCTGATTGCCTTCAGCTTAAAACTGAGCGTCATAAGCGTGTCTCTTTGTCATTTTCAGGGTTAAAACAGCAATGTTGTTCATACAGCACATACCTTTTTTATAAACAATCCACGCCCACACTTCACTCTTTAACGTTCTCATGCTGTTCTTTCAGGTCCGCCTCGCGGGCACCGCGTTTTCTTTTAGGTCCGCCTTTTCTCACACACAAGGCGCACCGCACGAAAGGGCGCGTCGCTCATTTTGAAGAAAATCTAAGACTTTTTTATATGCGCTTTATAGCCGTGAAATTATGGTATTTTTTTTTTTTTTTGTTGTTGTTAGAATAGTGAGGACTTCAGTATCAGCAAGCAGTCAAACAAAAGTACTTGTATCAGTTTAAAAACACTGGTTTTGTTGAAACCTTAGTTTAAATATATTCATTCATCATCTCATACATACGCAACGTTTTGTAGTTCACATGCGTGTCTGTCTGCGGTCCCCACCAGTGAAAAGTCCACCTGTCATGTCCCATCTTTGCTGCTTCACTAAGTCCAAGAAGCTGAAGGCTGAACAGTCCCAAACGTCCTGAGGCTCTTACAGCCACTACTTTACTATCTTAACCACCCTCACACATTCCCTGTTCTGGACATGAATCACAGCGTCCCAAAAGAGGCTGGAGCCTGAAACCCGGCCGCCCTAGGGGCCGAAGGCAGAGACAGATCTCCAGTTCAGAGTCGTCCGCAGACACGAGTTCGTGTCTTACTATTCCTCAGTATCAATGTCAAACTGCTGAGATTACTTCCAATCGGCTGCCTGACAACTGAACTCTGAACTCTGAGAACAGGATTTTTTACTTCACTAATGTTTACAAAAGACAGAGATATACACACACACACACACACACACACACACACACACACACACACATAAATACATCTAAAGATAGACCATTAAAGACAAGCAGAGACGTCAGAGGTAACATTTTAACTTTAGTTGTACCATGTGAACCACGGTGAGTCTAAAGCAGGCGTGGGCAAACTACGGCCCGCGGGCCAAATGTGGCCTGTTAAACGTTTTAATCCGGCCCGCCAAACTTGAAAAAATAAAATAAAATAAATCAACCATGTTAATTTTTTTTTTCCCTGTAATTTTGATGTTTCGTCACTAGATGGCAAAGATACAACAACCCTGTTCCGTTCCGTCATCTTCCGCTTGTTCCGGGGTCGGGTCGCCGGGGCAACAGACTCAAGCGGGAAGCCCAGGCCTCTCTCACCCCAGCTGCATCCTCTAGCTCACCTGGAAGGATCTCAAGTCGTTCCCCGGCCAGCCGTGAGACATAGTCTATCCAGCGGGTACGGGGTCTGCCCCTTGATCTCCTCCCGGTGGGACGTGCCCAAAACACCTCACCTGCGAGGCGCTCGGGGGGCATCATGACCAGATGCCCGAACCACCCCATCTGGCTCCTCTAAACCTGGAGGAGGAGCGGCTCGACACCGAGCTCCTCCCGGATGGCAGAGCTCCTCACCCGATCTCTGAGTGAGAGCCCAGCCACCCTGCGGAGGAAGCTCATTTCGGCCGGTTGTAACCGCGATCTCATTCTTTCGGTCACCACCCACAGCTGGTGACCATAGGTGAGGTTTGGAACGTAGAGAACGTATGCCTCAAGTGGAGGAGTTTAAGTATCTCGGGGTCTTGTTCACGAGTGGGGGAAGGATAGAGCGGTAGATCGACAGGCGGATCGGTGCGGCGTCAGCAATAACTAGGACGCTTCATCAGTCCGTCGTGATAAAAAGAGAGCTGAGCCGAAAAGTAAAGCTCTCGATTTACAAGTCGATCTACCTTCCAACTCTCACCCACACAACTTGAAAAAATAAAATAAATCAACCATGTTAATTTTTTATTTTCCCTGTAATTCTGATGTTTCGTCACTAGATGGCAAACATACAACAACACTGCTCCCATTAAAATGTGTGTGTCAAAAAAAACAGTGTGCACAGATATGGAAAGCCATCAGGGCCAATACACGCATATAAACAAGCGTGTTAGATGTTAAAACAAGTAAAATGTTACATCAAGCGCTTAGATTTCAGACCTAGCGCCGCTAGAATTGAAATTTACCGCTCTTGATGTAACATTTAGCGCTTGTTTATAATCTACGGTGCCATTCTATCGGTCTAATCTAGCGGTTACCAAAGCATGCCATCCATCTGATCATATTCTGGCCCCCTGATCAAATGTTAGAACTCAATGTGGCCCAAGAACCAAAAAGTTTACCCACCCCTGGTCGTGTAGCCCTGAGGTACACCAGACTCAAAGACCTCATCTGAGAACTGATTAGTAACATTTTTAAGACCCCTTTTTCAAAATCCAAGTATGAGTAAATGGACCAAGGAGAAGGAGGGATGAAAACACTGATTGAAAACATTAACCTATATTTCCCTTGTTGGGATTTTAGTGGCCATTTTGTGCCCCTGGTACGCTGCCGCTGGCTTAAACGCGCCCTCCCTCACGTGCCCCTCCCCGTTCATGTTAAAATGAGTCAGAAATTATGACAGAGAGAGATGTTCATCAGCAAACATCTGCCTGGAATCTCATTTATATGCAGATGAAATAAACATTGATGTGCTGCCACGTTGCTGTGGTGTCTCGGCGAAGTGATGCCAGCCAGTCGGTGTCATTGCTACGTGTGATGATAATCAACAAGTGAGTGGCCTGATGAAATCACTCACTGTGGACAAAACCGGTCAGAGTAAGTGTTACAGTAAGTGGACGGACATGGAGGACAAACCAGTGACTAAACCAAGGTCCTGTTACCCAATTTGGACTTGCAAATTCAATTCCGATTTTGCGATACAACCACAAAATGACCAACTGCTTTGGAAACTTGAGTTGCCCTGGTGCCACTTACCGATACAAGGACGGAAAACTGAGAACTTGCCAACAGCGAACTTCTAACGTAAATCACACCAGATTTAACCAAAATTTTTTTCTTCATTTCCCAAGTAGTAGATAGGTGAGTGGAGACGTCTATTACCCGGAATTAATGGATGCCACATCGAACAATTGCCCAAAGTGTAGGAGTTTAATTATCTAGGGGTCTTGTTCACGAGTGGGAGAAGGATGGAGAGGCAGATCGACTGAGATCGGGAGGCGTAAGCAATAACTAGGACGCTGCATCGGTCCGTCGTGGTGAAGAAAGAGCTGAGCCGAAAAGTAAAGCTCTCGATTTACAAGTTGATCTACGTTCCAACCCTCACCATGGTAACCAGGATCTATGTTCCTACCCTCACCATGGTAACCAGGATCTACGTTCCTACTCTCACCATGGTAACCAGGATCTACGTTCCTACCCTCACCATGGTAACCAGGATCTACGTTCCTACCCTCACCATGGTAACCAGGATCTGCGTTCCTACCCTCACCATGGTAACCAGGATCTACGTTCCTACCCTCACCATGGTAACCAGGATCTATGTTCCCACCCTCACCATGATAACCAGTATCTACGTTCCTACCCTCACCATGGTAGCCAGGATCTACGTTCCTACCCTCACCATGGTAACCAGGATCTACGTTCCTACCCTCACCATGGTAACCAGGATCTATGTTCCTACCGTCACCATGGTAACCAGGATCTACGTTCATACCCTCACCATGGTAACCAGGATCTACGTTCCTACCCTCACCATGGTAACCAGGATCTACGTTCCTACCCTCACCATGGTAACCAGGATCTACGTTCCTACCCTCACCATGGTAACCAGGATCTACGTTCCTACTCTCACCATGGTAACCAGGATCTACGTTCCTACCCTCACCATGGTAACCAGGATCTACGTTCCTACCCTCACCATGGTAACCAGGATCTGCGTTCCTACCCTCACCATGGTAACCAGGATCTACGTTCCTACCCTCACCATGGTAACCAGGATCTATGTTCCCACCCTCACCATGATAACCAGTATCTACGTTCCTACCCTCACCATGGTAGCCAGGATCTACGTTCCTACCCTCACCATGGTAACCAGGATCTACGTTCCTACCCTCACCATGGTAACCAGGATCTATGTTCCTACCGTCACCATGGTAACCAGGATCTACGTTCCTACCCTCACCGTGGTAACCAGGATCTACGTTCCAACCCTCACCATGGTAACCAGGATCTACGTTCCTACCCTCACCATGGTAACCAGGATCTACGTTCCTACCCTCACCATGGTAACCAGGATCTACGTTCCTACCCTCACCATGGTAACCAGGATCTACATTCCTACCCTCACCATGGTAACCAAGATCTACGTTCCTACCCTCACCATGGTAACCAGGATCTACGTTCCTACCCTCACCATGGTAACCAGGATCTACGTTCCCACCCTCACCATGGTAACCAGGATCTACGTTCCTACCCTCACCATGGTCACCAGCTGTGGATGGTGACCGAAAGAATGAGATCGCGGGTACAAGCGGCCGAAATGAGCTTCCTCCACAGGGTGGCTGGGCTCTCACTCAGAGATCAGGTGAGGAGCTCTGCCATCCGGGAGGAGCTCGGTGTCGAGCCGCTCCTCCTCCAGGTTGAGAAGAGTCAGATGGGGTGGTTCGGGCATCTGGTCAGGATGCCCCCCGAGTGCCTTGCTGGTGAGGTGTTTCGGGCACGTCCCACTGGGAGGAGACCAAGGGGCAGACCCCGGACCTGAGGGAGAGACTATGTCTCACAGCTTGCCGGGAAACGACTCTGGATCTTTCCGGGGTGAGCTGAAAGATGCAATTGGGGTGAGAGAAGCCTGGGCTTCCCGTCTGAGGCTGTTGCCCCCGCAACCCGGCCCCGGATGAACGGAAGATGACGACTAATTGAGAGGGAAATAAAATTATTTATGAGCAAATTAAGGCGCATTCTAGGGCCTATTAGGACAGATGTGATCAGGAACATGTTTTCATAAACATCTTTATCTAATTACCAATCTTTGTTTGCTGCGATTATAATATGTCTGAAAACAAGCCGCTGATCAAGTCACCGCCAACCTGCAGGTGACTGTCATTACTACACAGTAATTACACTGCGTTTCAGCTGGAGAGGCCAGATTTACCGAAATACGAAATCACATCCTTCATCAGGGCTCTTACCAAACGGTTGCGTCAGCTTCAGCTTTTCCCAGGTGCAGAGAAATGTCAAACATCCTTTCAAGAGTGGGTTATTAGAGTAAGCTCGCGTAATCGAGGTAAACAGGTCACGGTAAACGCTTCAAGAGGTTGTCGCGGAGTTGTTTACACTATATTCCAGATGAATACACACTTTGTCTTCAAGTCTTGTGGAAATAGAAACATTTCTAAATTAAATTTAAAGAAAGCATTGTGTCTTAGAGCTCCATGGATTTCAGACACCTGTGGTAATTAGCTCGCCAAGAAACAAAAAAAAAAGTGTTCCACATTATCAAGCAAAACATCCCTAAATGCAATTATTAGGAGGAGGAGCTACCTGGTAGGGGAGGTGGTGGCTCAGTGGTAGAAGCTCCGCCTTTGAACCGGGAGGAGCTACTTGGATTCTCACTAAGCTCATGCCCAAGTGTTCCTGAAGAAGACACTTGACCCTCCGTTTGTCCCACCATTGGCACCTTCGTGGCTGCCTACTATGGTGCACTGTAGTCAGTCAGTTAACCGTCTATCCCTTTCGGGGTTGTGGGGCTACCGGAGCCCATCCCGGGTACACCCCAAACAGGTCGCCAGTCTGTTGCGGGGCAACACATATACTACATACAACCACACACACTCATTCCTAAGGGCGATCATGTAGTCTCCAAAAGACCTAGCATGCATGTTTTTGGAGGATGGGAAGAAACCGGAGTACCTGGAGAAAACCCACACAAACACGGGGAGAACATGCAAACTCCACACAGAAAGAGCAGTGATTTAAGCTTCGTGCCTACCCAAAACTCAAACCATTGACCTTTTTGCTGTGAAGCAACTGTGCTACCCACTACGCCACCGTGCAGCCCTTGTTTTAAATTGTAATAGATTTGTAATAGATGTCCTATTACTGTAAATAACAGATTTGTAATACTGTGTTTAACGGTCGTTTTAGATGTACGACTGTGTCCACTTCAACTCTTCTGTCCTGCTTTTCTCTGGGACAGTGCTTCATGTGAAAAGGAGAGACTGGCCTAAATGCAGCCGCATGAAGTGAGTGACAACTAGATCACCCACATCAGCTAGCCCGATTAAAAGCTTCACTAGATGTGGCAGAGTCCCAGCGATGCTCAAGTGCGCCGTTTTGTTGAGAATCTATTGTTGCCCCGCACTCTGCGAGCCTGAGCAGCAGGAGAAAAGCCTCCAGACTCTGTCCTATTTTCAGCTTCAGTGGGCAGTGGAGAGCAGAGAGACGGGCCAACGAAGGGCATGCGGGAGCAGCCCCGTTTAACCCTCTACTTCACACATGAGGGCGTGCAAAGAAGCATCAAGTACTGATCACACATAGTGAGATGTATCGCCAGCCACGGAGGAGCCGGGGGAGATAATGTGGCGGGAAATCCAGAATGAGATGTGAGGTTTAATTTCTGAGGATCTACGGATCTACTTACTACCATCACCATGGTAACCGGGATCTACGTTCCTACCCTCACCATGGTAACCTGGATCTACGTTCCTACCTTCACCATGATAACCAGGATCTACAATCCGTCCCTCACCATGGTAACCAGGATCTACGTTTGTACCCTCACCATGGTAACCAGGATCTACGTTTGTTCCCTCACCGTGGCAACCAGGACCAATGTTCCTACCCTCAACGTGGTAACCAGGATCTACGTTCCTACCCTCAACGTGGTAACCAGGATCTATGTTCCTACCCTCACCATGGTAACCAGGATCTACGTTCCTACCCTCACCATGGTAACCAGGATCTACGTTCCTACCCTCATCGTGGCAACCAGGATCTATGTTCCTACCCTCAACGTGGTAACCAGGATCTACGTTCCCACCCTCACCATGGTAACCAGGATCTACGTTCCTACCCTCACCATGGTAACCGGGATCTATGTTCCAACCTCACCATGGTAACCAGGATCTACGTTCCTACCTTCACCATGGTAACCAGGATCTACTGTACGTTCCAACCCTCACCATGGTAACCAGGACCTACGTTCCTACACTCACCATGGTAACCAGGATCTACGTTCCTACCTTCACCATGGTAACCGGGATCTATGTTCCAACCTCACCATGGTAACCAGGATCTACGTTCCTACCTTCACCATGGTAACCAGGATCTACGTTCCTACCTTCACCATAGTAACCAGGATCTACGCTCCTACCCTCATCATGGTAACCACGTACTACATTCCTATCCTCACCATGGTAACCAGGAACTACGTTCATACCCTCACCATGGTAACCAGGATCTACGTTTGTACCCTCACCATGGTAACCAGGAACTACGTTCATACCCTCACCATGGTAACCAGGATCTACGTTTGTACCCTCACCATGGTAACCAGGAACTACGTTCCTAATCTCACCATGGTAACCATGATCTCCATTCCTACCCTCACCATAGTAACCAGGAATTACGTTCCTACCCTCACCGTGGTAACCAGGATCTACGTTCCTACCTTCACCATGGTAACCAGGATCTACGTTCTTATCCTCACCATGGTAACCAGGATCTAAGTTCCTACCCTCACCATGGTAACCAGGAATTACGTTCCTACCCTCACCATGGTAACCAGGATCTACGTTCATACCCTCACCATGGTAACCAGGATCTACGTTTGTACACTCACCATGGTAACCATGACCTACGTACCTACCCTCACCATGGTAACCAGGAACTATGTTCCTAATCTCACCATGGTAACCATGATCTCTATTCCTACCCTCACCATAGTAACCAGGAATTACGTTCCTAACCTCACCATGGTAACCAGGAATTACGTTCCTACCCTCACCATGGTAACCATGATCTCCATTCCTACCCTCACCATGGTAACCAGGATCTATGTTCCTACCCTCACCATGGTAACCGGGATTTACATTCTTATCCTCACCATGGTAACCAGGATCTACGTTCTTATCCTCACCATGGTAACCAGGATCTACGTTCTTATCCTCACCATGGTAACCAGGATCTACGTTCTTATCCTCACCATGGTAACCAGGATCTACGTTCCTACCTTCACCATGGTAACCAGCTGTGTGTGGTGACCAAGGGATGGTTCGGGCATGTGATTACAATGTGAATACATCATTGGTGATGTATGTCAGGGACGTCCCACCAGGAGAAGACCCAGATATAGACCCTGGACCCACTGGAGAGACTATCACCCACAACTGGCTAGGGAACGCTTCGAGGCGTTCCCCAACCCTCCTTTGGTTTAGTTATTACTAGTGTGTAACAGGTCGTACCCGCTTAGTTCAGTCAAAAAAGTCTTTCTTCCCCCGTTTCAGACGACAGTGCTGCTCTACATCTCCCAATAGGGTAGAACAGAATATCCTGCTATTTTAAAAGCTCTCCTCCACCATCCGACTGCATCTGACGTGCTTTTCCTTCATAACCCCGTTTCATCATCATTCCACAACCAACATTAACCCAGAAAGAAATATTCCCTTCTGGAACAATCTATTGATCTTTTTTGAAAAGAGGAGATTTGTCTTTCCCTTTCTGCCTTGAACCTGCCACGAGTTAAAGTAGAAGAAGAAGAAAAACAACTCGGTATTCAGGCCTCGATGTCGCATTAAAGAACACGTCCACAGATGCATGCTTGGTCTTCAAAGCTGTCCGATTGTCATAAAAACGAAACTGAGGAACCGATTTTGTCCGTAACGCTATTACTGTCTGGAATCACGTTTAAATACAACTTGTTAGTCTTTTTGATTAAACATTAACGTCAGGTCGGGGATTAAACGCTTCCTCTTGGTTTCTACCTGGACACAAAGTACAAAAACAAATCCATCGCCCAGCATTTCTCGGCCCATTTCTCCTTTAGGTGAAAACTATTTTTGCATGCAGGTGTGCGCTTGTGGAAAAAAATAGAGCATGTCAGAGTGAAGACGTGTGTGTTTGTGTGTCTCGAGGGCAGCTCGAGGCTGCCATCTACAGGGACTCCGGAACTTATTCAACACGTTATTAGAACGAGTTAAATAAATGCAAACTCATTCATGACAAAAATCAATAGTTAATTAATGTTAAATTGATATTTTTTCCATCTTTTTAATGTTTATACATGCAGTTTTATTTATTTCTAATACACTGTTACTTTAAATTAGAAGCAAAGAACAGAAAAAATCAAAGCCAGTCATTTTATTTTATTATTTACAGTCTTTATTAGCCCCAAAGGGCGAGTGGTTTATCTCCCAAATCTCAAATGTTTAGAAGAATTCCTTTATTAGTCCCTCAATGGGGAAATTTCTGTGCTGCATTGCACAGCAACAGGCAGCCATGATGGCGCAAATGGTGGGAGTCACTATGGGTTAGGTGTCTGGTCCAAGGACAACGAGGAGGCTCAGTGGGATTTAAACCGGCTTCTCCTGGTTCAAGGACAAACGCTCTACCACTGAGCCAACGCCTCCCTGTAGTTAGGGGCAGTGGTTATCGATTGTTTCAGTATTCGATCGATCTATCAATTCTTTTCTGCTTAATCGATAAATCGATAAAACATACTTTAAACGTTTTTAACCACATTTTGATCAGTTGAGATTTCATTTCTCTCCAGCGGGTCCGGGGTCTGGCCCTTGGTCTCCTCCCGGTGAAATGTGCACGAAACACCTCGCCCGCGAGGCGCTCAGGGGGCATCCTGACCAGATGTCCGAACCACCCCATCTGGCTCCTCTCGACCTGGAGGAGGAGCGGCTCGACACCGAGCTCCTTCCGGATGGCAGAGCTCCTCACCCGATCTCTGAGTGAGAGACCAGCCACCTTGTACCCGCGATCTCATTCTTTCGGTCACCACCCACAGCTGGTGACCATTAGTGAGGGTAGGAACGTAGATCCAAGGGGCAGACCCCGAACCCGCTGGAGAGACTATGTCTCACAGCTGGCCGGGGAACGACTTGGGATCCTTCCAGGTGAGCTAGAGGATGCAGCCGGGGAGAGAGAGGCCTGGGCTGCCCGCTTAAGGCTCTTGCCCCCGCGACCCGACCCCGGAACAAGCGGAAGATAACGGAACGGAGATTTCATTTGTTGATAAACACTCATAGTTAATTACAAATCTTCTTCTTTTGACATTTCCCTTCAGGGGGCGCCACATCAAGTCAGTTTCTTCCATCTAACCCTATCTGCTGCATCCTCTTCGGTCACACCAACTATCTTCATGTCTTCCTTCACTGTATCCATGAACCTCCTCTTTGGTCTTCCTCTAGGCCTCTTTCCTGGTGGTTCCAAACCTAGCATCCTTCTTCCTATGTACTCTCTCTCTCTCCTCTGCACATGTCCAAACCATCTCAGTCTGGTCTCTCTGACTTTAAAACCTTTACATGTACTGTTCCTCTGATCCTGTCCATCCTGGTCACTCCCAGAGAGATCCTCAGCATCTTCATCTCTGCTACCTCCATTTCTGTTTCCTGTCTTTTCCTCAGTGCCACTGTCTCTAGACCAATCAGAATGGCCGCTCTCACCACGGTTTTGTAAATCAAAATAAAGATGGGAAATAATTGTTTCACTACTCTTCCGCTGGAACGTGTTGTGAACAGGAAAGCGACCCTCAAACCTTTTTCTATTGGCAGAAAAATAAACCCAAAGGAAATTATTTATTCCAACTGCAATCAAAGTCCCAAACATTAACAGTCTATAAGTTAGAAACGTGTTATTTAAAAAAATTTTGTGTCTGTTTGTGTACATTGTTAGCCCTGTTAAAGAAACATTTCCCTACCATTCTATCAGATAAACAATGTTTCTATTTGATCGTATTTATTACGTATTGCTAATGTATTAACATGGAAAAGGGATTTATTATATCTAAATGTAAATTGTACAACATGCTTGACAAAGCAAAGCCAGAATTAAACCTGCACCAAACAGCCAATGAACACAGTTAGTAAAAAGTATTGACGTTATATTTTCAATTTGAGCAAATTTCGTTTTATTAAGTGAAACCATTTATAAAGAAAACGTTTATTAAAAAAAATCTAAGAACACTTTATGTTTGACAAACACGTTTAAACTTTCATTAAATAAAGTATGAGAACATAATAATAGTAGTTTTTAAAAATTGTGGATACTTTGTTTAACACTGGGACAACCAGAATTGCAGACTTACTAGAATTTCCACGGCCGTCAATTTGACGATTAGCGCTATGGCGATGACGTCATACACGGAAGTGCCTCAGTGACCGACAAACATATTCCCAAACCAATTTTTGATCGCCTAGATTTCACCTCAGTGGCGCCACAACGGTTACTAGGCAACCGTAACCGCTACGGTCTGGCGCGGGAAAAGTTACAATGTGGTGACCAGACATAATTCATCAAAAACTGTGAGTTCAATGTGCCGTTGTTTCCCCTTTATGAAGTGGCGCGCTTTGATGATGTCATATTTTAACGTCTGTTTTTATAGATTAAAATTTTCCTTTGACTCGTGGATTCGTGTGCTCAATCCTTTTATTTATCAAATCCACACTGGTGACCCCGACCAGTTTGTCTGTTGGACGTATCCACAGCTTGTACAATGTCTACAAATGTGGTGTATTTAATAGAGGTATCAAAATGACGGGTGTGGGAGTTCTAGGAAGAATTACTCAGAACTCGTTTTTAGTGATTTATTTCAGTTAAATTACAACAATATACAAACAAATATAGAAAAAGTCAAAAGCCCAGGAACGTCAAAGATCAGCATAATTACAGTCATTAGACGTCAACACTTCTGAGAACCGTCAAATTGACTGCTTTGGTAGTTCTAGTGTTAAACCGAATCTACTTAATTTACTAAATTAAAAGGACTTTATTTCCATTCAGTTTGATAAATGTGTTTACTTTAGACGCATGTTTTAGAAGACAAACAAAATAGAGGACAAACATTGATTTAACTTGATAAATATTTGCAAATTTCTGTTAAAATGTGTTAGCATGCTATGCTAAATGCTAGCGTATTGCAACATGGTGTTGCATTTTTTTCAAAAGAATAAAAAAAAGTCTCATACTTCAGAAAAATTCTCTAATTTACTTTGATTTACTAAGAATTTTTCTTTTGTTTTCGTGTTGCTTGAACAGTTTAAACACCAGGACTCAAACCCACAACTTCCTTGGCGCGAGGCCACAATGCTAACCTCTCCACCAGAGTTAAATTCTTTTTTTTTTTTTTTTTTTTTTTTTTTTTCTTTTTTCTGAGGGGAAAAAAAAAAAAAGTACAAACAAGAGTTTAAACCAGTGATAAAACTGACACATACAACAAAACCTTCTATAGCAAATGATGTACAACACAAACACATGTTACTAGAGTTATAATAATATTGGTTGAAAGCAAGGACCATAGCGGACAGTAAACAGAGTGATATAGTGTGCGAGTGTGAGTGAAAGTACATGCATGCTGCCGATGTGAACCATGTGCTTATTAGGACCAACGGATTGTCCCCAGCCCCAAAGGATTGGAACGAGGGAGGCAGAGACACACGCTACCCGGACACCTAACCCCCACCCACCCAGCAAGGCGCATAGAGAAACCCCTGCCAGAACCACTCCAGCACCAAGGAGCACGGGCCTCCCCGATGCCAGGACCCACAGGCCTCGGGGCAGACGCGGCAACCGTACCCCACGGCCCTAGGCGAGCCCAGGGTTGACAGAAGTCAAGGCCCGGACCGAGAGGGGAGCACTCACCCCAAGGGCCCAGGGACCAGACAATCCCCGAGCCGGGGCTCAACCGGGGGCCCAGCAGGGCCAGGCTACCCCACATGCAGCCGCCACAGCCCAACACACAGCCAGGTGCCCGACCCAGGCAGCCCAAAGACCACCTCTGCACACCTAATGTCCCTCTTCACTACCCTAGTCCCTCAACTGTAGTCCTGCCAACTCTCTAGTGATGCTCACCCCAGTGCACCTCTTAACCCCAACTGGTGACGAGGGGCCCCGGCAGGGCCAGGCGAGACCGCCCCCGGGCCCGTTTCCCCCATACAAAAACCACACAACCGTATCTCTGGGTGTCTCCCGCCCCGCAGAGGCGGGCAACACAGAAGCGACTGGCCTCCAAGTCCCGCAAACCCAGCCCCCCTCCAGGCAGCAGAGCCCCGAGATCCCGGCCGACTCGAAGGGACACAGACGGGTGAAGACCGGCCGCCCTCTCCCGGTCCCACCTGTGTATGTATGTGCTGCAATTGAAGTGGGCGAGAGAGCGCTTGCAGGTGGCGGGCCCTGTCGCTGCCAAGCGGCATTGCCCCCCAACCCGAGGACCTCTCTGTGTGTAGTTTAGTTTGGAATGTGTGTGGTGCCATTGTGCCATGTTCAGTGTCTAAGGTGGGATTTAAAATTGAGGGGGAACGGCATGGGAGGGAGTGCAGGTGTCCCCACTTGGCACTCCCTCTCCGAAATACCCCTCAAGACCCTACATGAATATAAATGACTAAGATGCAGTTAAAAGTGGAGTGGAGGATGGGTGCAGACAGGGACTCAGAAGGGGGATCACCCTCCCCAAGCCTCGTCAGCGTGCCCCACCCATCCAGACCCCGCGCCCTAAGTGACAGTGAGCATGTGGCAGTGTGGGACCGGGAGAGAGCAGGCGGATGGGCACAACCGGAAGGAGGGAAACATCCCCCCGGGCGACCGGCTCCCCAGCCGGACAGGGTAAGCGCCAGGGGCCCTCCGAACCAGCCAGGCAACCACGAGGCAAACAGCACGCTCCAAAAAGAGGCAGCCATGCGGGACACAGCCACCGAGGTAGTGTCCTCCGCCACACAAGAGCAGCAGGAGACCCCAGAGCCATCAGAAACAACCTCCAACAAGCCCAAGGACCTGGGCCCACCCCACCCTCCGAGGCACCCCGTCACCACACAGCCTCGTCTTACCTCTCCTTTCTTTCTGCTGCACCCTACTTCCTTCCCTGGTCCCCTCCACAACCCCTCCGTGCAGCAGGTGAGACATGGAACCCCAGGTCGGGCACCAGGCGGTCCGACTGCAGTGACCACTGCAGGACAGCCTAGGCCCCCCCAGGACCCAGGCAAGAGCCCCAGCCCGCAGAAGCAAGCCCCCAGCTCCCCAAGGCCGACCCCCCCAACCCAGCCCCCACCATGACAACCAACCCCAACCAGGGTCCCACCAACGCCGTCTCAGGCCGGCAGCCACTGCCAGCCCCGTACCCCAGCAGGAGCCGGCACAGAGATCCCGATTCCCTCGCTAGTCAAGCGAGCCACCCCACGCCCCGGCCAACTAGAGCCCCGGGACCAGGTCGACACCAGACCCTCTGGATGCATGGAGACCCCAACCGCCCCCCGCTCCAAGCCCCCGGAACTAGTTTAAACCCGTACCTATTATCACCATGTTCTTACTGAGTGATGTGACTAATCAGCTGGGACCAGAGGGTCACTGAGGTTGAATCATGTTTAAAAGATGCAGACATGATCTCTAAGCTGATGTGGTCTGACAGGAGGTTTTTGTACTGGTTAATGCTAAGAGTGGTTTTGGATTTCCAGTTCAGGAGGATAGTTTTCTTTGCGATACATAAGGCAGTGAGAACCATTTGTGCCTTGTGAGTTTCAATGTTCATTTCACTTAGGTCGCCTAACAAACAAAGCTTTGGACAGGCAGGAACTTTAAGTTTAGTTAATTTGGATAAGTCCTCACAGACTTTATGCCAAAAAGTTTGCACGGGTGCACAGAGCCACAGGGCGTGCATATAGTCATCAACGTTATTACCTGTGCACTGTGTGCAAATCATAGACTGTACAAGGCTCATTTTAAATAGCCTACGTCTTGTGTAATGAGTTCTGTGAAGAATCTTGTACTGGATAAGTTGAAAGTTTGGACTGTTGGTCATATTAAAGGCATTCAGACAGATCTGCAGCCAGAATTGATGACTGGAGTTTAGTGATAGATTAGATTCCCATTTTGACATCGGGAGGTGGATTGTGTCGTCTATTTTAGATACTAATTTGTAGACTTTCGAGGTGAGTTTAGGATTGTTTAGATTCATGAGTTGTGTCACTGTGAGTGGAAGTTCAAGGTCCAATTGGTTCAAGCGGTACTTAGAAGTTATTACGGATTTAAGTTGCCTGTATTCAAGAAACTTACTGTTGCTGATCCCATGATTTGATGATAGAGATGAGAGGGAGATGAATGCTTTGTTATGAATTATGTGTTGAAACTGTTGGATTCCTTTATCCTTCCAAGAATTGAAGCACACCACGCTTTTGTTTAATAGAATATCAGGATTGTTCCAAATGGGGGTGAGCTTACATGGGACTATTGTATAGTTGTTTTTTTTAAGAAATTCCCACCAGACTGTTAGTGTTGAGCTGATGTTTAAACTTCTGAAACACTTGTGGCGTTTAATGCCTGAACTAAAAAAAGGTAGATCAGAGATGTTAAGGTTCTCACAAAGAGTGTGCTCTATATCTATCCAAGATTCGTCCAATAGGTCAGGTTTCAGCCATTTTAAGATATAATGCAGTCTATTTGCCAAGAAGTAATCCTGAAAATTAGGCAGCTCTAAGCCACCTCTGTCTTTTGATTTCTGAAGCGTTTTCAAACTAATCCTGGGTGGTTTGCTCTTCCAGAGGAATTGAGAGATACAGGTGTCTAGAGATTTGAACCAACTGGTCGGAGGTTTGGTTGGAATCATAGAGAACAGATAGTTAATTTTGGGTAGAATCATCATTTTAATTGTGGCCACTCTCCCCATTAGTGAAATGGGAAGAGTTTTCCACCTTATGAGGTCTGCTTCGATAGTTTTAAAAAGTTGGGTGTAATTTAATTTGAATAGCTCAGAAAGATTTGGAGAAATATTTATTCCTAGGTATTTTATGTTGCCTGGTTGTAATTTAGTTGAGGGCGGGTTTTGAAAATTGCAATTAATTGATAAAGCTGTGCTCTTAGTCCAATTTACGGAGTATTCAGAGACTGAGGAGAATTTATTAATCAGCGAGATTGTTTTACAAAATGAAGATTGTGAGTTTGAAGCAAATAAAATAACATCATCTGCATAAAGACTTATTTTATGCTCTACATTTTTAGTCTGAATGCCTTCAATATCTGTGCTCTGTCGAATAGCAGCAGCTAGAGGTTCAATAAAGAGAGCGAACAAAGAGGGTGACAATGGGCAGCCTTGTCTGGTTCCTCTTTGAAGGTTGAAGTTTGCTGACGTGTGATTATTTGTTCTAACTCGTGCATTGGGAGAGCTATATAATATTTTGATCCAGTTGGTGAAGGACTGTCCAAAACTAAATTTATTTAAGACCGCTATTAAGAATTTCCAGTTAACTCGATCGAAAGCCTTTTCAGCGTCCAGTGAAATAATTGTTGCTTTTTGGTTATTGATGGCTGTGTAATCGATTAGGTTAATAAGTCTGCGCATATTAGTGGAGGAATGTCTACCTTTAATAAATCCTGTTTGGTCAGGATGTACAAGGTAAGGTACTACCTTCTCGAGCCTTCCTGCAAGAGCTTTGCAAATTATTTTAAGGTCTGCATTAATTAGGGAAATGGGTCTATAGCTAGAAGGTAACGTGGGATTCTTACCGGGTTTCAAAATTAAAATAATGTCCGCAGAGTTCATACTTGGTGGTAGGTGATTATTCTCTTTGATTTCTGTTGTCATCCTGACAAAAGTGGGGGCTAAAGTTGACCAGAATTCCTTATAAAATTCTGCTGGAAAGCCGTCTGGACCTGGTGCTTTTTTACTGGGCATGTTAGTTAGTGCCTTGTGAAGCTCT
Source organism: Neostethus bicornis (assembly GCA_902685375.1). Classification (NCBI taxonomy): domain Eukaryota; kingdom Metazoa; phylum Chordata; class Actinopteri; order Atheriniformes; family Phallostethidae; genus Neostethus; species Neostethus bicornis. Next base: position 2,374,023 of record CACRXE010000066.1, on the reverse strand, counting down.
TCTGCAGACAGGGGGGCTTCTAAAGGTGTTATTTGCGCTTCCTGTAGTGTAGGTAAGTTGATGTTATCTAGAAAATTATTAATGTCGTGATCAGAAGGGTCTATTTGGGGTGTGTAGAGGGATTGGTAGAAGTATTTAAAGGTGCTGTTTATTGTGTTTGGATCGTGTGTTATGTTTCCCGATGGGTCTGTGATTGATGATATAGTTGTTTTTTCTTTGTTTAGTTTAAGTTGGTTTGCTAAAAATTTCCCAGATTTGTTGCTATGATCAAAACTCTCTAAGCGTAATCTCTGTATTAGAAATTGAGTTCTTTGATTAATTATGTCATTTAATTCATGCCTCGCTTTCCTTATTTGATTCAAAGTTTGTTCATCTGCGGAGTTATAAGATTCTTCAAGCAATTTAATTCTCTGTTCTAAATCCACTATTTTAGCATCTTCCTGTTTTTTTTTTATGGGATGAGAAAGATATTATTTTGCCTCTCATGACAGCCTTCCCTGTCTGCCAGAGAAGGCACGGTGAAATACCTGGGTGGTCGTTGTTTTCTAGAAATGAGGACCATTCTTTAATAAAATAATCAGTAAAGACGGGATCTCTGAGTAACGCTGTGTTGAACCTCCAGTTCCTAGGTGAAGGAGTAGATGTTTTATTTCTAAGAGTCAAGCAAACTGGTGCGTGGTCACTAACAGTGATTGGGTGAATCTGTGTATCTGAAACTATACTTGACAAAGAGCTACTGACCAGAAAATAATCTAGCCTGGAATATGATTGATGTACAGAGGAGAAAAAGGTGTAAGCTCTCGCTGAAGGATGGTAGGATCGCCAGATATCGCAAAGACCAAAATCCTCCATATACTGTTTAACAGAGTTTGTGGATTGCCAGGTTCTAGCATTTCTGGCACTATTTAGCCTGTCAGCTGTTGGATCCAAAACCATGTTAAAGTCCCCTCCTATTATTAGTGATTTGTCTGTGTATTCAGAAAGTGTGGAAAAAAAGGAGTGAAAGAAAGCGGGGTCATCTATATTGGGGGCGTACACGTTAGCTAAACAGAATGTTATATTTTGAATGGAAAGGGTGAGTATTATATACCTCCCTTCTGGGTCTAAGATTTTGTTGATTTCTGTATATTTAATTTTTCTATTTATGAGGATAGCTACTCCCCTTTGTCTAGAATTATAGCAAGCTGAGTATATGTTAGGAAAGTCTGTTGTGGAGAGGACATCCACTGTTGAACTGGACATATGAGTTTCTTGAAGAAAAATCAAGTCTGCCTGAAGGTCTTTTAATTCACTAAAAATTTTTAGTCTCTTTTCTCTGGTCCCAGCTCCGTGCACATTCCATGTGACTAACTTAAGAGTGGACATGCTGTTATTAGGGAGAGTGTGAATGAGTGTCTAATGTTGAATGGTAAATAAAATAAGTGTGTCTGTACATGTACAATCTGAGTGTGTTGCTTGTGACTCGCTATGTGTGCTGTTTTTATGTGTGTGTATGTAATATTGGATGTGTGAATGTGTGTTTGAGTGTGTTATATGAGTCAGTATTAATGGAAGCATTAATATAGAAGTATGGTTGGAATATGTGGCAGCATAGGTGAGTGGAGTAAGGAAAAGAGAAAGAGAGTGTGAAAAGCAGGGTTCAAGGGGGGTGCAGTGGGAGAGATGATGGGGAAAAAAAGAAAAAAAAGAAAAACAAAATAGAACAAACCCATAAAGATTAGCCTGTTTCAAGGTGGCGAGAGACTGGTGGCGACTTTAACTATGGTGAGTAAACTGTGTGCTCAGTAAGTTATGCCCAGTGGATAAATTAATACAAAACATAGCTTATTAACAGTGCGAAGTGTGTGAGAGGTGTGGATACATATCTGCTTTAGTAGAGCCAGGGAGTGGTGTTTTGGTCGCGGTGAAGTTGTCCATTTATAAATAGTTTGTCCACAGAGATGACAGCGCGGGCCCCTTCAGACAGAAATTTTCTTCTGATGGGGAATAAGATCTTTCTGCGCTCCAGGATTTCTTTGGGGAACTGATCATCCATTCTGAAGTCGGTCCCCCGGAGCTGATTCCCGCAACGCCGCACCTCTTCTTTTTCTTTGTGGAGCACAAACTTCGCCACGATGGGTCTTGGTCTGCGGCTCCCTGGTCTTGCTGCTCCCATGCGATGCACTCTGTGAAAGTTAATCTCTTTAACTTTCTCTTCTGGGAGCTTCAGTTGGTTCTGGATGAAGTTTTTTATTTCTTCTTCCGTATTTTCGCCTTGCTTTTCTTCTATTCCCATAAACACCAGGTTGTCTCTCATGGATCTTGACTGCAGATCCAGTAGGGACTCTTTGATCTTCTTGTTTTCATCTGACAACCTGTTCATTCCATCTGTTAGTGATTTAACCGACATCTTCAGGGCTTCGTTGTCTGTGGTCAGAGCTACGATCTGTTTCTGGCTGAAATCCAGAGAGACTCTGAGCTCTTGGAATTCTTTGTGTAAGACCTCCAACAGCGACAAACGACCATCCAAGCCAATTAGCTTAGCATCAATGCTATATAGCATATCCCAAGCGGTGGAGTCAGGTTGGCTGGCCGGAGAAGAGGCTCCGGACGATGTTTCCGGGCGGGACCTCTTGCTTGAGGAGGTTCCATTCGCGGAGTTGGTGGATTTACCCATCACGATTCGGTCGAAGGCTTGGTCAATGTACAGGGATAGGCTTTCCAAATCTTCCTCACTGCTATCCAGTTTTAGCCGGGTTGTAGCGCGCTGAGAAGGAACAGTAGCGCGACTTTTTGTTCCGCGTGGAGGGAAAAAGAACTGTCGCTAGGCTTTTTTCTTAAAATTTCAGAAGCACAACATCTAAATTTACAATTATTCGCCGGGTCTCAACTTTTCTGACTCACAACATGTCTCTCGTAGGAGCTTCCGTCCAGAGTTAAGTTCTTAAGCCCGAGCCCGACCCGACTTTCGGGTCGGGTTCGGGCTTCTCTCTCGCTGACTTTTTTTTTTTTTAAATAAATATATGTTTATAAAATGTAAACTAAAACGAGGTGTTTGTACTAAACTAATAAATACTTTTTATTAAATTAAAACAGAGAAGTAATGTTTAACTACTAAACAGGATCCGCAGAGCCAGCGCATGCTATTCGCTCGTGAACGCCTCCTCTTAATTTGGTAATCCTCTCCTGCGCACGTCTTTATTTTATTTATTTTGAACTGGTATCCCCGATATGAAGGAGTAAGAAGTTAAGGATAAACTAAAAGCAGGAGAACTGAAAAGACAAACACACACCGGTAAGAGTGAGGTGTGGAAAAGATTCAAATTTATTGTTCAAAATGCTACAGAAACTTGCGTTGGCTTCGCTGGATGTAGTCAATGTGGCACCAAAAAGACTGGTACCTCGACGCTGAGCGGGCATTTAAACAGCTGGACTGGTAAAAGTGATGATCGTTAAAGATCTATTTTATCGTTTGTTTCAAAGACCGTCCCTCCTCTTCACGCTAAGCAGACCATCACAGACAAGTGTGTTAGGGGTCCGATAGTGGGATTTTTTTTTCATTAAAAAACGTGTTCTTGAAAATGTTCCTATTTATAAATAACCCTCCCCCTCACGAGTCCTCGCAAATAAAATATGACATTTCGGGCTTGTTTCGGGCTCGGGCCGGGTCGGGTTTAATATCCACGAGCTCGAGACGGGCTGGATTTTTTTAGGCCTGATCTCACCTCTGCTCTCCACCACCATCCAGCCCTGGAGTCTGAATAAAGAAATAAAAAAAAAAAAAAAATGGCCGAGAAGCTTAAAATATCAGTCTAAGTAAAAAAAAAAAAAAAAGACTTGTGTCTCCTCTAACACAAGCAGGACTTTTACCAGAGAGCTACTCTTAGATATTTTCAATTATTCAACAGCTTTGAAAGCGGTGTCTTTATGGAGTAAAACGTAGCCAACGTGAACTTTCAGAAAGCTCCATCACAGCAGAGGAAATAGCAGAAAGAAAAAAAGATTTATCCGTGTGTCCTTGAGGATTTCAAACAGAAATAATTACTTCAGACATAAAAAAACAAATGAGTCTGTCTCATGAAGCTGCCTCAGCTTTATCACCGCGCTTCACATTTATTTGCCCGCTTGTCAAAGCGAGTGTAAACGTGTGCAACCCCGTCTGGAAAAGTGAGTTAGCACGCTTGTTGCTGCCGGCAACATCTGTGTGGTGTCGCCCTTTCAAAGTCAATGGACTGAGGAGTGAAACCAGTATGAAACCCACTGGAAGACAGCATTATCTGCAGGTGCTTCATTTCCTTTTCTGTCTAAGTTGTCTGGTTCAATTACCTGAAGCAAGTGTTTTCTGATGTTTGTGCCACATCTGTAGCCTAATTACTGGTAAACAGCCAATGCCCCGCTCTCCCAGGCTCAGCTTTCAGAGGCGACAGTGCAATTAGTTCATAAATGAGAAGCTTACATTCGTAGCCTCGAAACGGGACAATTACTCAAATCCCAGAAGTAGGACGGGAGTGTGGTGAGATGGTTCCTCCGGACTAAACCTCATCAGAAAATTTAACCTCTGAAACACAAAGCAATCCTGTTGCCAGTGGAAAAAATAGCCGGGACAGAAATCCTTCTTACAAGGCCCTATGATAAATAGGGCCTTGTAAGAAGGCCCTATTTAGCAGCTCCATCTTGGTTTTGGTTTAGTTTTGGTCTTATTGTGTTTGTTTTTTTCCAAGTTGTTCGCACAGCTCCCCAAGACTTATACACTAATGTCATACTTTTCAGATGAAAAATTTCCTTTCTGTCCTATTTGGCAAGAAAATCTGCTTCAGATTGTTGAGCGTCCATTAATTCAAATCGTCTGGCAAACAAATGAATTCACATGACTGGGAGTTGAACAGTCAACAAAGTCTTTGACCACGTTCCTGTCCTCCAGACTTTTTCCTTCAGACACACACCAAACAATGGCTGACTCATCAGGATACCTATGTATGTTGCAGCTAAGCCATTACAGAAGGAATGAGGAAAGAGTACTGTGCCTTGTGGAGCTCCTGAGCTCGCTGTCTCCCTCAATCCTGCGAGCTTTCCCCTGAGCAGTGAAGGCTGGATGGTGTTTGAAGGCACTGGAGAAGTCAAAGAACATGGCTGTCATGGCGCTTCCAGGCTCCTCAAAGTGCAGTAGGCATTTGTGCATTAAGTAGATGGCAGAGTCAGCTACTCCAATGCCAGGACGGTAGGCAAACTGCAGGGGGTCAGATTTGACCAAGCATCAGAGGTGTTTAAAGATCAGCCTCTCCATGATCTTCTTCTGGTGAAGTGTTAAAGCTACAGGTCTAAAGTGGTTGGGCTTCATGGCACACAGTTTTTGGAACTGGAACTACAGGGGACGACTTCAACAGAACAAGAAATTTCTCCAAGCTGAGGCTCGGGTTAAACAAGTACGTCAAGATCATACAGAGCTGGTCGGTACAGCCCCTGATGCCATCTGGATCTGTAGCTTTCCTGGTCATGGTCTTCTGTCGACTTCCACTCCTTCTAGCTTTCCACTGAGTTGTGAAGGCTGGATGGTGTTCAAGGAACTGGAGAAGACCAACAACAGGACTCTCACAGCACTTCCAGGCTCCTCAATGTGCAGCAATGATCTATGCATTGTCTGGATTTGGGGATGTATCAGGAAGGAGGACCCTAATGTAGGACAACAAAACAGGATTTACTAACCAAAAGTCTGGAAGGCTGTCAGGCTAAGGGCACAGGATTAACTCAGGATCAAAAATTCAAATAATATAACAGAGTTCAAGGATGCAGCTATGGTCAGGCAGCCAGGACGGAGGACCTTGCTGGAAGGGATGGTGATGACCCGACCAAGACGTCTGGAGTTATTGCCTTTAAATAGGCAGTGCGATCCACAGGTGTGTGTCATCAGACTAATCACCCTTAGGTGTCCCTAATCAGGGTGATGAAGGAAGGTCCAGGGCTCCCTCTAGTGGCAGGGGAGGGATCATGACATGCATTAAGTAAATGACAACAGCTTCCACTCCAATGCAAGAATGTTGGCATACTCAAACTTGATAAATGAGGCTCCTGAAATCCTCAAATTTAGTCTTAAATAAAAAAATAAATAAAAACCTCAATAAAGATTTGAAAAATTGAAATGCATATTTTACGTAAAGTTCAAAATCAAAACAGTGAGGATCTCATTTCTAGGATTTCCCCATTGTGGGACTAATAAAGCTTTCCTTGATTGCTGTCGTGGTTCCCTCGCCCAACAACACAGGGCAGCCAGACCTTCACCCATCTGCATGATTCGAGACACCTGAGGGTGTTCGTGCAGTTGCCTTTAAAAAGGCAGTCTGCCATCCTTTCAGTGTCGGGTGAACTTCATCCCTTCCGGCCAGGTCCTCCTGGCTGCATGACCAAGACGTTTCGTTCCGTCATCTTCCGCTTGTTCCGGGGTCGGGTTGCGGGGGCAACAGCCTCAAGTGGGCAGCCCAGGCCTCTCTCTCCCCGGCTGCATCCTCTAGCTCACCTGGAAGGATCCCAAGTCGTTCCCCAGCCAGCTGTGAGACATAGTCTCTCCAGCGGGTTCGGGGTCTGCCCCTTGGTCTCCTCCCGGTGGGACGTGCCCAAAACACCTCGCCCGCGAGGCGCTCGGGGGGCATTCTGACCAAATGCCCGAACCACCCCATCTGGAGGAGGAGTGGCTCGACACCGAGCTCCTCCCGGATGGCAGAGCTCCTCACCCGATCTCTGAGTGAGAGCCCAGCCACCCTGCCAAGGAAGCTCATTTCGGCCGCTTGTACCCGCAATCTCATTCTTTCGGTCTCCACCCACAGCTGGTTACCATGGTGAGGGTGGAACGTAGATCGACTTGTAAATCGAGAGCTTTGCTTTTTGGCTCAGCTCTCTCTTTACCACGACGGACCGATGCAACGTCCTAGTTATTGCTGATGCCGCACCGATCCGTCTGTCGATCTCCCGCTCCATCCTTCCCCCACTCGTGAACAAGACCCCGACATACTTAAACTCCTCCACTTGGGGCAGGACCCTGTCGCTGACCCGCAGGGGGCATTCCACCCTTTTCCGAGCGAGGACCGTGGTCTCGGATTTGGAGGCGTTGATTCCCAAGACGTTGACCATTGACCAAGACGTGCTCGTTTGAATTTTAACCACAAAATATTCCTCCTGATTAATGAGTTTTTTCTTTTACAACTTTACTGGACTCCTTTCAAAATAAATCATGTCTGTCGTCCCACATTCGGGTCCTCCTTCCTTCCTTCCTTCCACATCCTCGTCATGACAATTCCTGATTGAATCATGAGCTGATTTAGGAGCGGCCATGTTGTTGCAACGTTTGCATCGACGATAAATTACCCTCAACATTTCTTTTGACATTCTCTCATATTCTGAGCTCTCATTAAGTTTAGAATCCTCTTCTATCGCGGCTGAGCAAAGCCAATTCTGTCCTGGAAACAAATCAACTTCATTTCCGCTCCGATTAAAGCTGCAGGCAATCACAAATCTTAAAGGTGAATATGGAAGCGTGATTTATTTTTCAGACTAGCGGGACACTGATACACTCGCCTTTCAGCAGGACGGTTTTGCAGATTCTCTTTGCTTCTTTTTTCGACATTAGCCGACTAATTACATCTATTTCTCATTTAGATTTGGTGACACAGAGAAGTCATATGTAGTCATTTTCTGTTTAGATAAAGAAAACCCTGCCCTCTACATCAGGGAGATGGCAGGCATGCGTTCGGGACGACTTAATCTAGTTTCGGGTGCCATTGTAAATCAGTAAATAAATTTATATGAGAAATAAAAGCTGTTTTTCTCTGAAAAGAAATGAACTTTTATTTTATCCAAAGGCAGAAACCAGTGTGAAGAACAAATTAGTTTCTCATTAGAAGGGGGTCTTAATTCTATTCAACGTGCTCCAATAACACACATTGTTGTTTAGAAGCTTTAATCTAAGAACACACTGATCACTGGTCGTTCGCTCCAAAAACCCACATATGAGGAGTGAGAATGTTTATTTTTGTGACTTTCTGATGCGGTGGTGACCTATCCAGAGTGCACCCTGCCTCTGCTTTTTAGCCGGGATATGCCTTGGATTGAGCTCCAATGCCTGGAGCTCAACGCTCAGAAGACAGTGGAGATGATCGTGGACTTAAGGAAAGTCAAAGTCCCCATTCCCCTCTTTGCACTGATAGACTCCCCCATCACCACTGTAGACTCTTTCCGCTTCCTCGGCACTACCATCACACAGGACCTAAAGTGGGAGCCATCCATCAGCTCCCTGATCAAAAAGGCCCAGCAGAGGATGAAGAAAGCCAAGCTGCCCGCCCAGATGTTGGTGCAGTTTTACACAACCATCATCGAGTCCATCCTCACCTCCTCCATCACCGTGTGGTACGCTGGAGCCACAGCCAGCGATAAACATAGACTGCAGCGCATTGTGCGCTCAGCGCAGAGTGTGATTGGCTGTAGCCTTCCATCTCTCGAAGACCTGTACGTCTCCAGGACTCGGGGGCGTGCAGGTCGGATAGCAGCTGACCCTTCCCACCCTGGACATGGACTTTTTGAGTTTGATAGTAAATTAAATGAAAACAACAACAACAAAAAACGCGCTACTCGTGATGGCAGCAGGTCCACGTAGAGCTCCACATTTTTGTTAGATTTTTTTGAGTACAAAACTGCAGCTGTAAAGATGGTGGACTGATGGTTTTTGAGAACAATGAAAGTTGTTCCACCACAAGGAACGATGTGAGTTGTTGTCAAGATGTGGAGCTTTTGAAGGCAGTTTAAGATCTTGTTATGATTCACTGGAGCTGAAAAACATTGGAACCCATGTTCTGCCTAGCATGGAGCCAACTGTCGTGTGTTCCACCAACGGCTGATCCAGCTCCACCCAACTTGGCACCACGTAGCAGCTGTTCTAAAGCTGTTTTGAGCTCTCTCTTGGACTACTTGAAACTACCGGACTTACGAATTTACCCATAGGGGTTAATAAAGTATCCTCAATTTGAAAAGAGTTTTAAAAGTTATTTGTTTCAAGTTCCGTTCCGTTCCGTTCCATCGTCTTCCGATTATCCGGGGGCGGGTCTCGGAGGCTTCCCGTCATCCCAGCTATATCCTCTAGCTAACCCGGAAGGATCTCGAGTCGATCCTCTGCCAGCTGTGAGACATAGTCTCTCCAGAGAGTCCGAGGTTTGCCTCTTAGTCTCCTCCCAGTCGGACATTCCCGGAACACCTCACTAGCGAGGTGCTCAAGGAAGAGGGGCCTAAGGCGCCTATTTGTTTCAAGTCGACTTTGTAAATAAAAAACAATATGTAGCATGATTTAAACATACTAAAATGTCTTTTTATAGTATTTTGTTTTTTGAGCCCATTTAATAACGCTATCTTTAATTTGTGTTCTTAAGTAAAATAAATTTGGGGTTTATTTAAATAAATAAATAAGATCTTCTGTTCTTTATCGACTTTAACTGAAAGAACAAATGTCTGCCGCGTCCACGTCGGCCTGCTCCAAGTAAACACTAATCTGTTGGGAACATCTGGAATGCTGTTTAACATCTGTCTTAGCTATGCTCAACAAGCTGTTCCGCCCCGACTTGCGGTACAGTGATTAAATATACTTTGATGTTATTGTTGCTCATAATTTATAGTTTTAGATGACCGAATAAAGAACGTTAAAGGTCTCCTGATGGGTCGTGATAGCTGGAATCTGGCATGATGAAGCCAAGGTGTACGTTATGTGCACCTCTGTTTACAGATGGAGTTTAATGGATGAGTAAACAGCCAAGAAAATTTAGGAATGGAAATCGTAAATTTGCAAACGTGTTTTTCTCAGGGTTTTTTTGACAGGAAGCCCCAAATAAACCGTGTCGTCAAATGTTAAGTTGGGGAGAAATTTGGACGCTCCATCGGTCCGTCGTGGTGAAGAAAGAGCTGAGCTGAAAAAGTAAAGCTCTCGATTTACAAGTCGATCTACGTTCCTACCCTCACCATGGTAACCAGGATCTATGTTCCTACCCTCACCATGGTAACCAGTATCTACGTTCCTACCCTCACCATGGTAACCAGGATCTATGTTCCTACCCTCACCATGGTAACCAGGATCTATGTTCCTACCCTCACCATGGTAACCAGGATCTATGTTCCTACCCTCACCATGGTAACCAGTATCTACGTTTCTACCCTCACCATGGTAACCAGGATCCACGTTCCTACCCTCACCATGGTAACCAGGATCTATGTTCCTACCCTCACCATGGTTACCAGGATCTACGTTCCTACCCTCACCATGGTAACCAGGATCTATGTTCCTACCCTCACCATGGTAACCAGGATCTATGTTCCTACCCTCACCATGGTTACCAGGATCTACGTTCCTACCCTCACCATGGTAACCAGGATCTACATTCCTACCCTCACCATGGTAACCAGAATCTTTGTTCCTACCCTCACCGTGGTAACCAGGATCTACGTTCCTACCCTCACCGTGGTAAACAGGATCTACGTTCCGACCATCACCATGGTAAACAGGATCTACGTTACTACCCTCACCATGGTAACCAGAATCTATGTTCCTACACTCACCATGGTAACCAGGATCTACGTTCCTACCCTCACCATGGTAACCAGGATCTACGTTACTAACCTCACCGTGGTAACCAGAATCTACGTTCCTACCCTCACCACGGTAACCAGGATCTACGTTCCTACCCTCACCATGGTAACCAGGATCTACATTCCTACCCTCACCATGGTAACCAGGATCTACGTTGCTACCCTCACCGTGGTAACCAGGATCTACGTTCCACCCCTCACCATGGTAACCGGGATCTACGTTCCGACCATCACCATGGTAACCAGGATCTACGTTACTACCCTCACCATGGTAACCAGGATCTACGTTCCTACCCTCACCACGGTAACCAGGATCTACGTTCCTACCCTCACCATGGTAACCAGGATCTACGTTCCTACCGTCACCATGGTAACCAGGATCTACGTTCCTACCCTCACCACGGTAACCAGGATCTACATTCCTACCCCCACCATGGTAACCAGGTTCTACGTCCCTACCCTCACCATGGTAACCAGCTGTGGGTGGTGACTGAAAAACAAGATCACGGATACAAGCAGCCGAAATGAGCTTCCTCTGAAGAGTGGGTGGACTCTCACTCACAAATAGAGGAACGCGCTCTTCCATCTGGGAGGAGTTTAGACTATAATCATTGCTCCTTCGGGTTGAGAGATGCCAGATTGGGTCGTTCAGGCATCTGGTTAGGATGCACCCTGAACGCTTCGTGGCTGTTGCCTCCGTTACCCGATCCCGTATAAGCAGAACAAAACTTCCGAAGTACAAAAGTCATTTTTGTCTGGAAATTTAACCGGTGCACGAGTAAAAGTTTCTGTTTATTCTTTTATTTTAACATTTATAAAGAAAAATTTTAATTTACTGTCTTTTTATTAAAACATTTAAATAATTTTTGGTGTAAAAAAAAAACTACAGCAGAAGTAAAACTTTCATTTTAATTTTAAATCTGTGTTTTTACCTTTAAATCTAAAAAAAAAAAAAAAAAAAAACTCATGTAGATTAGAAAAAATACTTTTATCAACATTGATTTTTTTTTATATTATTTTTATGTTCAATAAATTTTCTTTAGATTGAACTCCGAGCTAACGTCGGCTCCCAGGTTCTTCCATTTCTTTATGCCAGGAAACCTTTTTTCCTCCCACACCAAGAGAAACAACTGAACCCTGTATTGGCTTCACGTTATTGAAACTGTAAACTATTCTCAGCGGGCGAGTGGGCGTACTTCCTTGTTTCTTCAGGGCTTTTATACTGGGATGAGCATCTGGCGTGATGGATGCACACTGGGACGCATGCTTGCACACAGTCAGAAACAGAAAAAACAAAATCTATTTGCACAACTCTAAACGTACAAACAACACAGAACGCACATGCTTTGTGGGGTGTTAGGGATGACAAGATGTTGGGACGACTTAATGAACGGGGCTTAGATGGAAAACAACTTTTTGGAGGTTTTTTTTCATCATGTTTAAATATTCAAAAACATTCCTGAAGTGTGTTTTTTATATTATTCGTTCATGTTTGAGGAATTTTCAAGCTCCCAAAATTAGTATTCGGATTGTATTTGAATGTCAGATGTTCTTGGCCATGGATTTTGTTCCCGGCCACGCCCACATTCAAATATAAACAGGGCATATTTCAGTCCAGGCCATCTGCTCGCGCATGGAGTGCTATTTTTCTTGGCATGGGCAAACTCCTTCACTGCATCCATGAACCTCTTCTTTGGTCTTCCTCTAGACCTCCTGCTTGGCAGTTCCTCCCTCTTCTCTGCACATGTCCAAACCATCTCAGTCTGGCCTCTGTGACTTTAAAACCTCTAACATGTGCTGTTCCTCTGATCCTGTCCATCCTGGTCACTCTCAGAGAGATCCTCAGCATCTTCATCTCTGCTACAAACATCTCTGCTTCCTGTCTTTTTCTCATTGACACTGTCTCAAGAATAGAAGTGGGCAAACTTTTTGGTTCGTGGGCCACATTGAGTTCTAACATTTGACCAGGGGGCCGGACAGGAGCAGATGGATGGCATGCTTTGGTAACCTCTAGATTAGACCAATAGAAGGGCGCTAGATTTTAAACAAGCGCTAAATGTTACATCAAGAGCGTTAAATTTTAAATCTAGCGGCGCTGGGTTTAAAATCTAAGCGCTTGATGTAACATTTTGCTTGTTTTAACATCTAACACGATTGTTCACGTGCGTGTCTTGGGCCCGATGGCTTTCCATATCTGTGCACACTGTTTATTTGGACAGTGTGGCGCATCACGAAGACACACACACTTTAATAGGAGAAGTGTTGTTGTGTTCCTGGCGCCATCTAGTGACAAAACATCAGAATCACAGGAAAAATCAAACATTAACCAGGTTTATTTCATTAATTTTTTCAAGTTCGACGGGCCAGATTAAAACGTTTAACGGGCCGCATGTGGCCTGCGGGCCGTTGTTTGCCCATGCCTGTTCTAGACCTTCTATCACACATCACACCATTCCAGCCTGCCTGCACATGCTTCTTCGCCTCTTTTCCACACTCTCCATTGCTCTGGACTGTTGATCCTAGATACTTAAAATCTTCTACCTTCTTTATCTCTTCTCCCTGTAACTTTACTTTTCCATTTGGATCTCTCTCATTCACACACATGTACTCTGTCTTACTCTGACTAATCTTCATTCCTATTATCTATGAACTGAATGGAGTGCAAACCTCCACCTCTCCAGCTTTACCTCCACCTGTCCCCTCCTCTCACTACATCTGCAAACATCATTGTCCATGGGGATTCCTGTCTCAGGACTCAGAGCAGATTCCTGATTCAGTCCCACCTCCTCTGTGAACTCCTCCATCACACCTACAGCACACCTCTGTAGGTAGGACGGATGTAACACATAAATTATACTTTTTTTTTTTTTAGTGATAGGCTTTTTTGGTGCCTTTAAATTGACGTTATAAATCTCACTCTATATTACGCAACAACTAAAAATAACATCAGAGTTTTTCTAGATTAAAAATCTCTCGAGTTTCAGTCACACACCGAAACCCTTCAAGACATGATTTTGTCTCCAATCAGATGACCAGCATTTCTCCCGCTGAGTGATTAATTTCTCGCTGAGATGAAACGCCTCCCCTGGTTTCCTCCTAGCTGGTAACCATGGCGACGAGAGCAGAGCATGTGAAGGAGAGGATGTTGAATCAATTGACACACTCTAGAAGTGATTTTCTCTTCCCGTTACTCCTCCTCTCGCTTCACAATCCCAACCCAGAGATTTTTCTTATTTAATCACACGTTTTGTGGAATAAATACGTATATTTTACAAAATACTTTTATTAGGATGATTTTTTTCTTATCGTATGAGACCATTTTATCAAACTGATTTATTCTATTTAATCTTGAATGATTGGTTCTCTTATGAAAGGAAGTAAATTCTTGTTTGTGCACTTGCTTGGCTTCTTGTGCATAATTACACGTAACTTAATCCGTGACACACTATTGGTAGTTTGTGAATTACCAGCTAGAGTAAGCAGAAGAGGTTTTTTCTTTTTCTCCACTACAACCTGAAAGCTTCTGACCGGAGGCTATTTTGGCACACGCTCCGAAAGGCTGGAGTCCATCGGAGTCAGGGAAGGGTCAGATTGTTATCTCACCGTTTGATCATCGATCGAGCAGGAGGTGAAAGAACGAAAACTTCTTCCATCAGCATATTTTATTCCAGATTCACTGAATGAACGGAGATGAACTGAAAAGGTGTAGTGCCGTCACGGTGATGCTAAGTCACAGCGGTTCCGTTTCGTCATGTTCTGCTTGTTCCAGGGTCGGGTCGCGGGGGCAACAGCCTCAAACGGGCAGCCCAGGCTTCTCTCACCCCGGCTGCATCCTCCAGCTCACCTGGAAAGATCCCAAGTCGTTCCCCGGCCAGCTGTGAGACATAGACTCTCCAGCGGGTCCAGGGTCTGCCCCTTGGTCTCCTCCCGGTAGGACGTGACCGAAACAACTCGCCCGCGAGGCGCTCGGGGGGCATCCTGACCAGATGCCAGAACCACCCCATCTGGCTCCTCTCGACCTGGAGGAGGAGCGGCTTGACACCGAGCTCCTCCCGGATGGCAGAGCTCTTCACCCGATCTCTGAGTGAGAGCCCAGCCACCCTGCGGAGGAAGCTCATTTCGGCCGCTTGTATCCACAATCTCATTCTTTCGGTCACCAGCCACAGCTGGTTACCATGGTGAGGGTAGGAATGTAGATCCTGGTTACCATGATGAGGGTAGGAATGTAGATCCTGGTTACCATGGTGAGGGTAGGAACGTAGATCGATTGTAAATTGAGAGCTTTGCTTTTCGGCTCAGCTCTCTCTTTACCACGACGGACCGATGCAGCGTCTAAGTTATTGCTGATGCCACACCGATCCGCGTGTCGATCTCCCGCTGCACAGCGGTGTGCTTTTCAATTTCTGAAAACAATTTCTGAAACTTTGCCAAATTGTCATGATCCCCTTACTCTGCCACCAGAGGGAGCCCTGGACTTTCCTCCTTCTCCTGGACTCCAGTCAGATCCCAAACACCTGGGTGATTAGCCTGATGCTGTACAGTGGTGCATCGTCAGCCTGGTGTCTATTTAAAGGCATTTTTGGGTCACGCCTTCCATTAAAGCCAGGTCTTCCTGGCTGCCTGTCCAAGATGAACATTCTAAACAAAACTTGAGACATTCCGTTGATCCTTGTTTGTTTTCATGTACAGTTTACCAGACTGCCTTTATCAATAACAAAACCATGTTTGGTGTCCTGTATTTGGGTCCTCCTCCTTCCACCTGCACCTTCACGTCATGGCACAAAATTTGGGACCTTTTAGGCCAAGGCTGGGAAAATTAAAGTGTTAGCCTGATATGAAAATTAATCATTTCAATCGTGTTCATTTCAGTTGACACGCAAATTGATCACAAAAAATTATCGCAAAATCACAAAAAAATTTGATTTACCAGTTGATCTATGTTCATATACGAGGAACGCCACGAAATCCACCAGCTCACGCGGAGGTGAGCCCCTTGATCTCTGTTAATGATGAAAAGTATTCAAACAGAACAGAAAAGTTATTTTTCCTCCAACATTCAGGAAAGTTTGAGGGTCTTATTTTCTGCTAAGACCAGCATCTTTTCTCAACTGGACCCCGACCCATATTTTTTGTTCCACAAAGACACAACCGGGACAGAAATGGTGAGAAAGGGGTGTTAACATGAGGTCTGTCTTCAGCTTTAAAAGTGAAACTGGATTAAAAAGAAAAATAGCGCCACAGTGTGGCCAGTAAAACCAGTAACATGCTGCTCACACTGTATGTCACAGTATCATCTGCAAACATCATACTCCGTGGAGATTTCTGTCAGAGCAACAAAAAGGGACTTTAAGCAGATCTCTGATTCAGTCCCACCTCCACTCTGAACTCTTCTGTCACACATACAGCACACCTCTCCACGCCTTACAGCCCTCATACATGTCCAGCCTTCCTCACACAATACCACAGTTCCTCGCACGTCTCAATCTCAAAAACTACATCTAGACTTTCTCTAGATGTAGCTCCCCGTGTCCTTTCTTGTACTTCTCTATCAACTTCCAAATTTTCCATCTGTGGCTTTCGTTTTGGCGTAAAAACCTTCTACTTTTCATAAACCTCTCACTTCTGTGCCTAGTCTAGTTTCGACTCCTCTTTACCATAACTTCATTCTATGGTACATCGGTTTTATTCTTTTGTAAGTACCACAGCAATGCATATCTCCATGACAACCAGCACATTTCTCCTCCAGTCATCTGAGTTTTTCTCAATTCTACTGCCACCTCACCTTAGCATTTCCGTACGTCTACAGGGATATCATCAGGACCGAGAGCCTTTCTACTCTTCATCCTCCCTCCGCCCTCTAAACCTCTTCCTAATTAATCTTTTATACTTCCTGATTCTTAGCAATAAGTCCGTGTAGTCCCTCATTCATCAAGGAGTGATCCATAGTAGAAAAAGTTTTTAAAAAGTCTTCTGGACAGTTCAGTTCTTGATCGAGACGTTTCGACTTCCACCCGGAAATCATTTTCAATCTGAATGAAATGGACAGAAAACTGGATCTATTTATACTAACCTGAGTAAAAGGTAAAAAAAATAGTAAGAAGGGCTCGACCAATGAGCCTGTGTTACCTATGATGGCCGTGAATGGCTCCTATTGTAACCACAGACCAGTAAACGAACCCTATTATAAAAATGCTAAAAGCCTAGTGAATAGAAATTCCTGCTAACGAGAGGCGTGAAACTGGGTCACGAGGTGTCATCTTTAGTCCTTGCTTCAAAAGGCTGCCGTAAATCCCGGGCAGAATGTATCTAATGCCTCCACTCCGATTCAGTGAGGGACTCTCTTTCATCACAAAGATGGCTTCCTTCATCCCTCTTTCAAACCAACCTTTCTCTCTACTTAGAATCTTAGATCCAGTTTTCTGTTCATTTCATTCAGATTGAAAATGATTTCCGGATGGAAGTCGAAACGTCTCGATTAAGAATTAAACTGTCCAGAAAACTTTTTTGAAACTTTTTCTACTATATACTTCCTGATCCATTCATCAAATCTTCAAAGTTCTCTTCCATCACATTTTTGGCACCTGTTAAAACACATCCTTTCCCATCTTTAACTCTAGAACCGCCGCGTTCTACAGCTACCTGCTAGTGCCATGACCGTCAATGTGACCATTCAGCCCACATTTATTCTTTATTTCTACATATTTTAAAACTTGATTTTAAACTTAGGAAAGAAATCTCAGAGTTTTCGGAAAAGAAATGACTGATACAGAAAACTTTTTGAGGGAATTGGAAACATTTGTGCAAAAAAAAAAAAAAAAAAAATGAATTACTCTATTCATCCCTCACCGGGGAAATTTGTGTGCTGCACTCCTTACACCGCAGCAGGCTGCCCTTCAACGGCGCCAATGGTGGGAGAAGCGGGGTTTAGGTGTCTTCTTCAAGGACCCTAGACGTGCTCTCCGTGGGACGCAAACCCGCGACCTTCCGGTCCGCGGGCGAACGCTCTAACCACGCGGCCACCGTCTCCACCCAAAATACATCTTTTTAAAAATGGTAAGATTTTTTAAATGATAATTATTTCTAATTATCATGTTGCCTTTAACACTTGGACCGCCGCATTCTAAATCTACCTGCGAGTGCCATGATCGTCAATGTGACGCTTATGTAATTATTCTTGTTTTGTGCTGCTTTATTTTATAAATAAACTTTTAAACCACTCAATTTTTAAAGTAATAATGATGATAAAATGTTAAATATTTTTAAAACCTAGAATAAAAAAAACACCAAAGTAAAATGATCTAATTCACTCATGTTTTTTTATGTATTTTGCGCTGCTGCTTTAAAAATGTCCTCGTTATAAATCGGCTACATTCCAATATTTTAACCTGAACTTTGAAGACGTATCTAGAAAACATGGCCGACTTTGTTCAGACTGTCTTCGTGGTGTTTCTTCAATATTATCTCACGCAACCTTTCTAAAAGTTTCTGGAATGGCGTCAGTGTCCTCCTTGTCTCTCTCCACAAATATAAACACACACACTTATATGTGTGGCCATAGCAATGCGTTTGTTGCCATAGCAAAAGCTTCTGCGGTAATTGTTGCTATAGCAATGCACGCTTCCTTTCAGCTGCTGCGGGGTGCAGCAGGTTAGAGAAGAAAAAAACGTTTAAAAATTTTGAAATGTTCATTTTTAGAACACAAAAATAAATAAATGATAAAATAGAAAACATGTTTATATTAAAAGTCATAAAAGATCAGCCTCCTTGGGAGTGTTTTATTTATTCTAATTAGTATAAAAGTATTAAAGTATATTAAACTCGCTGGATTGATTTGCTGCCGAGTGTGAAGCAGCGAGGATGGGAATTAGCGCCTCCAAATCTGAGACCATGGTCCTCGCACCGGAAAAGGGTGGAATGCCCCCTGCGGGTCAAGGACAGGGTCCTGCCCCAAGTGGAGGAGTTTAAGAATCTCGGGGTCTTGTTCACGAGTGGCGGAAGGATGAAGCGGGAGATCGACAGACGGATCAGTGCGGCGTCAGCAATAACTAGGACGCTGCTTCGGTCCGTCGTGGTAAAGAGAGAGCTGAGCCGAAAAGCAAAGCTCTCGATTTACAAGTCGATCTACGTTCCTACCGTCACCATGGTAACCAGGATCTACGTTCCTACCCTCACCATGGTAACCAGGATCTACGTTCCTACCCTCACCTATGGTAACCAGTTGTGGGTGGTGACCGAAAGAATGAGATCGTGGATACAAGCGGCCGAAATGAGCTTCCTCCGCAGGGTGGCTGGGCTCTCACTCAGAGATCGGGTGAGGAGCTCTGCCATCCGGGAGGAGCTCGGTGTCAAGCCGCTCCTCCTCCAGGTCGAGAGGAGCCAGATTGGGTGGTTCGGGCATCTGGTAAGGATGCCTCCCGAGCGCCTCGCAGGCGAGGTGTTTCGGGCACGTCCCACCAGGAGGAGACCAAGGGGCAGACCCCGGACCTGCTGGAGAGACTATATCTCACAGCTGGCCGGGGAACGACTTGGGATGCTTCCAGGTGAGCTAGAGGATGCACCTGGGGAGAGAGAGACCTGGGCTGCCCGTTTCAGGCTGTTGCCCCCGCGACCCGACCCTGGGACAAGCGGAAGATGACGGAACGGAAGTATATTAAAGTGACGCGGAGTCATATTGACAGCTGCGGCGGTTCTAGTGTCTAACCCAGGATACAAGTCATCATAAAAACCCAGCATGACCAATAAACCTGCTACTACTCGATAATGGAGACTTTTCTCCCGTTGGTAATTATTTTATGATCTAAAAGACTTCTGAAAATTTGTGACTTATTGCTTCATTTTGAGGAGAATTATTTCTTTTCTTCAGGTTTTAAAGCATTCCGTTTAATATTTTTCAACAACATTCAATTAAAAAACAGCTTCCTGAAGGACGAGCATGTTTAATTATCTTTAGGATCAATACACCCTCCACCTGTTTTATAATTCAGAGTCGTACAGCTTCATTAACGATCTCTAAGGAAGAAGAAACTTTATTCATTCAAACTTTAAAGTCTAAGTCGCTCTTTTGTCATTTTTCTTTGAGATTTGAACTGAAGAGAGAAAATTTTAATTGCTTTAAGCCAATGAGGGACCCGAGGTGTGGAATGAATGGCGTGTGCGCTGCTTTCAGGGGAACGTGGAAAAAAAAAGAGCTAGTGCTCTTTCAGATTTTCTCGGAACTAAATCCCACAAAACTATTTCTTCTTAAGACGAGAAGAAGGTCATGGTCATAGAGTGAGGGCAGAGAGTGAACGTGTTTGACTGAGGATGTAATAAACTCAAAAACTGCCATATTTAATAATAAGACGTTGGTAAATTCTGACCCTTGTGGACAGAACCTGAAGAAAACTGAGGGCAGTAAAATGAAGCATTTGAAGCAGTGACGAAGTGAAATGAAGCATTTGAAGCAGTGACAAAGTGAAATGAAGCATTTGAAGCAGTGACGAAGTGAAATGAAGCATTTGAAGCAGTGAGGAAGTGAAATGAAGCATTTGAAGCAGTGACAAAGTGAAATGAAGCATTTGAAGCAGTGACGAAGTGAAATGAAGCATTTGAAGCAGTGAGGAAGTGAAATGAAGCATTTGAAGCAGTGAGGAAACAACATACGACACAGATGGATGAAGGTGTGATCTGTAAAGCTTTATTTGCGTAGAGGGAGTTATTGAGGGGTTTTTACGCAACACAGAAGGTGCTATGCTAGCAACCGCTCTAGCTCAGCTTAAGATCTACGCAGCATTTTATGTATCAAAAAAAAAAATTGTCATCTAAATTTGAGAAATCCCACAAATCAGCCTGTTGTTTTGGGATGTTTTCAGTGTTGTTTTCATCAACGATAACGACATGATTTTGTTGACGAGGTTTTTTTTTTTTTTAATGACGATTTGGTAACAATAACAAAATAAGTGCGTCTCTTTAGTGACTAAAATGTGACAAGACGTTTGCAAGTTTCTGGTGATGACATGAAAATGTAACGAAATAGTCGCCAGACTTTCACATTTTCACACTTCTGCTAATTGAGCGTGTACTTAGTGAAAAGAAATAGCACGACCACTACACATACGCAATCTAGTGCGCTAAATTTCCAATCTAGCACGCTGAATGTTCAAATCAAGCGCAAAATACCTGCGGCCAGGAGAAAGTCACACACCATGCGGGCAACAGTAACAAATGGGCTGGGTGGTTGGAAACATCGTGATGATCCATGGGCATACTTTAATATAATCAATCTGAGAATAAAACGGGATGCATTGTTATGGGAGACGAACGTAAATGTGGAAAGAATATCACTAATTTCAAGTGGTATCTAAAAGTTCATCACCCTGATATTCATGCCAATGCAAGTCAAGTCTTTTTAGGATAGGACTAACCCGAACTCCTGTTTTGCACAAGTTAAGGCTCGGCAGGGTTGTCGTGTTTTTTTTAACAAATAAGCTGCACCATTCTCAGTAATAAAGCAACAATTGTTAAAAAATATGTGCTGTTCATTGCTTTTTTACAACAAAACTAGACTAAAAATGTCTTCGCCGACAAAAACTAGACTAAAACAGTTTTGAGTTTTTGTCGACTAAAACTTGGATAAAATTAAAACTTGACTAAAATGCAACTGAAACTTAAATTGATTTTCGTTCCAAAGACTAAAACTAAAACTCAACAATGGCTGTTACGAAATTTTACATTTTATTGTTAAAACATTTCCAGTGGAAGATTTTTTCATCCCAGGATAAAAACTTTTTTTTAAATCCTATTGATATGAACGTCTGTGGAATATTTACAACAATGTCGGAGCAGGTACACCGTGCAGTGAAGAATTTCAGCACCGTTATCTGGGGGAAAAAATGGTTTTGGTTTAGGCAAAAGATTTACATACAAAAAGTTTCCAAATGACGTCAATTTTCTGACACACGGGCAAAAAAACACAAATCGTAACATGTTTAAAATTCACAAAATTTAAACTTTAATGAGCCGTAAAACCAGAACTGGTGTTAAAAAAAAAAACTTGTGTTACGTTTTGCTTAAACTGGAAGTGGAAGAGTTTGTTTTGACAAAACCCGTTGATATGTCAGTACCCGCACACAGTTTGAACCCACAATGCTTTGCAGTCGTGACATCACAAATCTATTTCTCAAAACATGGAAAAGTTATCAGTGTTTATTTCTTGTCATTTTTATTCTTATTGTATTAAATACAAGAAATAATCTAGATCATTTTGTTTTAGTCTACCTTCCCAGTAAAAATGTTTGTTCCTGTTACTGTTTGTTAAGGATTCCCATTGGCTACTGGAAATACCAGTAACTATTCCCCCCGCCTGAGGCTGTTGTGCCCGTGATCCAGCCTCGTAAAAGTAGAAGAGGACGGAACGGAACATCCTTAAATGAATTATTCCAAGTCTGTTGTCGTGGTTCCCTCGCCCACCACCAGAGGAAACCCAGGCCTTCCCTCATTTGGCTGATCGTACACACCTGTAGATCTTTATGCAGCTGCCTTTCAATAGACAGCCTGTCTTCCCTTCAGGTGTCGGGTCATACCATCCCTTCCAGCCAGGTATCGCTGGTTGCCTGACCAGGAAACCCATTCAGAACAATAACCTCTTGCCATGCCACTAAAACCTTATGTTTTTCTTTCACAGCGTTACTGATCTGCCATACTCAAATAAACCATATTTTCTGTCCTGTAATTGGGTCCTCCTCCTTCCACCTGCACACCGTTTCATGATAGAATGACCCGACCATGAACGAACCCAGCGGACAGAGGCCTTAGGCCCGTCAGGATTGCAGCAAAAGCAACTGCCCGGGTAACATGCCGAGTCAAGCCACGTCAAGTCGCGCACCGAGTCCAGCGATGTCAGGCTACGCTACGCCACGCCAGGCTACGCCACGTCCCGCCACATGATCCATGACCACCTGGAGGTGTTCATTGAGGGGGAGGTACAGTCATGGTTCCCTCACCCACCACCAGAGGGAACTCGGGGCCTTCTCTCAGTTGCCTGATTTTACACACCTGAAGATCTTTGTGCAGCTACCTTTAAATAGTCAGTCTGTCTTCCCTTCATGTTTTCTGTCCTGCAATTGGGTCCTCCTCCTTCCACCTGCACACCGCTTCATGACACGTTTCTGGCTACAACAATTTCCGGGCGGTTTAGCCTCAATGACTTGTTCAATTGGGCTCCGATTTACAGCCAAACCAAGAGCAGGTGAGTCCTTCAACAAATAATTTGATCCTTAAATCACTTAGTTTTATCTCAACTAAGAACAATTTAATTTTAAGAAACTAATTCTAAACTAATTCATCAGCTCAGTGGTAGAACGTTCGCCCATGGACCGAAAGTTCTCCAAAAGTTCTCCGGAAGTTTACTAAAAAATCACCGGAAGTTTGTGGGATCAATTCCCACTGAGCTCATCTCCGGGTGCCCTTGGAGATGCCCGGAGGGTAGTCTGTTCCACCTCTGTGTCCTGTTTCCCCTCCCCCCCCTTCCCTCTTGTCTGTGTGTGTGCAACAAGTCACACCTGAAACTCATCTACTCATCTACTTGAGCATAAATGGAACAGTTTTTGACACACTCTTCACCAGATTGTTTGTTTACCATGCCTGACCTGTTATCCAGCTTTTTGGTTCCAGCTCCTACATCAGAACCTGCCTAGTTTATCTGTTTTTGTCTTCTTTATTTGGACTTTTTCTTTGTTCCGTTCCGTCATCTTCCGCTTGTTCCAGGGTCGGGTCGCGGGGGCAACAGCCTCAAACGGGCAGCCCAGGTCTCTCTCTCCCCGGCTGCATCCTCTAGCTCACCTGGAAGAATCCCAAATCGTTCCCGGCCAGCTGTGAGACATAGTCTCTCCAGCGGGTCCGGGGTCTGCATCTTGGTCTCCTCCCGGTGGGACGTGTCCGAAACACCTCCCCTGCGAGGCGCTCGGGGCGCATCCTGACCAGATGCCCGAACCACCCCATCTGGCTCCTCTCGACCTGGAGGAGGAGCGGCTCGACACCGAGCTCCTCCCGGATGGCAGAGCTGCTCACCCGATCTCTGAATGAGAGCCCAGCCACCCTGCGGGGTAAGCTCATTTCTGCCGCTTGTACCCGCGATCTCATTGGACTTTTTATCAATCTAATAAATCTGCTTTTGATTTCTTCATCTGAGCCTGTCTGTTGTGTCAAGGGAATATTTTTGGTCTTAGCTCCACACAATGACAGGAAAACACCTAGCCCCCTGTTTTCCCACCGTTCATGCCATCCTGGCAGCCTGCTGCGGTGCAATGCAGCACACAAATTTTCAAACATATAAAAAAAGATCAGCACCCAGAAAATCTTCATGAGTGCCAAATATTCTCAAATTTCCCTTCGGGAATAAATAAAGTCTTTTCAATTCAAATATGTAAATTTACATATTTAAGAGTGAACAATACTGATGGAAGCCCATCTGCTCCATCCTGCAGACCAATACAATGTTTTGCATTAACTAAAACCCACGATTAGATTCCTTCTGTCTCTCCTGAGCAAAAACAGAAAGCACGTTTTTATTCAAACACAACCGTTCATTGGGAAGGAAATTACTCGATAGAGACTTAGTTGAAGACGGTGGTCGCGTGGTTAGCGCGTTCGCCCGCGGACCGGAAGGTCGCGGGTTCGCGTCCCACGGAGAGCACGTCTAGGGTCCTTGGAGAAGACACCTAGCCCCCACTTCTCCCACCATTGGCGCCGTTGAAGGGCAGCCTGCTGCGGTGTAAGGAGTGCAGCAAACAAATTTCCCCGGTGAGGGATGAATAGAGTAATTAAAAAAAATAAATAAATAAAAAAAATAAAAAATAGTTGACAGGATTGAGACTCCGGGAATTTCGGAAGCAAACAAAAAGTAGAAATGTGTCAACAATAGAGAAATAAAACAAAAGGTTTGGGTTCATGAGTTCACACCATCCAGCGTGGTGATTAATCTGACCATCTGGAAGAAACGCACATGGAATTGATTACTTTTGTTGCCATGTTGTAGCAGAAGACGACCAATCATTGATATGCAAACTTAATCAAAACAGATACCTGATTGGCCAATCCCATTCATGTGGCCCTCCCACACATGGCAGGGTATCTGGTAAAACAAATATTTTTTTATTTGTTTTTTTCAGTCATCCACACAAACCCGTCATTTTTCCACTCATAACTGTCATTTTTGAAAACTCTGACCAAAGTGAAGATTTTGGAAAACTGCGATTTTGCGTGTGGATATGCATATCTGGAGTTTTGCATTTTTAAACGTCACTAGCTGCAACAATTAGTGCATAAGGTCATTTGTGTGTGTCCTTATTTTTAAAATCAGACAGTGAGCATCATGGATCCTCTGAAAAAAACACTGCCCACTACTGGTCTGGCATGCTTATAACCGCATTCAGAAGCGTATTTAGACGGGTTCGTGTCGATGCGGTTATATTGAAAATGGTTACGTGTGTACGCGAGAGTTTTTCTAAAATGGATTACAGCAAAAATACGTTTTCAAAAGTACCCGGCTACGTGTGGACGTGGCCTTAGGACTACCGATCCAAGATGGCGGCTGCAGCTTGTTGCATCTTGTTTCTCCTTACATGGTGATTTCCTCTGAAAACATGTGACGTAACAGGGTGAAAAAAACGTAACAAATGGACGTGAACCGAAACGAAGCTTCTGAGGAGGGACAGAAAGTTCAGATTTTCTGAGTAAATACAGATCTCACGGACCAGGGGTGGGCAAAGTTTTTTTATTCGCGGGCCACATTGAGTTCTAACATTTGACCAGGGGGCCGGAACAGGAGCAGGAGGATGGCATGCTTTGGTAACCTCTAGATTAGACCGATAGAATGACGCTAGATTTTAAACAAGCGCTAAATGTTACATCAAGAGCGTTAAATTTCAAATCTAGCGGCATTTAACATTTTACTTGTTTTAACATCTAACACGCTTGTTTACGTGCGTGTTTTGGGCCCGATGGCTTTCCATATCCGTGAACACTGTTTATTTTGACAGCGTGCGCATCACAGAGACACACATTTTAATGGGAGCAGTGTTGTTGTTTTCTCAACAGAGCCAAAATATCTAGAGTGCGCCATCTAGTGAGAAAACATCAGAATTGCAGGAAAATAAAACGTTAACATGGTTTATTTACTTAACTTTTTAAAATTTGTCGGGCCGGATTGAAACGTTTAATGGGCCGCATGTGACCCGCGGACCGTAGTTTGCCCATGCATGTCGTAGACTCACTTAAAGGAATCCAAGAGATAAAAACAAACATTTAATAAAATATGTCCCGTTTAAGACGAGATAAGACTTTTTTCGTCCCGGAAAAAAATTAAATGGCTACAGCGATGTTTACAGTTAAAAAAAATCCAAACAAACACAAATAAAGTATGATTAAAAATAGACTTTTTCAGTTGTTTGATTACATTATTTTACATTCTGACCACTTTTAATCTAAAACACCTGCTGTAAGGTTTATTTTTGCAGAGTAACTAATGGACTGGAGAGACGGTTGCGTCTGGTCGATCTGGGACAGGGTTCCATTCATCAGACAGGTTGCACTGATGATCTCAGTTACATTATTAATACGAGACACATGGTGAGGTTTTTAGAAAAGAAAAAAAAATTAATGTGCAATCTGTTAAGTCTCATTAATTCTTAACAGCCTGTTTGAAAATGAGTCATCATTAAATCTTGGCTCGGAGATGATTTTTGAGATTTCGACAAAGAGTCGGCGATGAGCTTCATCTCGTCATATCTCCCATGTAAGTTTTCCTTACAGGGAAGCAGTGTCATCGTACCCTGCTTCTCTCAGAGAAGAGGTTGTACATCTGTCAGACGAGCCGTCTCACCATTGTTTCTGTTCCAGCTGCATTTTTTAGATTCCAGTCAGTGTTACTCCCTCTGACTCAAAAGCAGAGAGAGAACAGGACAAAACACCCTTCTAGGACCTTCCTGGCGGTCCTCTAGTTAGCATAAAGACGTGGAAACGAAATGAACAAGAAACAAGAAGACAATTTGTATCCACGTGTCCTGGTATTTAGTAACTGTGGGCAGTTTTATTAAAATTCCTTCTGTGGTTTAAGGGTTATTGTGTTCACAATTGTTACACAAGCAGACGCTTCGACCAAGAGCTTCACACTCTTTGGGCGGAGGCATTACAAAAAGAAAACAATTAGAAACGGAAACGTGAAATAAAAGAAAAAAGAAAAATTTGTAGCACTTGAAATTGATTTAAGATTAACGTACATTTACTAAAATAGTACATGGAGTTCCACAGGGTTCTATTCCTGGACACCTATCTGTCATGACCCGATCTTCTGTCACCAGAGGAAGCCCTGGATGTTCCTCATCACCCTGATTAGGGTCGCCTGAGATTGATGGCTGATTCTACACATCTGTGGACCCTGCCATCAATTTAAGGGCAATCATCCCAGATTTCCCGGTCGGGTCATACCATCCCTTCCAGCCAGGTCTCCCTGGTCGCCTGACCAGACAATGAACACATTCTGACCATTTTACCATGACGCTGAAACTTTGTTTTTCTTTTCAGAGTATTAATGGATACCAAATTCAAATAAACCATGTTTCCTGTCTGCTATTGGGTCCACCTCCTTCCACCTGCGTAGACACCGCTTCATGACACTTTCTCTTTATTCATAAAATTTTCACAAGGCTTAATTAAAGATTTCAAATATGTTAATGCACGGTAAAATCATCTCATAGATTTTATTTTCATACGTTTATCACCCAAACATAGAGGAGTTTTTAGTTATTGTAATTATAATAAGGTTTGTTTTGTAAATTGTAAAGTTCAAAACTGGATTCAAACTGCTTCCTGAGAATGTTACGTAAAAGTCTGGCACTGTATCCAGATTCCGAATGATCAATTTTTTTTTAAAAGAAATGAACACATTGAGAAAATGTTCCCAAAAAATATCAGCCTCCTATGACGCTGCATCCACTTTTCGGGTAGTAAGATCGGGTGAAGAAGTGTGTGCAGGCAGGCTGGAACGGGTGGAGAAAAGTATACCGGCCATGCTGATTGGTCTAGAGACGGTGGCACTGAGGAAAAGACAGGAAGCAGAGATGGAGGTAGCAGAGATGAAGATGCTGAGGATCTCTCTAGGAGTGACCAGGATGGACAGGATCAGAGGAACAGCACATGTTAGAGGTTTTAAAGTCAGAGAGGCCAGACTGAGATGGTTTGGACATGTACAGAGGAGAGAGAGAGAGTACATCAGAAGAAGGATGCTGGATTTGGAACCACCAGGAAAGAGGACTAGAGGAAGACCAAAGAGGAGGTTCATGGATACAGTGAAGGAAGACATGAAGATAGTTGGTGTGACCGAAAAGGATGCAGGAGATAGGGTTAGATGGAGGAAACTGACTTGCTGTGGCGACCCCTGAAGGGAAATACCGAAAGAAGAAGAACCAAAATAGAAATATTTTATTTGGAACAATTCAGAGTGGTAACAAGGCAAAATTTGTTCAAATTGGATTTTGGGTCCTATAATTTAAGAGATGCAGAAAATCAACTCAAAACTTAGAGACGAGGTGGGCATTCACACATATTAAAATTGGTAAAAGGGTGGCACGGTGGTACAGTGGTTAGCACAGAGGCCTCACAGCGAGGATGTCAGGGGTTTTTTCTCTCCAAGTATGTGTGGGTTTTCTTAAGAAAGTCCACACACATGTTAGGTTGATTGCCCACCTTGAAATTGCCCGTAGGATTGTGTGTGTGGATGGTTGTGTATGTGTGTGGCCCCACGACAGACTGGCAATCTTTTCGGGGTGTACCCTCCCTACTGCCTGAAATCAACTAGGATAGGCTCTGACACACCCCCCCACCCGCCACCGACAGCACATAAGAAAATGGACACAGCAAGCCAGCATCCCACTGCATGTACTACTGAAAAATTGGCGGCCCTTACTCATTCAGTATCGTTGTCACATTAAACAATCTAGTTCCGTTACCTTTGAATTAATGCATCCCCCTGGTTGCGAATATTTCGGTCATTTTGTGCCTCGTAGGACAAGTTAATCAAGTTCTCAACATGAAAAAACTCGCTCCATAGTCTGGTCCTTTTCAGACCAATGACTTGCTCCACAGAGTCAACATGGCGCCGTTTATTTTGACAGAAAGTAGTACCTTAATTGATTTCACTTGATTATTCACAAATGTCCCATGTGTGGTATCATTAAAGTATGTTCTGATTCTGATAGTCGAGCATGGTTGATGTCACCCAAACTCGGTCCATCCCGTCTACCGTCAATGGATGAACTATTTCAGTGTGGATGAGATAATAAATAATAACAATGATGTATTGTATTTTAATAGCGCATTTCAGGACTCTCAAAGACGCTTCACATATGCATTATTCATCCACTCCATACCAGGTACTGGTAAGCTACTGTTGTAGCCACAGCTGCCCTGGAGCCAACTGACAGAAGCAAGGCTGCCATTTTTGCGCCATCAGCCCTTCTGACCATCGCCGACCAAACACACACACCATTCAGACTAGGCAACGTGGGTGAAGTGTCTTGCCCAGGGACACAACAGCAATTTAATCGCAACAGCCGTCTGACCGTGGCACCTGGAGTTCCGACAGTCTTCCATCCAAGTATTGCCCAGGTTCAGCATGCTTAGCTTCTGAGGTCTGACGGGATCAGGCATTGACAGGCTGGTTTGGCCACGATAGTAATAGTCAAGTAATATTTTGTGATTTCAGGAAATTCCACCCAATGAGACTCATAAAGTGCTAGTTAATGACCTGGTCTGTGTTTTCAGCAATGAATGGGTTAAAGACATGAACGATGCGCCTACAGAGGTGAAAGACATTCCAGTCTGGCTCCGACGTTTCATCTATAAATATGTGAGGCCGTTAAAGTCAGCCAGTAATTTCTGAATAACACACAGATGCTTCATCCAATCACCTGTCTTTTGCAATATGACGGAACTCGCTTCTTTTCAAACATTCAGCCTGAACGACCTTCCACCATCTGGCCGGGCATATTACTTTTGGTTTTCATTGGTATGTTTTAATTCCCCTAAATGTTTGACCACACACAGCTTCGTGTGAGTATCAGAACTAAATTGTTTCTAACAAGATTTGTTGGCGAACCGTCCTTGACGTTGTCTTTTCTGAAGACGATTAAAAAAAAAAGTCAAAAGAACCAAGATAGTTTAGAAAAGGAGCGATTAGATTATTTAATGGTTTGATTAATCTTCAAAATCACCACTTTTCTAAAGCTGGCCACTTGTTTTTAGTATCAAAACCAACAAAATCAACCAGCCGAAAAGCTGACTTGCTATGCTAACGTGCTAAACCGCAGTAAACAAAAGTTTCTGAGGCGGCGGTGGCACGGCTGGAATGTCTTGAGGAACTGTGTGTATCTGTTTGACCTCATTAGCACGGCGGGCCAGGGCTCTACGGTCTCTGTGCCAAATACTCTCCCCACGACCTCATCTACTCAACAAGGAGGCTTGTTTTCTGTCTGAATCAGGAGTGGGAGTGAGAGAGAAAAAGAGAGGGAAAAGAATAAAGAGTGTTTATTGAGCTAACACTGTTATGTTGATGCACCACACTTTTGAGATGAGAGGAGATAAAAGCTTTGGGAAAGAAAACAACAGTCATTGTTGGTACACAAGTTTAGAAAGTGGATCAAATTTTCAGATTAAATCAAGGAGAATTTAAAGGGCCCATCTCGTGAAAAATAACTCTGCACATATACACGCAAAATGTGGGGTTTGCAACATGCATTACACGATAGTTATGAAAATATATTGATTTGGTGGAGCGCAGTCACAGATCTGGAACTATGAAAGGCCGGGTATCGCTCATCCCCCCGCCCGTCCTGAGAAAGTACAAGCTCCGCCCTCTGCTCTCACTGAGCCGCTATTCCTCCGCCCATCTCTGAGCGGGAGGGGGAAGTGCGTAAACCCGTGCGTAGCGGTTTGGTAGCGTCTGAAATAAGATTTTATCATGTCGATTCATCAAAAAAGTGTGTTTCAAGCAAGAAAATAAAAAAGACGCAGAGCAGCGAACCAGCCTGTATATCGGACGTTGAAAGCGAGTTTGTGAGGGCGTAAGGCCGGAGTGGAGGCGGGTGAGGAGGGCGGGCGGATAGTGAGGAGGGAGGGAGGGTTTGCTGTGGAGGGGGGCGTGTGCGAAGTCCGGCCTGGCTACGTCAAATGCGTCATACTTTAGACATCTGCTCATTGGTTGTTTTGTCTGAGCGTTCCAGAAATCCACAGAAAAACGGGCTAAATCAATCTAGAAACCCCTTTGGTGACATATACAAGGACCGGACATCACACACACACACACACACACACACACACACACACATATACAAGGCCCGGACATCTCTCTTACAAGGTAGAAAACTCTGGAAAGTCCATTTTGCATGAGATGGGCCCTTTAATCTAGTAAAACATGACTTTTTTTTAATGTCTGGAATTTGGTTTAATTTCCAAACAGTTGGTTGAGGTTCTGAACTTATTTTTTGGACTCTCTGGTCTATGTCCTGCTAACGTTTCAAACTAAGCTGGTCACATCTGCTCAAGTCCGAAAAATAGTAGGACACAAGTCCGGAAATGTTTGCAGAAATTTCCCTCGACCAAAGCACCGGTAAGGCTCAGACGGTAAAGCAATCGTCTTCCAACCGAAAGTTCACAGGTTTTCGTTCACTCGTTCTGCGGTAGACGGATACTTTTTAAAAGTTAACCAAACGTTCCTATCTGGTGGGGACAGGATGTGATGTAAGCAATGCTCCCAAACATTCAGTAGTCTGGAAAACAGAGGGTTAAAACAAACTTTTCCTGAGTAAACTTTCTAAACTTCTTCTTCTCCTTTCATCATTTCCCTCCAGGGGGCGCCACAGCAAGTCAGTTTCTACCATCTAATCCTGTTTCCTGCATCGTCTTCGGTCATCTGTCACACCAGACTTCCTCATACAAGGCAGTCTGGTACTTAGATATTGACTTATGTACCAGAAATCAACATCTGAAGAACAGGGTAGATCAGGGTACCCCGTTCTTCTCTGGGTACTCTGTCATACGCTTTCTCTAGATCTACGAAGACACAGTGCAGCTCCCTCTGGCCTTCTCTGTACTTCTCTATCAGCATCCTCAAGGCAAATACTGCATCTGTAGTGCTCTTTTTAGGCATAAAACCATACTGCTGCTCACAAATTCTTACTTCAGACCTTAGCCTGGCTTTGACAACTTTTTCCCATAACTTCATCGTTTGACTGATCAGTTTAATTCCTCTGTAGTTACCACAACTCTGCACATCTTCCTTGTTCTTAAAAATAGGAACCAGCACACTTCTCCTCCATTCATCAGGCATCTTCTCACTTTCTAATATTCTGTTAAACAGCCCAGTCAGAAACTCTACTGCCACCTCACCTAAACACTTCCATACTTCTACAGGGATATCATCAGGACCCAGAGCCTTTCCACTCTTCATCCTCTTCAGTGCCCTCTTTATTTCTACCTTACTGATCCTAGCCACTTTCCGGTCCGCTATGGTAACGTCTTCTACTCTTTGTTCTCTTTCATTTTCTTCATTCATCAACTCTTCAAAGTCCTCTTTCCATCTTCCCATCACATTACTGGCATCTGTCAAGAGACATCAATTCCTGTCTTTAATCACCCTAACTTGCTGCACATCCTTCCCATCTTTGTCTCTCTGTCTTGCCAACCTGTATAGGTCCATCTTTCCCTCCTTGCTGTTCAGCCTAGCATATAGGTCATCATAGGCTACTTGTTTTGCCTTTGCCACCTCTACTTTAACCTTGTGCTGTATCTCCCTGAACACTTGCCTATTCTCTTCAGTCCTCTCAGTGTCCCACTTCTTCTTAGCACACAAACACAGTAAACTTTCTAAACACGGTCTTTAAATTCTCAATCTGGGGAATCGTTGCCAACACGGACCGTGCAGCATGGTTGATCTTCTTTTTTCAGATCCATGTTTGGATCAGATCCATGTTTTCAGATCCATGTTTGGATCTGAAAAAAGATCCAAACATGGATCTTTTTTGGAGTCCATGGAGGACTACAAACATGGAGGACTACAAACATGTAGTCCTCCATGTTTGTAGTCCTCCATGTTTGAGGACTACAAACATGGAGGACGGACACTTGCATTCATTTTCTGATATTATCTTTGTTCACTGATTGGCCGGAGGTCTGACGGTCAATGGAATTCTAAGCTAATGCTTGAAATTCCGGAGTAAAGTCAAATTGAGCAGAAGCCCTAAGTGGCGCCAAAATCTTGCCCAAATGGAAGTTTGTGTACATATAAAGTTGACGACCGTGTGGCAGTCTGTATGTGTTAATTAATTTTGTGTTTTAACAGATGAGTGTGTATTAGAGAGGTAAAACTTTTCCAAAGAGTGTGACCTGAAGCTGCTTTCTTATTATTTTCATTCTTTTATGAAATTATTCATTTATGCAATCGGATTAATTTTCCACTCATTTCTAAAGATTTCCACCCCGAGTGTTCGAAAGTCACAGAACCAAGCAGATGAGTGTTAAACATGAGTGTCATGGTTCCCTCGCCCACCACCAGATGGAACCCTGGGCCTTCCCTCATTTGCCTGATTTTACACACCTGAAGATCATTGTGCAGCAGCCTTTAAAATGGCAGCCTGTCTTCCCTTCAGCTGTCGGGTCATACCATTCCTTCCAGCCAGGTCTTCCTGGTTGCCTGACCATGAAACCCATTCAGAACAATAACCACTTGCCATGCCACTAAAACCTTATGTTTTCGTTTACAGCGTTAGTGAACTGCCATACACAAATAAACCATGGTTTTTGTCCTACAATCGGGTCGTCCTCCTTCTACCTGCACACCGCTTCATGACAATGAGGAGAAAATAGCAGCAATCTAGTGAAATAAAACATGTTTTTTAAAGAAAAGTTTTTTCAGATCAGTTTGCCAAAAGAAACTAGACGTACCGGTGTTACCGAGAACACATCTCAGGCTTCTCAATCACATCAAGAATCCAAAAAACCTTCAAACATAATTGAAAAAAGTGAAATAAAAGAAAATCTCTGACACTCTTTTTGATGAAACTACATCAACGTCTGTTGGAGCTTTGCTTCTATTTGCAACGACAACATTTCCATCGGCGGCTAACAAAGCATGCTACCGACAAGGGACTAATTCCCTGCCAAGGTTTTTTTTTCCGGCAGATTTCTATCGCAGATCCAGAAAAACACCACTCGGCTCAGCATGGGGTTGGACGTGATGGCACCGCCAATGTAGAGTGGCACAGGAAGAGAGGCAGGAAGGCAAAGAGAGGGATGGACGGAGAGATTAGGGGAAAAAAACGAAGAGATAAAAATTAAGCTTAGCAATGAAGCCTTATTTACCATGCCTCGTTAGAACGTTAATGACTGTTTTGGAAGAGTAGAGCCCAAAAACTAGTAAAATAAATGCAGACTTTTTAACCTTTGGTTTACTTTTAGCTGGCTTATGGGATAGGAATTAATGCCTCCAAATCCGAGACCATTGGCCTCGCCCGGAAAAGGATGGAGTACCCACTGCAGGTCAGGGACAGGGTCCTGCCCCAAGTGGAGGAGTTTAAGTATCTCGGGGGTCTTGTTCACGAGTGGGGGAGGATGGAGCGGGAGATCGACAGGTAGATCGAAGCGACGTCAGCAATAACTAGAACGCTGCATAGGTCCGTCGTGGTAAAGAGAGAGCTGAGTCGAAAAGTAAAGCTCTCGATTTACAAGTCGATCTACGTTCCCACCCTCACCATGGTAACCAGGATCTACGTTCCCACCCTCACCATGGTAACCAGGATCTACGTTCCCACCCTCACCATGGTAACCAGGATCTATGTTCCTACCTTCGCCATAGTAACCAGGATCTACGTTCCCACCCTCACCATGGTAACCAGGATCTACGTTCCCACCCTCACCATGGTAACCAGGATCTACGTTCCCACCCTCACCATGGTAACCAGGATCTACGTTCCCACCCTCACCATGGTAACCAGGATCTATGTTCCTACCTTCGCCATAGTAACCAGGATCTACGTTCCCACCCTCACCATGGTAACCAGGATCTACGTTCCCACCCTCACCATGGTAACCAGGATCTATGTTCCTACCCTCACCATGGTAACCAGGATCTACGTTCCAACCCTCACCTATGGTCACCAGCTGTGGGTGAGATCGTGGGTACAAGTGGCCGAAATGAGCTTCCTCTGCAGGGTGGCCGGGCTCTCACTCAGAGATCGGGTGAGGAGCTCTGCCGTCCGGGAGGAGTTCGGTGTCGAGCCGCTCTACCTTCAGGTCGAGAGGAGCCAGATGGGGTGGTTCAGGTATCTGGTCAGGATGCCCCCCGAGCGCCTCACAGGGAGGAGACCAAGGGGCAGACCCCGGACCCGCTGGAGAGACTATGTCTCACAGCTGGCTGGGGAACGACTTGTGATCCTTCCGGGTGAGCTAGAGGATGCAGCCGGGGTGAGAGAGGCATGGGCTGCCCATTTGAGGCTGTTGCCCCTGCGACCCGACCCCGGAACAAGCGGAAGATGACGGAACGGAACGGTTTACTTTGATCAAAACAGTAAAATCGTCAAATCTGTTTGCGATAACGACGTCAAACAAGTAGTTTTCAAGTTTTTAAAGCCGCTCTTGCTTCCACACCGTCAGTCATGGCACACGAGAAGAAGACAAAGACGGGTATGAGGAATTAATCAAAGCAGAAATGGTGGGAGTGAAGGCCAGGAGGAACCACCGTTTTCACAAATTACAGAAAGAAAATAAACAAACATGCCAGTTACGTCGCCTTCAGGAGGAGGCAATAAAGGCCACCAACTCCCCGAACTTCAATCTAATTACCAGCATTTATTTTGCTTCAAAACATCCATCATTTGTCGTAGAGCTCTGTGACCAAGTAATAAAATTATACTTAGAATTTCACTCGGTGCGTATTTGAGCTTAAATAATGGCCGATAACGAGCGATAAAACAACCTCCTGGTTTTTCATTGAGCTGTACATAAAGGATAATCATAGTGACAGCCAATCGAATCCCATCTTTAACCTCCTCACGCTTATTATCGATGACTCAGCGACTGCTGACACATGTTGCAGCTGAAAATGTTATTCAAATTGTGACGCAAGAGCAGTGAGTAGAAAGTGGATATTTAGTGTAAAATAAGAAATAAAAGGTCTCCGTCCGGTGGAAGTAAAACACAGATTAGTCACAGCTGCTTGTCGAGGTCAAACAACTTCGTTCCCACGATTGGAAGAGAAACAAAAAAAAGTGACGTGGATGAAAACGTTTTTCTGAGCGACAATCTGAAGCATCCGGGACTGACGCGGTTATGATGTGTGTAACCACGCCGATGTAATTAGAACGTTAATTAGTCTTTAGAAGTATTAAATACTCCTGACAACTCTTAACTAGCCTTCTTACTGCGTGTCTTCTTTCTAAGAGACAAAAAAGATTGAGGTGACAACCTAATCAAGCAGCTTTTGGTTCATTAATTTTAATGAAGACGTGTGCTCGTTAAAAAAACAAACAAAAGGAAGCTGAAGGACTTTGGAAAACAAACAACTGCACGGCGATGTCGATCACGTGAAGCTAGCGCCCCGCTTCACCGCCTCTATTCAATGTCAGGTGCATCTCTTTCGAGGCCGTTCGTGTCCCTGCCTCCTTTCGCTGACGAGAAGAAGGAATGAATAATGCGTCCAAACAGAACAGCCGAGGGTCTCTTTAATTCCCAGAACCCATTTAAACATGTCGCTCAATTCCAGGAAGACGAGAAAAGAAATAAAAAGCATGAGTAAGACATGACGCCCGTGTGAAACCTCGCAGGAGTGATTACAGCAGATAGATGTGATTATTATGAGAAAAAAATGCTTGAGTTTTTTAAATTCTTTTCTTTTTGACAATAAAATATATTCACTC
This sequence comes from Neostethus bicornis, assembly GCA_902685375.1. Taxonomy (NCBI): domain Eukaryota; kingdom Metazoa; phylum Chordata; class Actinopteri; order Atheriniformes; family Phallostethidae; genus Neostethus; species Neostethus bicornis. Next base: position 2,337,487 of record CACRXE010000066.1, on the reverse strand, counting down.
ACACAAGTCATTAACACTAGAACTACCAGGGCTGTCAATTTGGTAGCTCAGTGGTAAGGCGTTTGCCCTTGGACTGTAAGTTAACCAGAAGTTCGCAGGTTGGATTCCAATGGAGTTCATGTCTAAGGACCTTGGAGAAGACACCTAACCCCCTGTTTCTCCCACCATTGGCGCAGTCGTACCAGCCTGCTGCGGTGTAATGCAGCATGGAAATTTCCCTGGTGAGGGATCAATAAAGTATGCATTATTATTATTTATCTTTGTGATGCCTCAGGGACGGGATCCTGCCCCAAGTGGACGAGTTTAAGTATCTAAGAGTCTTGTTCACGAGTGAGGGAATGACGAAGCGGGAGATCAGCCTACAGATCGGTGCACCGTCAGCAATAACTAGGACGCTGCATCGGTCCGTCCTGGTGAAGAAAGAGCTGAGCTGAAAAGCAAAGCTCTCGATTTACTAGTCGATCTACGTTCCTACCCTCACCATGGTAACCAGGATTTACGTTTCCACCCTCACCATGGTAACCAGGATCTAAGTTCCTACCCTCACCATGGTAACCAGGATCTACATTCCTACACTCACCACGGTAACCAGGATCTACGTTCCTACCCTCACCGAAGTAACCAGGATCTACGTTCCTGCCCTCACCATGGTAACCAGGATCTACGTTCCTACCCTCACCGAAGTAACCAGGATCTACGTTCCTACCCTCACCATGGTAACCAGGATCTACGTCCCTACCCTCACCATGATAACCAGGATCTACGTTCCTACCCTCACCATGGTAACCAGGATCTACGGTCCTACCCTCACCATGGTAACCAGGATCTACGTCCCTACCCTCACCATGATAACCAGGATCTACGGTCCTACCCTCACCATGGTCAGCAGCTGTGGGTGGCGACTAAAAGAATGAGATTGCGGATACAAGCGGACGAAATGGGCTACCTCCGCAGGGTGGCTGGGCTCTCACTCAAAGATCGGGTGAGGAGTTCTGCCATCCAGGAGGAGCTCGGAGTATAGCCGCTCCTCCTCGAGGTCCAGAGAAGCCAGATGGGGTGGTTCAGGCATTTGGTCAGGATGCCTCCCGAGCGCCTCACTGGTGAGGTGTTTTGGGCACGTCCCACCGGGAGGAGACCAAGAGGCAGACCCTGGACCCGCTGGAGAGACTATGTCTCACAGCTGGCTGGGGAACGACTCGGGATCCTTCAGGGTGAGCTGGAGGATGCAGCCGGGGTGAGAGAAGCCTGGGCTTCCCGTCTGAGGCTGTTGCCCCCGCGACCCGGCCCTACATAAGCGGAAGACGATGAAACGGAATCTTTTTGATAACTTGGTTGAAATAGACATACATTTTTTTTAGCTAACTTAGCATTCAAATTTATCATGTGAATTCTTTGTATGGATTTTGACAAACAGGCCAGTAGGTGGCGTTACTGAAGATTTGAATGGAGTTCAAATGCTTGGGGAGCAATTGGAATTATTTACCCTAACGTCCGTTCATAATTCGGGTATTTACAAAGCAAAGATGGCCTTGACAGCCTTGATGACTCACCCCTGAAAACCAGTCAGCGGCAAAGAGGATCGCGAATGTTTGGAGAAAAAAAGACGGATGTGATCAGTGCACGGATTCGTTACTGCACCGACTGTAACAAAGCTGAGACAGCTATCGAATAGACATGCTAATGATGTGCCGCATCATTCCTCAGAGAATCCATACGGCTAGTCGGGAAATCGATGGCTTGTTTAAGTTTCTATTGAATGTTTTTCTTTTAAGCCGGTCGGAAACTGCTGCTCTGTAACTTTTGGCACAAAAAAGCACAGTGCGGATCGTTCTAAACAGTCAATAAAAGGTAGAGATCAGGTTTTGTTTTATGTGAACAGCAGGCGTAAATCTACGGAACCACGTTTTTAAAACGTGCACTATATTTATAGATTAGATTTGGGTTGACCGAAATGGGCAACCATCTAGAAACAACGGCCTTACTTCCCAAGTCGTTCCCCGGCCAGCTGTGAGACATAGTCTCTCCAGCGGGTCCGGGGTCTGCATCTTGGTCTCTTCCCGGTCTGACGTGACCAAAACGCCTCATCAGCGAGGCGCTTGGGAGGTATCCTGACCAGATCACCCCATCTGGCTTCTCTCAACCTGGAGGAGGAGTGACTCTAGTCCGAGCTCCTCCCAGATGGCAGAGCTCCTCACCCGATCTCTGAGTGAGAGCCCAGCCACCCTGCGGAGGAAGCTCATTTCAGCTGCTTGAGTCACCACCCACTGTTGTGGTTCCCTCGCCCACCACCAGAGGGAGCCGAGGCCTTCCCTTCATCAGTCTAATTTCTGACACCTGAGGGTCTTTGGGCAGGGTCCTAGTTATTGCTGATGCCGCACCGATCCGCCTGTCGATCTCCCGCCTGTCGATCCATCCTTCCCCCACTCGTGAAAAAGACCCTGAGATACTTAAAGTCCTCCACTTTGGGCAGGACACTGCCCCTGACCTGCAGGGGGCATTCCACCCTTTTCCGGGCAAGGACCATGGTCTCGGATTTAGAGGCGCTGAGTTCTCATGTTGCATTCTCATGGGACAGTTACGTAACTGACGAAAATGTTGACAATTGGCGTCGATAAATTTCTTTCTAAGAGCATCCGCAAAGCTAGCTTGGGGGGCGGTTCAGGCATCTGGTTTGAATGCCTTCCGAGCTCCTTGCTGATGAGGTGTTTCGGTTACGTCCCATTCGGAGGAGTCCCAGATTCAGGCACCGGACCAGGTGTAGAGACTGGGTCTCACAATTGGACAGGGAACACCTTGGGATCTTCCCAGAGGAGCTGGAGGATGCGGCCAAGAAGTCGGGGCTAGCCGTCTGAAGCTGTTGACTCGCGACCCGGCTCCGGATTAGCAATGGAAGGGTGGGTCTGGCATTTGTTTAGGGTGCCTCCCAAGCACCTCACTGGTGAAATGTTTCAAGCACGTTCCACCAGGAGGAGACCAAGAGGCAGACCCTGGACCCGCTAGAGAGTCTCATAGTTGGACAGGGAACACCTTAGGATCTTCCCAGAGGAATTGGAGGATGTGGCCGAGAAGTCGGGGCTAGCCGCCTGTAGCTATTGACTCGCGACCCGACTCCGGATTAGCGACGCAACAGAAGCATCTGCCAAATACTTCGATTTAGAGAGTTTTATAAACGCACCACCAGCTTACATCACTGCTCCGTGTATTCTGGGAGAAAGAAACAGAATTATTTTGCTCTTGTTCTTTGCTCTGAACAATACCGAGTACAACACAGTACAGAGTAGAGAAAGGGTCACTACCTGTTAAGTTAAACCAGGAGCTCAAGTGGGAGGTGTCAAGTTAGACCAGTAAATTTAAACCAAATCTCTAACTGCCCACCCAACTGAAGTGCACCACACAGCAAGCCAAGCGCTCCCTGCTCCTCTCAGCACCCACTGTGCTTCTCCAGTAATCTGCTCGCCTGTGCATTCCCATTGTTCCGGACACAGACTTCAGCTCAAAGCTTCAACCAAAGACACTACTGGTTTTCAAACTATTCAGTAACCTATTCAGTAATTCTGCTGCTAAAATGAACTGAAGTTCATATAAGAAACAAAAGAAAAGAAAATAAAGCAATGGAAACTGAATTGAGTTGTCCCAATGTCTCTCTGTATGGAGCTAGCCCTTTCAAGTTTGGGCAGGAGCTGGATGAACATTAGAAAACTTGACAGTTGAAAACCACCGTGTCAGTTGAAAAACAACGTGACAGTTGAAAAACAACGTGACACAGAAGCCTGATACAGATCAGAAAGTTCTGTTGATGCGGAGGAGTATTTTTCAAACAGGGCAGTAATTAATAACTGGTCAACAATGGCTGTGGAAATGTTTGGGAGAACAGTAAAGCAACTAAAGCAAGAGCGGACCGTGGCCAAATCCACTTTCACCAAACAAGCAAATTTCCTAAGTAGAGGAGCTCGCAACATGACAGAGATGGAATTGCGGGAGGAGTTTAAAAAGCTCACCTCTGACGCTAGGTATGTCAGCGATACAAATGATGATTATAAAGCTGGACTGTTAGCAGATATGGAAGCCAGTGCTGGTGAACATGACAAAGTGGAACTAGATAAACAGCAAGAAGCTGATCTGGACAAAACTATTAATGACTGTGAATCAAATTTGGAGGAAGTCAAACAAATAGTTCAATCCAACTTGTGGTCAAAATATGGTCAAGAAGAGCTCGGCACTGCAATTCAGGAAGCCAGGAAGGCCTGTGACGACGCTACTGCATTACATGTCTCAGTTATGAATAAAAGCGCATTTGAGATGCAGGTGTCCTTTGTGGAAAAGCTGATCCAGGAAACACTAAAAAGCTAAGTAGCTTGGGAAAAATGGATTCCAGCACAAGAAAAGGAGGACATAGAAAGCAAAATAAAGCAGCTAAAAATAACAAATAATAGACTACAAACAAGGAAAACACAGTTTGCCATAGCACAAACAACCGCTGGAGAAGGAAGTCCATTTGTAGCAGCTCAAGGAATCTCCCAACTCTCAACCACTCCAGTAGCAGCTACACCCATTGTGAGGATAAAGCCAATCAGCCTACCAACATTTCATGGCTGTAAGAGAAACTTTTATAGATGGAAAAGAGATTGGGAGAGTCTGCAAAAGCAGGGGGAGCCCACTGGTTCAGTGGAAGTAAAAAAGTCTCAACTACTGAGTAGTGTGGATGAAAAGATATGTCGTGAGCTACATCTAACAACATATAATACAGCTGCTGATATGTTCCGAGTGCTGGAAAATAGATATGGAAACAAGTCTACTATTGCTCTGGAAATAATTGAGGAACTTGAGGGGATCCCAGTCTTGAGAGCAAACCAGCCAAGGAGAGTGATAGAACTTATACAAGCAGTTGAAAAGGCCCTAGTTGACCTGACAGAGCTTGGAAATACTGGAACTATAAAAAATCCCCTGGTCACCAAATCTATAGAGAGTAAACTCCCTGATGTTATAAAGAGGGACTGGCTGATCTTTATGGTCAATCCTACCAATGGAGTTACACCGGACAATCACTTTGATAGTCTTCTCAAATTCCTGAAAACACAAGAGGAAATTATGGAGAAATTGGAGCAACTTGGAGTGAGTGAAAAAACAGACAGAGACAAGATTGAGAAGAAGTTTGAAAAGAGACATGCTTTCACTCGTTCTACAAGACAAAATCAAGGCTGTATTGTATGTGGAGATTTAAGACATGGAGATAAAATATTCTTTTGCAGACAGTTCAAAGCCATGAAGTTATCTGGAAAACTGAGCATTTTGAAGAAATTAGGAGCATGCATGAAGTGTTTGGGAAGTCATGAAGATGATGATGAATGCGCAAATACTTACCTGTGCAGAAACAAAGACTGTAAAAAGGGCGGCTCCTCAGATCATCATTATTTTCTCTGTCCAAAAGGACAATCCAAAAGGAGTGAAACGGACAAAAACAGGAGAAAATATAAGCTTACAGAGGAACAAGAAAAATTTATGGTCGAGCTTTCACCTGAAATGGCAGAAAAATGCAGAAGAACCTTTTCAAACATGGCTGCATCCACTAACAATACAAGAAGTGAAACTAACGGACTGATGGAGGCATATGGACTAAAAGAGCCACCTGTTATCTTAATGCTGTTGGAGGTCACTGCAAATGCAGGTCAAAAAATTGGAACTTTGATAGATTTGGGCTCTGATACAAACTATATCACTCACCGAGCAGCTAAAAGACTAAACTTGAAAAGTGAGAAGATAACGTTAGTTGTCCATGGTATGGGGGGAATGGCAATAAAAGTTAATACAAAGAGATATCTACTAAAGGTGAGAGTTAAGACCTCCAGAGGAACAGAGAAAGCACATCAACTTATCTGCTATGGCCTCAATGAAATTGCAAAAGTTCACAAAGTCATCCATCCACGGCAATTAAAAACATTCTTCCCAGAAATCAGCCTGAAGGATCTTAAGAGACCGGACACCATTGATCTGCTAATAAGCCACAGAGAAGGTCGTCTCGCCCCACAAAGACTCAAAGTTGTTGGAGATCTGGTTTTGTGGAGCAGTCCACTCGGCATAACTGTGGGAGGAGCTCATCCAGACCTGTGTGAAGAAGTTTATGCAGTGGCACAACGGTCAGAAACACACTTTGCTCGCTCTATGCGCACAGCTGCAGTAAAATATGAAGAAATTAGTCATCCCAGAGAAATCAAAGCTGAAAGCAACAGCACAGTTTCTCACAGAGAATTAATTGATTGGTGGAAATGGGAGAGCATAGGAGCAGCTTGTGAACCAAAGTGTGGTGGTTGTCGGTGTGGTAATTATCAAGCTGGAGGAAAAGACATGACAATAATGGAGGAGAAAGCGCTTGAAGTTGTCAAACAAGGTCTTACCTATGTACAGGCAGATGCCCACAGTGATGCTCCACACTGGGACACAAAATATCCCTGGATAGCAGACCCCACCTGTCTTCCCAATAATCGTTGTGGTGTGGAGGCAACTTTTTTAAGGACCGAAAGACAGTTAAACAAAGAGTCCGACTGGAAGACTGCTTATACAGCCAAAGTACATAAAATGGTGCTTCCAGAAGAAGAAATCGGTGAGAACGCCATTACCAGAGTTAATATTGGAAACCGTCCCGCAGGTTGTATTGCCCAGTCAGCAATGCGTGAAACAGCAAAGCTGCCAATGTTTGCCCACTTTGAAGAAGAACGGAGAATCCTAGAAGAAGACAGTTATGTCGAAGATATTTTAACATCGAACAATGACTTGAACCAGCTGCGCAAACACACAAAGGCAGTGAAAGAGATCTTACAAGCTGGAGGATTCTTCTTAAAACCTTGGGTCCAATCAGGTCAAAGTGGGAGGCAGAAGGCTTGTCTAAAAGAGGAGAATGTGGGCAAAGACAATAAAACAAATCATCCACCAGGGGCCATTGATGTACTCAAAGACAAGGTCAGTCAAGTCCAACATTTTTCACTTAAACTAGTTGCCAAACAACTAATTCAAGAGAGAAGATACAGCAGTTTAACCAAACTAGTCAGAGTCATTGCATGGGTGAAAAGAGTTGCTGCAAAGTGGAAGCTCACACTGAAAAACCTAAGTGCCAAAAAAGACAAAGTGACAGTGAACATCTCCAAAAAAGATGCCAAACAAGCAGCAAGTCAGGCTGTGCTAAGTGTTGGAGAGTGTGAAGATGCACTGAGAGAGGTTTTTCTGACGGCGCAAGAAGGTGTTGTATTCAGTGACACCACGCTGAACAGACTAGTTGTGTTTAAAGATAAAGACACTGGACTTCAGGTATGTGGAGGACGAATCCAGTCCTTTAATGAGGACAAAAAGGCAGTTCCAATCTTACCATATGACTCATGGATATCCATGCTGCTTGCCTGTGAAGCCCATAAAGTAAATCATGAAGACATAGCTGAAACACTCCTGCATATGAGGGCTAATGCTTGGGTTGTGAGAGGCAGAAAACTGGCCAAAAAAGTCGTGGACAGCTGTGCGAAAAAACAGAGCAAGAAAATGTCAGCAGGTTATGAGTGATCTTCCACCAGAACGTACACAACCCGCTAGACCATTTAAGTATACAGCCATTGATCTGTTCAGGCCCTATGAAGTCAGAGATGAGACTCGTAAGAAGGTGAGACTCAAAGTGTGGGGCATCATCTTCTGCTGCATGTCATCCAGGGCTATACATGCAGATCTTGAAAGTGACTAATCAACTGAAGAATTTTTACTGGCCTACCAAAGATTTACGGCCCTAAGAGGACATCCGAAAAAGTTGTGGTCAGATGCTGGAAGAAACTTCATTGGAGCAAAACCCGCTCTTACTGACATGTACCTGTTTTTGGATCAGCTGGACAAGGTACAAATCCAGAACAAAGCCTTGAAACAAGGGACAGAGTGAAGTCTGGAGGACAAGTAAACAATAGAAGAACAAGTGAGCACCGTAATAGCAGAACCTGTTGAAGAAGATGTGTGACCTCCTTCGGTTTGAAAACCAGGAGCTCAAGTGGGAGGTGTCAAGTTAGACCAGTAAATTTAAACCAAATCTCTAACTGCCCACCCAACTGAAGTGCACCACACAGCAAGCCAAGCGCTCCCTGCTCCTCTCAGCACCCACTGTGCTTCTCCAGTAATCTGCTCGCCTGTGCATTCCCATTGTTCCGGACACAGACTTCAGCTCAAAGCTTCAACCAAAGACACTACTGGTTTTCAAACTATTCAGTAACCTATTCAGTAATTCTGCTGCTAAAATGAACTGAAGTTCATATAAGAAACAAAAGAAAAGAAAATAAAGCAATGGAAACTGAATTGAGTTGTCCCAATGTCTCTCTGTATGGAGCTAGCCCTTTCAAGTTTGGGCAGGAGCTGGATGAACATTAGAAAACTTGACACTACCCTTTTTGAAACTGAGAGCTACTTAATGGGTGCTGAGTCACACGGAGAGCTACCAGCTCGATCGGCCATCCTGAAGTAACACATTTGCTTGGTTTGTCTTTAATTATACGTTATTAATGATTAATTAAACTCATCTTTGTGAAGACGCTGATCATGTTAATTATTTCTCACTCTAATTTTTAACAATGAAAACATGTGAGAAACAGTTTTTTTTTTTTTATGACCTCTTACATCACGTTAAAGCAGAGCCGTGGGTCATATAGTACCGGGCCGCATAGAATGAAGAAATATCTTCCATTATTTCCATTTGGTTTATTATTTGAGCTTTTATTATGAAGGTTTTCTTGATGACAATGTTTTAATTTGAAAACATTGCTTTGGATACAGAGTTCCAAAGCAGACTGTACTTTAGAAACATTCTTCAGGTTTCAGGTCAAGATGGGACTGTCTGGTTCCAGCAAAACAAACCCAGAACTCCAATTGATCTAGTCTTACTGTGAAGGAGACTAACTGGTATTTTTATTCACTTTGTTTTTGTGATGTCCTTTATTTTGAAGGTATGTTTACCGTTACCAAGGCAACCAGATTACGTTCAAGCAGAGAGAATGTTTTCGTGTTATAAAGACGCAGCTAATAAATTTTCTCGTGAGGACAAAAAAGATTTAAGTTTATTATTTATTAAAAAAGCCTTTTTTTTTTTCAGGCTGGTCTTATTTTGTTTTTCTGCTTCATCTTTAGACCGGTCCATAGCGCAGAAAAGGTTGGGGACCTCTGCTGTAGTGGATGTGGAATTACACTTTATTCTAGTACAGCAAAAAAAAAAACATGATCCACAGGGTCACACGCGCCCCCCCTGGCATCGCGCCCCACTATTTCAGAAGCCCTGCGTTACAGAAACATTATCGGGCATATTTTTAAGTAAATTTTGGGTGATTTTGAACTAACGAACATGTCTGCTGCATTTGAACAAAATTATAACTGAAGCATCTCACGAAGGTGGCGCGGTGGCGCAGTGGGTAGCGCAATGGGTAGCACAGTGGCCTCACAGCTAGAACATCGTGGGTTTGAGTCCCCGGTGGAGACGATGCTCTGAGTACTCTGGTTTCCTCCTACTCTCCAAAACTATGCATGTTAGGATGATTGGTCATTATGTGATTGCCCCTAGGAATGTGTGTGGCCCCGCGACAGAGTGGTGAGCTGTTCAGGGTTTACACTACCCCTCCCCTCGAATCATCTGGGATAGGCTCCGGCATCCCCCACTACCCTATAAGGGATAGACGGTTAAGAAAGTGACTGCCTGACCGGGGGTTCAGTATTTTAAGTCAACTTTGCCATGACGTTGACGTGTTGCCATGACAACACCTGGTATCTGTTTCTTTATCAGTGGGAATGATCAAAATTACAAAATCATCAACAATATCTTTTCCTTCTTGATCAGAAAACGTGTCGCTCTAAACGAGGCTTCGTTTGCTTTCTGTGCCTTTTTCACCGGCCTTGTAAAAAAGACTGTTGCTCATCCCTAGGTGCTTTTAGCTCACAGGTCTTTTCAGGCTGTAGGCCGATTAGGGTACAGAGCATGGTAGCTTGGTGCCCATGGGCACCGTGTTGGTGATGCCTGATGTATCATCTATACGTCCTGGGTACGTCAGTGATCTTCTGAACTGTTCATCCCAACCAGGGCCGTAGTATGCCGGAGCCAATCTTGCTTGGTTATGGGGAGAGTAGTGGGGTACACCCTGAACAGGTCACAAGTCTGTTGCCACACAACCACTCAGGGCCTGTCCACACGTAGCCAGGTATTTTTGAAAACGCATATATTTGTATCTGTTTTGCCGTCCACACAAAAACGGAGGGTTTTTTCACTCAAAACCGGCGTTTTTGAAAACTCCGACCAAAGTGGAGATTTTGGAAGACTCAGGTTTGCGTTTGCATGTGGACGTTTTTAGAGATTTGCGTTTTTATGTGTCACTACCTGCGACAAGTAATGCACATACGTCATCCATGTGCACCTTTGTTCACAACACAAGGACAAAAGATGGTCTCTGATTGGATAGCTCAGAACTTACGTTTACATCAACACTGCCTACTACTGGTCTGGCATGCTCATAACCGCACTCAGAAGCGTATTTATACGGCTCCGTGTGGACGCAGATATTTTGAAAACGGTTACTTGTGGACGCGAGCTTTTTTCTAAAACACAGGACAGCGGATATACGTTTTCAAAAATACCCCGCTATGTGTGAACACGGGCTCAGTCATGCCAGGGGACAATTTCCTGGTGGCTAATCAACCTAATATGCAGGTCGCTGGAGGGTGGGAAGAAGTCGGACTACCCAACAAAAAACCAGAGCCCGAGGCACAGTACCCAGTGCACTACCCAGCACCATACAGCCATCCCAAAGTACGTCCTATTTGTAAATTCTGGAAGAGAATCTCTCTTCCAACTCGCTCTCTATCAGGTTCCGTATTTTTTTCCGTCCAACTAGGGTTTTCCTCCCCAAGGAGGCTCTACTATATACAGTTGTGTCCCGACCTTAATTTGTTCAGTTATCACTTTGCTGATTCCATGTTTCAGTCTGATTAAGTGTGTGTGAAGCTCTTTGGTACGACTACCCGTCTATTCAAATTGATTCAGTTTCATTTCGACACATTATTTAGCTGGTTTTAAATGTACCTGTTTAAGGTGAAGGCTGTGGAACACGCTCTGAAAACCCAAAGACTAATGAGGACGTACGTTCTAAATGACCACATGGCTCATTTAAAATTAACTTTGAACTCAGCGTGATGTTTTATTAGATTTTGAAGAGTTTAAAATGAGTTTGTTACGTGAATAAAATTTCATTTAATCTTAAAACTCTCCACAGATTTTAAAAGTAAACATGTTATAGGTGTTTATACAAACACTAAATCTTTAAAAATGACACTAATTAATTAAAAAAAACAATTTGTCTTTGATTTTAGATGCCAAATTATTCATCGAGTTCTAGTGACTCTGTCAGGATCCCTCACCTGCCACCAGAGGGAGCCCTGGATGTTCCCACTCAATCCAATTAGGATCACCTGGGGATGATTCCTGATTCCACACATCTGTGCACCCTGCCATCTATTTAAAGGGAATCACCCCGGACTTCCCTGTCGGGTCTTACTATACCTTCCAGCCAGTAACGATAATCCTGGTAAATTTGAATTGAAAATACTTTCTTAATCCCTGAAGGGAAATTTGATGCCTTCCCTGGTGTGAAACCTGTCGTCTGAACAAGTGAAAAATCAGTCCGTAATGAGTCCACGGAATCCGACTTCAATTAAGCACACCATATTAGCCCCTCCACATTCTCGCTGGGTCAGAGGGAGCGTCCCCAGTTCCTCCATCTTGCCAGCAAGTGACTCGATGTTACCCCTGACAACCGCCGGGACACTGGGCTCGAAGCGCATCCTTTCAGATTGACTCCATCTCAGTTCTGTCGGGACTGCACCGACTCCTCCAACCACGGTAGATCTGGTTCCGAAAGCTAGCTGCTGGTCGTGTTCGCAAACAAAACGGACGACTCCATGACCAGCAAAATAAGCCAACGGAGAGCTAGTCGTTGAACAAAATAAATGGCTAGCTATAAAATAGCTGAAGTAAACAATGCAGCCAAAAAACGACATTCAAAGAGAACAAAGTCACATCTCCAGAACGGGACGAAACACAGGTTAAGAAGGAACAGAAACCGAGTGGAAAAAATGCAAAAGTCGACGATCAAACGCTAAAACAACAGGAGACACCGTAGTTGGCGGCCGCCCGGGGCAGCGCCTTTTTGACCACGTTTACACAAGAATAGTAATAATTTTTTTTTGCCATCATTCATGAACATTAAACAAGTTGTTTTCTAAACATCGTCTACTTTATTGGCTTTTATTGAACCCTTTAAATTGGGATTGACATCTTTCTAAAAAAAAATTAGACATTGGACCCTGATGGAAATAGTCAGAATGGCTCTTTGGATTTTTAAGGTTGCCAAGTCCTCAAAAACAAACAAAAACCAAAAGGGAAATTACCGAATTTTCACGATCATAAGGCGCATATAAAACTCTTAAATTTTCTTCAAAATGAGCGGCCCGCCCAATCGTGCAATGCGCCCTATGGTTGTTGTGAAAAAAACAAGTGAAGCAGATGAACCCTACGCTTGCTGTGATTCTGGGAGGTCTGACAAAAGAACTCCAACCGCTGGACATCAGCGTGAACCGACCGTTCAAAGTAAGACTGCGAGCGGCGTGGGAGCGATGGATGACCAGAGGAGACCACAGCTTCACGAAGGGTGGAAGGCAGCGCCGGGCGAGTTACGCCACAGTTTGCCAGTGGATTGTAGATGCTTGGGCTAACGTGTGTTTTGGTACTGTTGTCCTAGCTTTCGCAGTATCCGCCATCATTTCTGAGGAGCCGCACGGTACAGAAAGTGACTCTGACAGCGAGGAAAGTGAACCTGCGAGGTTGGATTTAGAGCAGCTGTTAGATTCTGAAACAGAGGATGAGGACTTTGATGGATTTGATAAATGACTTTATGACGACTGTAACTAATATTTAAATAAAACCAAACAAACTCAGTTTTACTCCTGATCAATTTTGAAAAACACACACTTGTCTGCTTGTGTGTGTGTTGTTGTAAAGCAGCCATACATAGCGGAGGATATGTATATAAAACCCGCGCCCTATCATCAGGTGCGCCTTATGTGTTAAATACAGAGCACGCAAAATTTGGACTGTGCCTTTTAATACGCTGCGCCTTTTGGTCGTGAAAATACGGAATATTAAATTACAACTCAATAAAAGAAGATATTTCTTTTATTGAAGCTTATTTACGCTGTTGTTTTTATTAAGCTTTAAAACAGTTTTCTACGTTTCTAATTTTCCAGTCGTTATCCTAAACAGGACATAACGAGATGTTGCTTCTTTTAGAAACTACAATCAGTTTGTATTGATCGTTTTTTTTCTCGGTGAATCAGCAACAGCTACCGCGTGTCGGTGAGTCAGTTAAATATTTGCAAACGGATCGATTTTTACCTTCTCAAGTAAAACATACCTCAGATTCTTCATTTATATTCATACCATAAGGATCTTAAAAGTGTTGAAGGATGGACTTATTCCAACATGGCACAAAAAAAAGTGTACAATACGTTTCTACAAATGGGATCCGAGGGGGGGCATTGATCAAACTTTGCAGGTTGCAGATCAGCGATCCACCACCGCTGCGTGATTCATCTCAAGCTTCACAATCAAATGTTTTCTTCTGGCTCATCGTTTGCCTGCAGGGTTGCTGCTTATGCGCTGTCCCACTTTCTGGATTTCACCGCGTTTGGTTAGAAAAAAAAAAGCCTCTGAGGAGGCCGTAAAGAAGCCTGAGGGGGGAGAAAAAAAAAAGCTTGAATCATGTTGACAGCAGTGATTTGTTGCCGAGATAAAAAGCGTGGAGACGTCTTTTAAATAAAAACACTTGTCGCTGAGATTTGGCAGAAAAACGTCATGAGATGACACGAGATTCCTGTTAAACAAATATTCTCCGTCATGGAAATATTTTACGCCACTAGAGACGGTTTGTGTCAAAATATCAGTTTAAAGCTTTCAGAAATATTTTTAATGAATTTATCAAACCACTTTTGGAATAAAAAAAAAGCAAAAAATTCCATTTAAGGAATAAAAAAGCAACTAAAGCTTATTTCGATTGTTTAAATGAATAAAATGAAATAAAGAAAAATACCTTTATTAATACCACAATGGGGAAATCCCTGTGCTGCATTGCACCGCAGCAGGCAGCCATGGTGGGAGTAACTAGGGAGTTAAGTGTCTGCTCCAGGGACACCTAGGGAGCTCAGTGGGTGTCATGATCCCCTCACCTGCCACCAGAGGGAGCCCCAGACCTTCCCTCATCACCCTGATTAGGAACGCCTGAGGGTGATTAACCTGATGATACACCCCTGTGGATCCTGGTACCTATTTAAAGGCAGTCTCCCCTTGCTTCCACATCAGGTCTTTACCATCCTTCCCAGCCAGGTCTTCATGGCTGCCTGACCAAGTTTCAAAAAAGTTATATTTTTGGACTTAAGATTATTCCTTTGTTTTTCCTTCGTGCCTTAAAGCCTTCCCTGACTTCTGTTTAAATAAATCCTGTTTGTCTCCTGCATTCGGGTCCTCCTCCTTCCACATCTCCACATCACGAAGGTGGGATTTGAACCAGCTTTTTCCGGTCTAAGAATAAACACTCTACCTCTGAGCCAACGCCTCCCCATGAAGCCCATTTGAAATTAAGTTTTCAAACACAATTAAAAATCTTGCTTATTCAATATGTTTAAACCAAACATGTGTGGGACATTGATGGTGGACGTTACACAATCATAAACAAACAGATTTTTTTATAATGAGGAAACCTAACGGAGCATCAGAAAGAAATAAGACTAAATAATTCTGTGGTTAAAAAAGCTGCTTTTAAACTCCTTTTAACTCAAAATTGATCCGTTCATCTTCTAAACAGATTGGTCCAAAACTGTGACGAAAGGTTGCCAGAGTGTAAAACCAGGTGTGAGGCAAGGTTCACACAGTATGTCAGGATCCCTCACCTTCCGCCAGAGGGAGCCCTGGATGTTCCCAATCAATCTGATTAGGAACACCTGGGTATGATTCCTGATTCCACACATCTGTGCACCCTGCCATTTATTTAAGGGGAATCACCCGGACTTCCCTGTCGGGTCTGGCCATCCCTTCTAGCCAGGTCACCCTGGTTACCTGACCATGTTTGAACTTTGTCATTATTTGGACTTTAGAAACCTTGAGTTAACCCTGTGCTTCTTGCTTTACAGACTTTCCTGAATTGTGTTAATAAACCTTGTTTGAAGTCCTGTAATTGGGTCCTGCTCCCTTCCACATCCACCAAAAAAACCCAGACATAGTACAGGTCATCAATCCTTAAAGGGACTCATTTCATAGAAAATAAAGGAGTTTTTATCATATCCTACACACATAAACAACAACATTTTGGATTTTTGAAACATCCGATTCACAATCATTTTAAAATAGACTGATTTCTAAAACTTTATAACAGGCCAGGAAGTCCTAATGACTCGTTTTGATTCACCACCCTTTCTGAGAAAGCACTTGTTTGGCTCGTAGAGGGGTGGGTATCTTTGTTTGTGAGGGTCCCAGCTCAAGCCAAGGTTGCATGGTTTCTGCCGCATGGCCGTAAATACTGCTGTTTTCATCTTCTCGTTCAAATATGTTTCTGATGCTTAAAGCGGTGGAAACTGTCAGAAACTCAAAAGATGAATTATTTTCCTACAAAAAAAAAATCTAATGCAGAACAAATCAATCTTAGCCATATCTGACACTCACCCATAATGCAATTATTTGTTGCTGTCATAAACAAAGTTTCTAACAGTTTACGACCGTCTTGTCAAAAACAGTGGAAATGCATCCGTGGCGCTACGATTTTCATCTTGGTGACGTCTTACAATCGGACAGAAATGACTAGAATCCCACTTAAATTCTCACTCACAGACGATCAAAATTGTGTAGAAATGAAACGTCGTTCAGGTAAAGATGATATACATATATGCACATAAGATGGGCTGAATTGTACCAAAAAAAAAAAAGTGTCAGGTTTCACAAGTTTAAATTAAAGTATTCAAACACTCAAACCATACAAAGTTAGTTCATAAAATACTCAAAAAACAATCAAAATGACGGCACTATTCCAAAACTGTCATCAATCATGCTAAAGCCCTCCCACCCCGGTCCATTAATCTGTGGAGCATCTGAAGAACAGCTTCAGCAACAGACTCCTGCAACCCCACAACTCTAAGGAACGGTACAGAAAATCAATTTGGTCGTCCTCCATCAAAATATTTAACCTTTCACTGTCAAACCCGTAACTACTTTCTATTTAAAATAGTTTTTAAAAAAATTCTTTGTACATGTGTTAATAAGTTGGTTTGTTCTTATTGTGGGTCCTTCTTTTGGTTCTTCATTTGGTTCTCTGTTTTGCACTGCAGCGCTCATATTTTCCTTTGGGAATAAATAAGATATATTCAATTCAGAACAGCACATGTTAGAGGTTTTAAAGTCAGAGAGGCCAGACTGAGATGGTTTGGACATGTGCAGAGGAGGGAGAGAGAGTACATCAGAAGAAGGATGCTGGGTTTGGAACCACCAGGAAAGAGGACTAGAGGAAGACCAAAGAGGAGGTTCATGGATACAGTGAAGGAAGACATGAAGATAGTTGGTGTGACTGAAGAAGATGCAGCAGATAGGGTTAGATGGAAGAAATGACTTGATGTGGCGCCCCCTGAAGGGAAATGATGGAAGAAGAAGAATTCAATTAAATTAAAAAAGTCTATTTCTGCTTTCTTCCTTAAATTCTGAGCAGAGTTAATTAAAATTAGCATGTTGCTATTCACATGCAACATGTGACAACATGTTGCATGTGACGTCACATAGAGGCGTTTAAGCGGTAAATTTGTTTATTTGAGTGTTTGGCGGTTAGTGTTTCAGACACAAATCCAGCTCGATAATCAACAACATTTTTGCCGATTATCGATATCTAGTGAGAGTGCGCGACTGGACGAATAAACGCAAATTTCAATAGTAAATTGCAATTTCTCAATGTGGGATTAATAAAGGTTTTCTTGATTCTGGAAACAAATAAAAATATTAATTCTCTTTGTCCCCAAAAAAAAAGAGAGGGTGTTTGTGATGATCCCTGACATGACGGGTAAAGTAGATAAGTAAGGTTAGACATCCAGGTAACAAAACATTTTGATCTTTTCTATCTTTGCTTTTCATCAGATGAATGTAAATCTCAAATATTGGTGATCATACCAGCCAAAAAAAAAAAAAAAGAGTCCAAGAATAGACCCCTGTGGCACTCCAAACGTCAAAGCTACTTAATATGAGATGGACCACATTTTCGAATGGTCAACTTTGAAATATCCAGAAACCAATCTTAACCAATCTTAAAAAAATAAAAAATAAAGGCAGTTTTAAAGATCGGACAACCCAGAATCCCGGACAAGACCCACCTTTATCTTTTCTGGGTTCGAATCTCCAACCAGTAGAAATATTGACTTGTCATCAAAACCAGGAAGTTGTCATAAAACTTATGTTATCAACTGTATGTTTTTATTGCTATTGGCTTTAAAAGGGAGATTTAAAAAGAACAGCCCTCACACCTGGCTAAATGGAACCACACACTAACAAATCTCACACAGGTTAAAAACCGTCTGACTGCTCGTGAGACCTAGTCTTGCCACAACAGATGGCTGAAACCGACAGAGAGGAGGAGGGGATACCTCTCTGTGTGTGAGAGTGTGTCTTATCATTACCTGTCCCTAGAAGTCAGGTTGTGTTACGGAGACAACGCCACCATCTCTCCACCAAACCCGTGTCAGGCGTGATTGGACAGGATGCGGTAAGTGGTGCAAACTCTCCAGAGACGCACAGGAAGCTACAGTACACGCACATGCCGGAGGGTTGCAGGTTCTTTTAAACACATACAACCTTCCCAGGTTGCAGGTGCATCTTTAAATTCTCAGAAGAATCCTGAGACAGAAACTGATGAGCCTGAGTGTACGGTGAGTCATCACTAGACTCCCCAAAACGGTTTCTACAGGATCGCCCCGTCAGAACAGGCAGGTGACCAATCTAAACTCCTCATCAATCATCTGGCTACGAGGACACACTTCATTAACTTGTGGGGTGTCATTTTGTACAGATTTTTCTTCCAGCATTCTTTTATAATGTGCTTCTTTGGTCTAATTTTCAGGGATACCAGCAAGACCCTTGAAGGGACGTCACGAGTATTTAATGTCCCACTATTTGCTAAATTAGAAATTGTGATTAATTATTCATAAGCATTTGTTGGCGGTTTAAACTCGCATTAAGTATGTCGGACGTTCCGTTCATTCCGTCGTCTTCCATTCATTCGCGGCCTGGTCGCGGGGGAAATAGCCCTAGATGTATGTCGGACGTATAAGAGCAAATTGCATCCGGACGAAGGTTAGTACTCCCAAATACACACTGTCCCTTCAGAGGTCTCATCAAGCGTGGGTACACCCAAATCCAAACTAACGCCAACTTTTACGCAAATTGAGCAATTCGTAAAGGTGGACTATTGCCTGACTATAAGGCAATCCGGGAGCTGCCCTATAAAAATCCCAAAACGCGGATAAAGACGATGCCAGTGGATAAAATTCAAAGTGAACTGTGACAATTGCGAGACGACATATCCTCATTGTGAATAGCTGGTCCTAGATTGGCTTCTTAAAAACAATCCCTCATCATGATGCTCCCTTCACCAGTTTGGAAAACCATTTTATTTGTATCATCCTATTTTCATGATTCTTTCTTGTAGTTGTAGGAGCGAGATTCAAGTTGGCTTAAGCTGGTAGTTCTTCACAAATGTGATCTATGAAGCTTACATACGGTGAGTCTCAAGGATTTTGATGAATCTCAAGTTTGCGTGACGTAAACAACGACGTCAAGCTGAGCACAAATCCTTGCTCAGCGAAACGTCCCGGAATGGGTCTTGAACTGTTCTCTGTCCTGTTGGACAAACTGGTTTCATAAAGTTGGAAATGTAAAATTGGCCAAAACATCTTGGCATGCTGAAGCATTCACGGTTTCTTTCTCTCAAACTAAGAAGCCAAGATTGGCTTCTTAAAAACAAGCCCTCATCATGATACTCCCTTCACCAAACTTTACACTGGCACGATGAGTTCAGGCATGTAGTGTTGTCACAGAAATGGTCAAACTCAAATTTGTTTATTAGAAAAGCAGATTGAGGAGTAAATTTCATCCCTTTAGAGGTGTCTCCACTGCCGTAGAGTTCACTATCGAGATTCTTTACGTTGCTGCTGGTCGCCATGGAAATCATGCTCTCCACAAGTGGCTCGCAACTTTTTCTGCGTTATGTACCAGTTTGGTGTCTGCTGATATTGTTACGGACCGGGATGTATCACTTGACCTGTGATGTCAAAGCCTTGATGCAACAAAGACGAATTATTGACAAATGTAAATGAAGAAAACCCGACAAATTTTAAAAAATTAAATATTAAGGCTCAGAAAATAAACCAAGTTAAAATATTGAAAGTTATCTATTCCTTCTCAGTGGCCCGGTACCTTATGACCCATGGATGAGTACTAGGCCATGCCACGGGGTTTGGGATCATTGCTTTACTAATTGTTGCCACAAAACCCATACCATGAAACTTTCTACGGGCGTTTCTTGAGCTAATCCCAAGGCCTTGTGAAGTTTGGAGTTCTGTAGGAGTTGTCTGTGTTTACAGATGTTTAAACCATGTGTATAAAAACCTGCCTCTTCACATGACCTGTAGATAAAGGAAAACTCCCCATCATCATTGCAGACTGGATGCTTACTTGAAGGTCCAGGAATCCATACCTAGTTTGTCGGATATATTCATACCAGGGCATGAATATTAGTCAGAGTAAAACAGAGTACATGTGTGAAAATGAGAGGGATCCAAATGGAAAAGTGAGGTTACAGGGAGAAGAGATAAAGAAAGTGGAAGATTTTAAGTATCTAGGATCAACAGTCCAGAGCAATGGAGAGTGTGGAAAAGAGGTGAAGAAGCATGTGCAGGCAGGCTGGAACAGGTGGAGGAAAGTATCATGTGTGATGTGCGACAGAAGAGTTTCAGCTAAAAAGAAAGGGAAAGTATACAAAACAGTGGTGAGAGCAGCCATGCTGATTGGTCTAGAAACAGTAGCACTGAAGAAAAGACAGGAAACAGAGATGTTTGTAGCAGAGATGAAGATGCTGAGGATCTCTCTGGGAGTGACCAGGATGGACAGGATCAGAGGAACAGCACATGTTAGAGGTTTTAAAGTCAGAGAGGCCAGACTGAGATGGTTTGGACATGTACAGAGGAGAGAGAGAGAGTACATCAGAAGAAGGATGCTGGGTTTGGAACCACCAGGAAAGAGGCCTAGAGGAAGACCAAAGAGGAGGTTCATGGATACAGTGAAGGAAGACATGAAGATAGTTGGTGTGACTGAAGAAGATGCAGCAGATAGGGTTAGATAGAAGAAACTGACTTGCTGTGGCGCCCCCTGAAGGGAAATGCCGAAAGAAGAAGAAGATTCATACCAAGGCACGAAGATGAACCCTGTGTCTTAATACCCACTTTTCAGAAATTCAAGAAAAAAACTGAACTAAAAGACACACAAAGACTTTTTGTTTGTTTTTACACATTTATAACGTTGGGAAATTGGACATTTTTTTAAACCATAATTATCTCCTTGGTCAAAAAGAAATCCCTGGTTACGACGACGGAACGCAATTAGTTTTATGTTTTGACTGTTTTTACAATTTGGTCAACAAACATGACCCTAAAACCCTTTTTAAACATGTTACAAATTCTTTACCCCAAAATCTTCTGGTTATTGACAGAATTCAACATTTCTCTGTTACAAATAAGACATTTTGGCCCAGGAACATAAAACCTATTAAGAATGATACGCATTTATATTCCTAAACAAAGCTCCTAATCAAGCGTGGGCAGACGGCTCGGTGAGTTCAGATTCAGACAGAGTCCCATTCCTGATGATCATATGAAGCCACTTTGGGATCGTTCTGAATCATTTTGAAACAATTAAGATGTAATCCAATCTTTAACGTTTCAGAGAAAAACTAATCCCGAGCGAATAAACAAACTAGTTCTGCTGTCATATTCGTTCCAGTTTTTTCACAACACAACTTTCTTTTATTTTAGAAGCAGCGCCATACTCGCTGACATTTCTGGCTCGCTGTAATGACTTTTCCCAAACACTGGCTAACACTAAGTGGGCACCCACCGAGCACACTGATTGCCTTCGGCTGGCCTGAAAATGTGTTCTTTTACCTGCACCCAGCTACACTCAGCGGGGCGCAATCAGCATACGGCTGAGCTGGATGTGGTGGAAGTAAAGATGCAGTGACAGCCTCCAAAGCTGGCCGCATTAATCCTTTACTGGAGCTGAAATGGGAAAACTGAAGTGAGGGTCTTTTTCTGTTTGTTTGTGAGGGATGGAGAAAATGCGGCGACTATTTTATCCAGTTACTTAAGGAAGAGGGTAAACGCTTTTTGGGGGGTATTGAGTCTTATCTCGTAGCGTAAATAGAGAATTATGCCACTTTTTGTTAGCTTAGAAATCATTCATTTTGGACATTGGGAATTCCCTCTTCCTCTCGCTCCCAGCTTAGTCCTGCCAGCTGAGGTGCGTGCACAACACAATCTTGTTTAAGGCAACAAATACGACCACTAACAGAATGTGTGCACTAAAATGTTTCCTGTTAGAATGAGATGGAAAAATTTTAGTGGCAAAAAATAACTTGGCATTCGAATAGTCTCCAAAAATTGGACAAAAACCTCCCAAATTACTCAAAAATGCATGAATGAACAAGAAAACTAATTCATGGATGTCTTAACAAGAAAATAACAATGTGGGCACGGCAAAGAACAAAATCCTCGACCTAGAACATCTTGGCTTTCAAATAGTATTTGAATATTGGACAGAAATTGAATTGAATTGAAAATGCTTTATTAATCCCTGAAGGGAAATTTGATGTTGCGGGGCTAACATCTCGATGCCTTCCCGGTCCGTCCATAATGAGTCCACGAAGTCAGGCTTCAAGAAAGCACACTTAGTGGCCCCTCCCCATTCCTGCTGGGTCAAAACGAGCGTCCCCAGTTCCTTCATCTTTCCAGCAAGAGTCCGGATGTTAACCATGACAAGCGTAGGGACACTGGGCTCAAAGCGCCTCCTTTCTGATCGACTCCTTCTCAGTTCTGTCGGGACTGCATAGACTCCTCCAGCCACAGTGGATCTGGTCCAAGAGCTAGCTGCTGGTCGTGCACGCTAACAAAGCGGGACGACTCCATGACCAACAAAATGGAGAGCTGGCCGTTGAAACCAAAAAACGGCTAGCCTAAAAACAGTCGTCTGAAGCAAAACACCGAGCAAAACAGTGAGGTCCAAAACGACATCCAAAGAGTGCACAAAGTCACATCTCCAGACCGGGACCAAACACAGGATAAGACAAACAGAAACCGAGAGGAAAGATGCAAAAATGGACGACCAGACATAGAAAAAAACAGGAGACACCGCAGCAGGCAGCCGCCCGGGGGCAGCACCTTTTAACGCTTGTAATTTGGTGAAACATGCATGAATGAAAAACCCACAACGTAGAAATCTGCAAAGAGATGACGGAGAAACAACCGCCATCTTGGAAAAGCACAGACAAATCTTCTAAAAAACAGCACTTTTATTTTCTGACCGAACCAAGACCAGAAAAAAAAAAGATGGCGTTTCTGTTTGAAGCAAAACAAACTTTTTTTACTCCGAGTGTTTGAGCGACAGCCGGAGGAGACCCTTTAGAAAAAAAACTCAGTCTATTTCAACACCACGATATGAGTTATTGATGTGCTAATTTATGTTGCTATCTCATAAAAATGGCTACCTCATTCCCATCTCAGTCGCGTGTGTGAAGAGGAAGAGGGGCTGATGCTTTGTGTTTTTAGAAGACATGAAACATTAAAGGTCGATAACAGAAAAAGTGTGTTTCCGGACCAAAGCCCGGTTGTAGATACGAGGAAAGGTAGCACTTTTAGAAAAGTGGCCTTACAGGAGAGTACAGCAGGAAAGAAGTTGCTGCATTATTGAAAAGACCACAAATGGAGATGGACCATGTACTTAAGATGGTCACCGTTTCTCTTCTGGATGATGTGATTGAAGAGTTAAAGATAAAATGAAAGGGAAAGTGTCCAAAACCGTGGTGAGAGCGGCCATGCTGATTGGTCTAGAGACAGTGTGGTGAGAGCGGCCATGCTGATTGGTCTAGAGACAGCGTGGTGAGAGCGGCCATGCTGATTGGTCTAGAGACAGTGTGGTGAGAGCGGCCATGCTGATTGGTCTAGAGACAGTGACACTGAGGAAAAGACAGGATACAGAGATGTTTGTAGCAGAGATGAAGATGCTGAGGATCTCTCTGGGAGTGACCAGGATGGACAGGATCAGAGGAACAGCACATGTTAGAGGTTTTAAAGTCAGAGAGGTCAGACTGAGATGGTTTGGACATGTGCAGATGAGAGAGAGTACATCGGAAGAAGGATGCTGGGTTTGGAACCATCAGGAAAGAGGACTAGATGGATAGGATTAGATGGAAGAGACTGACTTGCTGTGGCGCCCATTGAAGGGAGATGCCGAAAGAAGCAGAAGAAAACTGTCTGGGAGGTTTTATTCTCATGGACTAAAAAGGTTAACTGTGAATCACATTTACATGTGGGATATAATCAAGAAAAGAATCAAGAAAACTTTTAATAGTCCCACAGTGGGGGAAATTGCAAGAATTAAAGCATGCAACCAACAACGGCGCTACCTTTGTAGAAGAGATAGAGATACAAAAAGAAGCGAGGGTAGATTCTGTGTTTAAAAAATAAATACACGGCATCATTGCCAAGGTAGATGCAGCTGGGCAAGTAAAAAAAAAGCTACACCAGTTACTAGGCAATACAAATGTAAACATG
Organism: Neostethus bicornis; assembly: GCA_902685375.1. Lineage (NCBI taxonomy): Eukaryota > Metazoa > Chordata > Actinopteri > Atheriniformes > Phallostethidae > Neostethus > Neostethus bicornis. The sequence goes on along the minus strand of CACRXE010000066.1, from coordinate 2,313,535 downwards.
CTGAGGGAATCGTTGATTTGAGGGGAGGGGTTGGTCGAACTGGGCAGCGGGAGAGTAAAGAAAGACTTATTGTGCCAACGGGTTAAAGTCACCCAACAATAATAAACAATGACAGAATCCACAAAATTGTACTGATTTGATCTGTATTTTTTCCAAAAACTGCAAATTTTCAAGCTTAATACATCAAATCGTTTTGTTTTTTTTTTCCTCGATGGCTTATGTCCAACCTCGCAGCATCGGAGGGACACGGGTACGTTTTTTGCTTTCTGGTCGGGACGGGATGTAACGTATGCAATGCACAAAAACAGTTACTGTAGTCTGGAAAATAGAGCGTCTTTATATTCACTGTTTTAAATTCTCAATCTGGTGAATCGTTGCTAACACGGACCGAATAGAACAATTGATATCCTTTTTTTAGCTACAGAACTACAAACATGGCGGACAGACACTTGTGTCCATGTGACGCCGTCATTCCTGGTTGCTGATTGGGTGGAACATTTTTCTATCACTGCAATCATAAGCTAATCCCTGGAATCCCTGTTCTAGTTGAGATTGAGCGTAGGCACTTGGGGGTGCCAACTTACCTACGACTTTCCTGTAACAATTACATGTTAAATCTATGTTTCAAGTTTTTTTTTTGCGATACTTTGCACCAGTAATGAATGTGTACGCCCTCCAGTGGAGCTGGCAGTGTTAGCAGTTTAACATCAGTCCACGAAGTAGAAACAAAGCCCTCTCGTATTCAGCAATGGAGAGCATACCGTAGAAACAGAGATGACGAAGTACGAACCGAGGTGATGTACTAAAGAAAGATCAGAGCTTGGCTCTTTTATTTAAACTTTTATTTCAAATTAAAACTGATTTTTGTTGGGTTTTTTTAACATCTCTAATAAATAATCCAACATTAAACTTCGCCCGTCAGTTCCAAACCTTAGACCAATATTTTTGGGTTTTTTGTCGGAGAGCATTTTATTAAGCTTGTGTTTAATTCAAGCCAGAACGATTTTAAAATAAGTCTCACGAAGAACTTGTGAAAATATTTTGAGTAAACAAAAAATTAAAAATTGTTGAAAACTTATTTTTGTGCCAACTGCAAAAAAGCAGCGGGCACTCTGGTTTTGCAAAGTGCCAAAAGTTTTTAGGTTCTTTGCCATTTTTCTATATTTTTATTCTGTTTTTACTTTTATTTGTTTCCATGGTTTGCTTTGTTTTGGGTTTTTTTTAACGATTTTATGCCAGACATTTAAGCTTGTTTGTTTTTTAATTGTTTTTTCCAATTTGGCTTTATTGAAAAAGGAAAAAAAAATCCCTCCTCCTTGAGCCGCCACCTTGTTGGTATTTGTGTGTCCCAATGTTCCTAGGACCTACGTTGTCCTCGGTTAGGGGTCAGACGAAGCGTGGCTCAAAAAACCCCTAAAGATGAATAACGACGTGTCAAAGTTTCCCTTGCCTGGATACAAGTCACCGGGACATCCTTGGAGCCAAACCTGAGGGTGGGAATTTAAGCGAGCGCCTGGTGGGTAAGCTTTTACCCATAGGGCTCGCGTGGGCTCAGCCCGAACAAGGGACAGGGATGAGCTGGAGGATGGAGCCAGAGTGAGAGAACTCTGGGTTTCCCATCTGAGGCTGTTGCCCTCTTTACCCCGCCCCGGATAAGCGGAAGATGAACTCACCGTCACACTACTTTTCTTTACAATCATGCACAAAATCTAAAGGAACTTAAATAAAATACTGTAGGTACGCACGATGTGTTCTGGTGATTCGGCTTGTTAGGCACTTTGTGTCGTTTTCTAGGCCGCAAGAACGGATCAAGTGTTTGTTTCGGAGGTCTTCTAAACTTCTGGAAGAAGAAGCTTTGACACTGATGGGACGGATTCCGCCAGGGTTCCCGTCTTTGGCTGCCACCCATCTCCTCCTTCACCTGACCCCTATGGCCCCTCCTGCGGTTGTTGAGTCCACTGGACGCTTGTTCTCGTGTGGCGCTTCACCCGCGTCCGAGCAAGGGCAACTTGATCATGCTTGATCTCTTCATAGGGGTGTTTGAGCCACGCTTTCTCTGGCCCCTCACCTAGGATCTGATTCACAAGCTCTCGATTTACAAGACGATTTACGTCTTGTAAATGGGGAAGGATGGCTCGGTGGGTAGGGCGACCGCTCCGTAACCGGAAGGTCGCAGGTTCGATCCCCCGCCCAGAGTCCATGCCAAGGTGTCCTTGAGCAAGACACCGAACCCCCAGTTGCTTCTGATGATAGTGGTCTGCGCCTTGCATGGTAGCTCCATCATCAAGAATGAATGTTGTGTGTGTGAATGATTGTATGGAGTGAATGAATAATGCATATATATGTAAAGCGTCTTTGAGTGTCCAGAAAAGCGCTATATAAGTTCAATGCATTATTATTATTATTATTACGTTCCTACCCTCACCATGGTAACCAGGATCTACGTTCCTCCCCTCACCATGGTAACCAGGATCTACTTCCTACCCTCACCATGGTAACCAGGATCTACGTTCCCACCCTCACCATGGTAACCAGGATCTACGTCCCTACCCTCACCATAGTAACCAGGATCTATGTTCCTACCCTCACCATGGTAACCAGGATCTACATTCCTACCCTCACCATGGTAACCAGGATCTATGTTCCTACCCTCACCATGGTAACCAGGATCTACATTCCTACCCTCACCATGGTAACCAGGATCTATGTTCCTACCCTCACCATGGTAACCAGGATCTACCTTCCTACCCTCACCATGGTAACCAGGATCTACGTTCCCACCCTCACGTTCCACCAGGAGGAGACTAAGAGGCAAACGCCGGACCTGCCAGAGAGACTATGTCTCACAACTGGCCGGGGAACGACTCGGGATCCTTCCGGGTTAGCGTCTGGTCCAGGTGTCGAGAAAATTAATCAAGATACCCCGTGCCATGAGCCAGATGGAAGCACATGGGACGGTCTACCCTTTTTTGATGAGTGGTACTGATGTTCTGTCGTGTCTGATGATCAGACTTCTGGCTCGGTGCTTTCTGTCGGTCAGACTCAGATTTCTCTGCTGGTGTTTGTTTATCTAACTACCCACCTCTTAAAACGAAACCCACAACAACACAAGTAAATAAATACTTTCAAACAGCACTCAAAATCCTAAATCTTTATTTAATGAAAACTTCAGTCGTATTTAAACAGTTTAAAAATTTAAAGAAGGCATCGAGCGGAGCCGCAGGAAAAGATCAATCATTCTAAGTAGAGCGTATCTATATTTGATTAAAACGTGTTGGAAATACACACAAACCAACTCCGACTGATCCAAATCTCTGTAGGATAAATTAGAGAGAGAACCTCGGCATCTTCATCTCTGCAACCTTCACTTCTGGATCTTGGCTTTTTCTCGGTCGCTCAGCAACTTTTAAAATCCAAAGAACCTTTTGGTTCCAGTTTTCAAGGGAAGGAAAACACAGCGTGCCGCTGATACAGAACTTTAATCAACTTTATATAACGATTAATATTCATTAAAGCTGTCAAACTAACAGAGACGGGTCTGGAAACAGAACCTAAACATACCAGGAGGCACAGCTGGGATGTGTTCAAGGACAGCTCGGACTAACTGACAAACTAAAACTCTTTAGAAAAAATTGTGAAAGTTCGGTTTCTGAAATGTTCTGAAAAAAATAGCCTTATTGTAACACGGTGTCCCAAATTTTCAAAAATACGAATGAATTTTATTCATTGTTTTCGGAAAAATCTTAATAAAAATATATGTGTGTAGGTGTGGATCGATCCCCAGTTATTATTTCCTCGCAGCATCCGGCTGGATGTTTATTTTTATTTCAGTTAAAGAGACAGTAGCTAGCGATTCAGGTGAAATGGGAGTTGGGAAGGGAGTGTTTGGGGAGGGGCCCGGGCGAGGGGCCTGTGTGTAACTTTGTGTTGGAGTACTCAGTCAGTCAGTCATCTTCTTGTTCGTCCGTCCCTTACGGGATTACGGGATTGCCGGAGCCCATCCTGGCTGATTCAAGGCGAGGGGCAGGGTACACCACGAACAGGTCACCAGTCTGTCGCAGGGCCACACACGCACAACCATCCACACACACACTCATTCCTAGGGGCAATTTGGCACTGGCTAATCAACCTAACATGTATGTTTTTGGAAGGTGGGAGGAAACCGGAGTACCCGGAGGAAACCCACGCAAACACAGGGAGAACATGCAAACTCCACACAGAAAGGACAGTGTTCCAAATCTCGCCGCCACCCCAGACTCAAACCCACGACTTTCTTGCTGTGAGGCCACTGTGCTACCCACTGCGCCACCGTGCCGCCATGTTGGAAAAGTGCTTTACAAATAAAATTTGATTTGATATATTTTCAGGGTGATTTAAAGGGTTTTACACCAAATAAGCTTTTTCAAGGTTTCGTGTTTGAATGTTTTTTTCCACATTGAAAACACTCTTGAAGTTATTTTTGATGTCTTTCAGTAATTTGCGACCTCCTCTATGTGGGATTCAAAAGTGATCCGAGCACCAGGATATTCTAGGTCCCAAATTGTGTTTTCTCCATTTACAATTTTGTTTAAATGCATCAAAATAAAAATTTAAAATAATACGCGTTCGTTTTGCTAGCTCGACACGGGTCACGGTCTCAAACGAGGTTTACGCTGTTTCATGCACGTGTACAAAAAAAGTAGAAGTGAAACTGATTGTGTCAGGATCCCTCTCCTGCCACCAGAGGGAGCCCTGGATATTCCAAATCAACCTGATTAGGATCACCTGAGGATGATTCCTGATTCCACACATCTGTGACTCCTGCTTTCTATTTAAGGGGAATCACCCCAGTCCTGCATTTGGGTCCCCCTCCTTCTACATCCAAAAAACCCTGACACCAAATAGACACGCCAAGTTCAAACTTTTAAAGATAATATAAAATTAAAACAGCATGACTCTGTGTCCGAATAACAACGTCAAACGGATGTTATGAATGGGGCCAAATTTATCAATGAACAACCAGACACCCAATCAGCTTCTACCAAGATGGCTCCTTCTCTAAACAACTAAATAAACATGTTTGCTATTAGTTTTTCGACCAGGTATCTCTTTTAGCCTTCCTGTGACATGTTAAGTGAGCACAAAGTAACATTTCCAGTTGGGCAGCCCAAATATGTCAACATCAAAATGACTTTACGATATTAATATCTGCAATTAGCAAATTGCAAAAGGAGCGGCTATTTTTTATTTTTTTATTGCCAACACGTCAACTTCTGGTAGGGGATGACTTTGTAAAAACAAAACGATCTCAGAATTTGTTTCCTTAATGAATGGTAATAAAAACGTCGTTATGACACATTTATTGACTTTGTTACTTTTTAAAGATGGGTTCAAACCACGATATGAAATCAAAAAGGAGGGTTTCTTTACAACATCTTTGTTCCTACCCTCACCATGGTAACCAGGATCTATGTTCCTACCCTCACCATGGTAACCAGGATCTACGTTCCTACCCTCACCATGGTAACCAGGATCTACGTTCCTACCCTCACCGTGGTAACCAGGATCTACGTTCCCACCCTCACCGTGGTAACCAGGATCTACGTTCCCACCCTCACCATGGTAACCAGGATCTACGTTCCCACCCTCACCATGGTAACCAGGTTCTACGTTCCTACCCTCACCATGGTAACCAGGATCTACGTTTCTACCATCACCATGGTAACCAGGATGTATGTTCCAGCCCTCACCATGGTAACCAGGATCTACGTTCCAACCCTCACCATGGTAACCAGGATCTACATTCCTACCCTCACCATGGTAACCAGGATCTACGTTCCTACCCTCACCATGGTAACCAGGATCTACGTTCCTACCCTCACCATGGTAACCAGGATCTACGTTTCTACCATCACCATGGTAACCAGTATGTATGTTCCAGCCCTCACCATGGTAACCAGGATCTATGTTCCAACCCTCACCATGGTAACCAGGATCTACATTCCTACCCTCACCATGGTAACCAGGATCTACGTTCCTACCCTCACCATGGTAACCAGGATCTACGTTCCTACCCTCACCATGGTAACCAGGATCTACGTTCCTACCCTCACCATGGTAACCAGGATCTATGTTTCTACCATCACCATGGTAACCAGGATCTACGTTCCTACCCTCACCATGGTAACCAGGATCTACGTTCCTACCCTCACCATGGTAACCAGGATCTATGTTTCTACCATCACCATGGTAACAAGGATCTACGTTCCTTCGCAGGTGGGACCACTATCAAATTTAATGACGTTACAATATCAAACAAAAAAAAATCCTGATAAGATTTTTTTTTTTTTTTAAATATTCAGCGTCTTCAAAAAATTGTTTGTAAAAGAAGGAAAAAAATAGATTTTCTTTTTAAATATATATATTTTTTAAGTAGGAATGTGCACGTTTTTCTGCAACATTTTGCAAATGCAACCTTTTAAAAAAGCAAAAAAAAAAAAGTTCAACCAAACACAGCTTTTTCTTTCTTTTTTTTTACTCAAACACAAACCAAAACATCCCAAAAACCAGACTGGATGTGAAACAAAAACTCTGATCCTCAAAAAACCACCAAGAAAAAACCTCTTCTTTAGATTTAATCAGATTAAAAAGACAAAAGAATAAAGTGAATCAAATAAAAAAAGTTTGAAAACTGACCTTGTTTGACAGATTTGATTCGGACTGGGTCTTTACTGTGTCTGACCACAGCATGGACATCTCTAATGGTGAGTCCAGCTACTGGGGTCTCATTAACTTCCAGTAAGAGTTCCTCCTGGAGGAGTTTAAAACCAGCCGGGAGAAGCTCTCCTATGACGGGGAACTGTCCATGCTCCGCACCGCCTTTCAGCTCCAGTCCTAAATCCCCCTCCTCATTCCTGATCAGACAACTCTCATGGACTTTGTTGGTCCAGTGGTTCTTCTTCTTCTTCTTCACACTCCTAGACATTCCTGCAGGAATCAGATTCAAACATGGAAGAAAACACTGGAGAAGTTTGCTTAGCGGGATAAACTCCGTGTGACCGTTAACTGGCCGTTAGGAGCCATGGCTTCGCGCACGCGCAAAAGCAGCTGGATCACTAAACTTATGATGCATTCACTTCCCAACTGGAAAAATAGGAAATGTGACAATCCGTGGAAGTTTGTTTCTTCTTCTTCTTTTCCTTCCATCATCTCCCTTCAGGGGGCGCCACATCAAGTCAGTTTCTTCCATCTAACCCTATCTGCTGCATCTTCTTCAGTCACACCAACTATCTTTATGTCTTCCTTCACTGTATCCATGAACCTCCTCTTTGGTCTTCCTCTAGTCCTCTTTCCTGGTGGTTCCAAACCCAGCATCCTTCTTCTGATGTATTCTCTCTCTCCTCTGCACATGTCCAAACCATCTCAGTCTGACCTCTCTGACTTTAAAACCTCTAACATGTGCTGTTCCTCTGATTCTGTCCATCCTGGTCACTCCCAGAGAGATCCTCAGCATCTTCATCTCTGCTACAAACATCTCTGTTTCCTGTTTTTTTCTCAGTGACACTGTCTCTAGACCAATCAGCATGGCCGCTCTCACCACACTGTCTCTAGACCAATCAGCATGGCCGCTCTCACCACACTGTCTCTAGACCAATCAGCATGGCCGCTCTCACCACGGTTTTGTACACTTTTCCTTTCATTTTATCTGAAACTCTTCTATCACACATCACACCTGATACTTTTCTCCATCCGTTCCAGCCTGCCTGCACATGCTTCTTCACCTATTTTCCACACTCTCCATTACCGTGTACACTGTGTACACTTGTTTCAAATAGATTTTTATGGAGCCCATCCCAGCCAATTCAAAGCGAGGGGCAGGGTACACCCCGAACACGTCGCCAGTCTGTCGTGGGGCCACACACATACGTACAACCATCCACACACACACTCATTCCTCTGGGCAATTTAGCACCGGCCAATCAACCTAGCATGCATGTCTTTGGAGGGGGGGAGGAAACCGAAGTACCTGGAGGAAACCCACGCAAACACGGGGAGAACATGCAAACTCCACACAGAAAGGCCAGTATTCCAAGTCTCTTCCACACCCAGGACTTGAACCTACAACCTTCTTGCTGTGAGGCCACTGTGCTACCCACTGTGTTACCCACTGCGCCACCGTACCGCCCGATTTTAATTTCAATGTTTTTAAAAGAGTTTAATACAGATTTTAAAGAAATGAACTAAAATTCATTCTGAAAAATAATCTAATGAATGGGCGGGACAGTGGACTCAGTGGGAGAAGGTCAGGGTTCAAGTCCCAGGTGGGGACGAGGCACAGAGCAGGGGTGGATCTAGAATTTTCCAAAGGGGGGTGGGGCTTTGACAAAGCCAATATACGGTTACTGGGGGCCTCCCCCCAAAACATTTTAAAAAATAAGTGTCATTTTCCTCCATTTTGGCGCCCATTCACTGGCCCTTCTAGGGGATAGCTTGACTTGTCCCCTTTTTTTTTTTCTTTTTTTTTTTTTTTTTTTTGTGGACCAAAAGAGGCTGCAGAGGGGAGTCACGTTTTACTTAAAAAGTACAATTTACACCAATTACTTTTGTACTTTTACTTAAGTATATATTTTTTTTATTGGTACTTTTAATTTTGTATTTTTTTTTTTTTTTTGCCTTATTATTTGTACTTTTACTTAAGTACAAAAAGTGAGTACTTCATCCACCACTGACCTGGAGTTCACGTCCATGAAGCACCAGAGGGATTCGGGTTCGGTCCGATAGATGCAGCGTTTGGAGGTGAAACCTTCATTTTTTTAACTGGCAGGTGACTGTCAGAACTGAACCGTCTGAAGAATCCGTCTCTAAAAAAGCTGGAGTTGATTTTTTTCCTTCAGTATCTCTGAGACTTCCAGTTTTTGGGTGATGGAGGTTCTTTTCAAATCCTTTCAGCTCTTCAAGCTCTTTTTTCAGACATATTTCTGTCTGTCTTTTAGAAAAACAGAATTATTGATTGACTCTGACAGTTTTATTTATTTTTATTCTCTTCAAGAGTCTTTTTTGAGAAAAAAATCCATCATATTTAGTAGATTTTCAAGAATATTTATGGAAACATCGTCAAGAAAATTTACCACAAATAAGAATAAACCATTTTTTAAATATAACAATTCAATTTTATTCTAAAACTAATGAGCTACAAATAGATTATTTATAGGTAATTACTAGTGGTGTCAGCCGATTAAAAAATTAATCAAATTAAATACAGGATTTTGTAATTAAATAATCAAATTAATCACATTTTAATCACAATTTCTCCACGATTTTAATAGGAAGAAGGATGCTGGGTTTGGAACCACCAGGAAAGAGGACTAGAGGAAGACCAAAGAGGAGGTTCATGGATACAGTGAAGGAAGACATGAAGATAGTTGGTGTGACCGAAGAGGATGCAGGAGATAGGGTTAGATGGAAGAAACTGACTTGCTGTGGCGCCCCCTGGAGTGAAATGCCAAAAGAGGCTCTGCCAAAAGAGGCTCTGGCTCTGCACAGTGGCCTCACAGCGAGAAGGTCGGGATTTGGTCCCACAGTGGGGGTGAGGTTTGAATCACTGGTCTTTTTGATGATCCCCTCACCTGCCACAAGAGGGAGCCCTGGACTTTCTTCCTTCTACTGGACTTCAGCCTGATCCCAAACACCTGGGTGATTAGCTGTACGTCGTCAGCCTGGTGCCTATTTAAGGGCAGTCTGGAAGAAAGAAATCTAGAAACAAATTATTAAAACATGACTTTTTTGGTGATAGTTTAAGAAAAATACGCAAAAGAAAAAAAACGGAGAATGTTTTCACATAATTTTTTTACTTTTTTTGGTCAATTATGTTTTCTTGATTTTAATATCAAACCAAAAATCGATTGAAACGGATTCTTCATTACTGATTACAATGGTCAGTGTGTGTGTGTGTGTGTGTGAGAGAGAGAGAGAGATTTGTTTATCTAGTGAAAGTCAATGAAGAAAAATTCATCACTCAGTGGAATCTTTCCGTCTTCCTTCGTTTCCTCATTGTTTTTTTTTTTTTTTAAGTCATTTTGAATTTAAAGTCAGCCATGATGTTTGGCTCAGACTCGACTCCAAAACACTTGCATCCAGATCATTTAAAGGGATGAAGTGAATAATTCAAAACACAAGCCTTACATGATGTTTCTGGCAAAAAGTAAAACATACAAACTTCTTATTTCCGTCTTCGGGTCGATGAGAAGATTCCATTAACGTTCATTATGAACGTCAGCGTACCATCAAAACGAGTCAGAAACACGAGTCTTCAGGTCAAAAGGTTTGTGTTGCTTTAAGATGGAAATGATCCAGATTATAGACGCGTTCATTCTTCACTCTTTTCACCTCATTTGCTCACTCGCACATCCTCGGTTTGTTTCCAGACACGGCATCCATTCCGTCAAGAAAACGTGTTGCGTGGTTTCAATCTGCTCAGAATTTAATCTTTCACTTCTCGGCTGCTCTGACCACATATGTTGAGGCTTCACGCTGGAAGACACGCTAATTTATTGATGGCAAAAAAAGATCTTTAACACCAGGGTTTTATGCTTGGTATATTTGACTTGTTAGCCGGGCACCATCTGGACTGTTAGATTTTTTTTTTACCCCGTTCAGCAAAACGCTGATTTATGTGCCATGTTTTGATGGACAAATATTTCCTCCCCAAAAAGGAGGCTCCAAGGATAAGACGTTAGCAATTATTACCAAAGCTAAAGATTTCCTAAACGAAAAAACACTTTATATTTTGTACTGCTCGCTGTTTCTTCCTTACATCACGTACGGCTCCCAGGTGTGGGGCAACACATATCAAACAAATACCACCCCAATTACCATTATTCAAAAAAGAGCAATAAGAACTGTAAATAAAGCCAATTACAGGGCACATACAAATCAACTGTTTATTAACAAAAAGGCTTTAAAATTTAAGGATTTGGTTCAATTTAAAACTGCACAAATCATGTTTAAAATAAACAATAATCATCTACCCAATTCTATTCAAAACTTTTTTCATAAGAGGGATACTGTGTATAATTTCAGATGATGTAATGCGTTTAAAAAGATGGCAATAAGAACAAATGTAAAACTACATTGTATTTCATTTATTGGTGTAAATCTTTGGAACAACCTGGATCAACATTTAAAAGAATGTAAAACACTTAAACAGTTTATATAAAAAAAATATTATGAAATTATATGAAGAAAAAGAACTCTAAAGATGGACACTTTATTTCATGCTAAATTACTGTACATGTAGATTTTTTTGTTGTTGTTGTTAAAGAGTCAGCAGCTTAATTACATATAGTTTGGATGAGTTAGGGGCAGGCATCATAAGCTTCGGCTTCAGACCTTATACATATTGTTTGCTTTTGTTTTGTAAGAAAATGTTTAAATGTCTGGAAAAAAAAAAAACTACTAGTAAACTACTAGTACTAGTGTCCTGGCTCGACTTAAACCGAGTTTGAACTATTGGTAAAAAGGAAGTAATAAAGAAGAGGAGTATTTTAACAGAGCCAGGAATTCAGGCGGCCATGTTTAAACAAGGGAAGGAATGCCATGCGCGTGGCGTAATAAGAATCTGGGAGGAGACGAGAACATCAACAACTGAGTGAAAAAAAAAGACTGGATTAACTCTGTTGATGAACGTAGAAACTGTGTGGGATTAAACTGGGATTTGGGAGTTTCTCATTAAAACGGGATCATGAAGTTTTTGTTGTGAAATAATTTTTATCTCATTGAATATAAAATACCGAAATGACCGAATAAAATGACCGAAAGAATGAGATCGCGGGTACAAGCGGCCGAAATGAGCTTCCTCTGCAGGGTGGCTGGGCTCTCACTCAGAGATCAGATGAGGAGCTCAGCCATCTGGGAGGAGCTCGGTGTTGTCGAGCCGCTCCTTCTCCAGGTCGAGAGGAGCCAGATGGGGTGGTTCGGACATCTGGTCAGGATGCCCTCCGAGCGCCTTGCAGGCGAGGTGTTTCGGGCACGTCCCACCGGGAGGAGACCAAGGGCCAGACCCCGGACCCGCTGGAGAGACTATGTCTCACAGCTGGCCGGGGAACGACTTGGGATCCTTCTGGGTGAGCTAGAGGATGCAGCCGGGGTGAGAGAGGCCTGGGCTGCCCGTTTGAGGCTGTTGCCCCCACGACCCGACCCCGGAACAAGCGGAAGATGACGGAACGGAACGGAATATAAAATAGAAATGGGATCTTTTATTTGCTCAAAAATGCCAAAAAATATTAAAACAATATACCTATAGGTTTTAATTCCCTCCTCCTCTTGCTCCCAAATTAGTCCCGCCCAGGGAATATTTGCATGACACAGTGTAAACGCCAGTTGGAGCAGTATTTGAGGGGAGGGACCAAGTGTATGCAGAGCACATGCGCTAAAACACTTCCTGTTTAAGGTTAAGAAGTGGGCGTGATGGAGAACAACATTCTTGGTCAAGAACGTCCATTCTTCCTCAGGAAGCAGAAGCGCTCTGAACTACCACAGAGCGACATTGAGGGCATCCCGTCTCTCAGAATGACTGTGTGGTATGGCAGCTGCACTACACAGGATAAAAAGGACTTGACCCGGGTGGTGAAGACTGCACAGGGGATCGTAGTGTACCGGGTGCCAGATCTGGATTCGGTCTACAGCTCTCGAGTTCAGCAGAAGGCAAGATGAATAGTGATGGACCCCACTCACCCAGGTTACAGACTGGTTGTACCTCTCCCATCAGGCAAACGGTACAGGACCGTAAAACCTACCACCTCACGCCTCAGAGACTGTTTTTTTCCCCAGAGCTGTGAAAGCAATCACCCCTCCAAACCTCCAACCTCTTGGACCCTCATCTGACGAGTACTAAGGACTCTTTACAACAACATCCAGTTTCCTATTTATACTGTTTTTGTTGTTTTTATTTTTACTTCTTATTCACATGTACGTGTGTGTTTTAGCCTGAGGTTTTTGTTCAGAATGTGTTTCTTGGTCCGGCAACCAGGGAGACCTGGCTGGAAGGGATGGTATGACCAGACATGGAGGTCCAAGGGGATTGCCCTTAAATAGGCAGCAGAGTCAACAGATGTGTGGCATCAGATTAATCATCCTCAGGTGTCTCAATCAGGGTGACGAGGGAACGTCCAGGGCTCCCTCTGGTGGCATATATGTAACAGTTCTCCTTCACTTTAATATATTTTGTGATTTTTGGTCCACTTTTGCAGCTTTATTTCTTACAGTTCATTACGTTCTTTGTTCCTGTGTATCCCTCCTTAGTTCTGTATCTGAAAAAATGGAGATCCACAATGCTAAAGGGTCCATGTTGGTAACGATTCCCCAGATTGAGAATTTAATGACAGCATTTAGAAAGTTTGTTTTTAGACGACACTGACGGTTCGGGTGCATTACACACGTCGTCACGTCCGGTCCCGATCAAAAAGGAATTCCGTTCCGTCATCTTCCACCCACTGGAAGTTGTTACCGCATGGAAATCAACAATCTGGCACAGGCTGGGGGATCAGGGTGGCTTATGTAGCTTGCTGATTGCCGATCATCAGCAGGAAGAGAGCATGTTGCCATGGCGACAGACACCCTCTTAAAAGCAGGAGCAGGGATAACAACAGTGAAAGAAACAGTCGGATTTGTCGTGCTGAGACAAAACTATATGTTGGCTTCATTGGACCGTGATCTCCAGCTCTCGTTGGATCGATTTGCTGCCGAGTGTGAAGCGGCCAGGATGGGAATTAGCGCCTCCAAATCCGAGACCATGGTCCTCGCATGGAAAAGGGTGGAATGCCCCCTGTGGGTCAGGGACAGGGTCCTGCCCCAAGTGGAGGAGTTTAAGTATCTCAGGGTCTTGTTCATGAGTGGGGGAAGGATGGAGCGGGAGATCGATAGGCGGATCGGTGCGGCATCAGCAATAACTAGGACGCTGCATCGGTCCGTCGTGGTAAAGAGAGAGCTGAGCTGAAAAGTAAAGCTCTCGATTTACAAGTCGATCTACGTTCCTACCCTCACCATGGTAACCAGGATCTACGTTCCTACCCTCACCATGGTAACCAGGATCTACGTTCCTACCCTCACCATGGTAACCAGGATCTACGTTCCTGTTCTCACGATGGTAACCAGGAGGTGACCGAAAGAATGAGATCGCGGGTACAAGCGACCGAAATGAGCTTTCTCTGCAGGGTGGCTGGGCTCTCACTCAGAGATCAGATGAGGAGCTCTGCCATCCGGGAGGAGCTCGGTGTCGAGCCGCTCCTCCTCCAGGTTGAGAGGAGCCAGATGGGGTGGTTCGGGCATCTGGTCAGGATGCCCCCGAGCGTCCCACCGGGAGGAGACCAAGGGGCAGACCCCGGACCCGCTGGAAAGACTATGTCTCACAGCTGGCCGGGGAACGACTTGGGATCCTTCCAGGTGAGCTAGAGGATGCAGCTGGGGTGAGAGAGGCATGGGCTGCCCGTTTGAGGCTGTTGCCCCACGACCCGACCCCGGAAAAAGCGGAAGATGACGGAACGGAACATTTCTAGTGGAAACTCTTTACCATAGTTTGATAATATCCGATTGGAACCAAACTGGGATGTATGGGCTCGATAAACCAATAAAACCAGGTTATGAAAGTTATTTATGAAGCTTACTTGTATCATTAAAATTTGATTCAGATTTGGATCCATTTCAGGATTCAAATAATGAGGAAACAGTTTGGGTTCATGTGCCGCATTCAGACGACCAGATGAGAGATCCTTGGCTCGGTTGATGACGCCGTCCCTGGAATAACCGGTGAACGGATATTTCAGCCACGGATATTTCAGCCACGGACATTTGAGCCAGAAAACTGCAACCTAGGATATTTGAGCCACGGTGACTCGGAGATTTCAGCCACGGAGATTTGAAGAACTGCAACCTGGGCGCAACTGTTTATTTACAATTAAAAAAATTTAAATGACTAAAAGCACGATAAAAATTTTTGCACAATAAAAATTTTTAAGACTAAAAGCAATTATTTTCTGTAGAGCAACTGTTTATTTATTTTTAGATAAAAATTTTTACATAAAATATCAAATTTTTACATAAAATATCAAAAAATTTTCAAAATATCAGAATTTTTTATTTGAGCCATGGGATAAAAATGAATAAAACCAATTATTTTCTGTAGTGCAACTGTTTATTTACAATAAAGTTTTTACATAAAATATCACAATTTTCTACATAAAATAGGTTTTTGGCCCAAATGTCCGTGGCTGAAACGTCCTAAATTCGGGGGCGCACATGGCTCAAATATCCTAGGTTGCAGTTTTTGGCTCAAATGTCCGTGGCTGAAATATCCGTGGCTGAAATATCCTAGAACCGGAATAACCACACCCCTCTAGTTCATGGTGTAATGGTCATGACAGCTCTGATTGGGAGATAATTAAACTGGGATGAAAACACACCGAAAGATAGAGAAAAAAAAGTGGTCTTTTTTTTAACTCTACGTAGCTTTAATAGTTGTTATGTGATGGTTCGGCTTCGAAACGACTGGGACTCGTACCAAACAATACCGAGTAACCAATGGATGGCTGTTTTTTTCCCCCAAGCCATCTGTATGGTGGTTTTATTTTACAAACTCAACCTGAAGCATCCAGCTCGTTCATTTAGCTCCCATCTGTCCAGCCTAGCAGCGAAGATTGGTTCCATCACTATGTCTGTCTTGTTGCTTGACCCGAGCCGATAAAGAGCTGCCAGGAGACGTGCGGCTCAGTTTCATGCTCTGCCAACATCCTCACTGAATAAAATGAGGCTCCGCAGCGTTCAGGTCACGTCCATTAACTGTTGGTATTTAAGAGTGAAATACGCCAAATAAATTCCAGTGTCCGCTGCTTAAAGCGGACCTATTTTCTGAGACTCGGAGCTAAAATAAAAGTTAAGTACAAATTTAAAATCCATTAGAGATGAAAAACAAAGCGACGGAATGGTGAAAAAAAAGCTACACGTTAGAAAAGCTATGCAAAAAATTAGATTTTGGTTTGCGGGAATTTATCAGTTTTGCACGTAAAGGTTTAAAAATCAAGTTTATCCGTGAAAAAAAAAATTAACCCAATTATATAAAGAATCAAATGTTGGATTTCAAACTGAACAGATAAAAATATATGAATTTAAAAGATTTTTTTTTTAAATTCACAAGGATTTGATTCCAATTTTAACAACTTCTTCTTTTGGCATTGCCCTTCAGGGGGCGCCACAGCAAGTCAGTTTCTTCCATCGAACTTTTTGATTGGTGGGCCACATTGGGTTCTAACATTTGACCACGGGGCCGGAACAGGAGCAAAGGGGTGGCATGTTTTGGTAAACAAGCGTGCTAGATATGGAAAGCCATTGGGGACTCTACACGCATGTAACCTAGCGCGCTAACGTTAAAATCAAGCGCCCCAGTGCTAAAGAAAACGTGCATCATCTAGTGCTCTAGGTTTAAAATGTAGGTTTGAAATCTCCTGACATTTTAATGGGAGCAGTGTTGTTGTTTTTGCAACAAAGCCAATAAATGTAGAGTGTGCCATCTAGTGAGGAAACATCCGAATTGCAGGGAAAAAAAACATTAACATGGTTTGTTTATTAATTTTTTTCGGGCCGATTAAAACGTTTAACAGGCCGCATGTTTATAATTATTTAAATTTATTGCCATTTATGTATTTAATGTTTTTGTTCCATATTTTAACCATTTTTGGGGAGATTGTACCATCTTTACTCTGGAATTTTGCAACTATTTTGTGGATTTTAATAACATTTTTCACTTTACTTGTCAGGATCCCTCACCTGCTGCCAGAGGGAGCCATGGATATTCCGAACATACCTAATTAAGGTTACCTGAGGATGATTCCTGATTCCCCACATCAGTGCACATTGCCATCTAGTTATAGGGAATCATCCTTGACTTGCCTGTAGGGTCTTGCCATCGCTTTCAGCCAGGTCTCCAGGGTTACCTGACCATGTTTGAACTTTGTTATTATTTGAACTTTTGAATTCTGAGTTAATCCTGTGCTTCTTGCTTTTCAGACTTTCCTGATCTGAGTTATTAAACCCTGTTTAATGTCCTGCATTTGCGTCCTCCACTTTTCACATCACATTATTCTTATTTGCTTTTACATTATTTATTTTCACTGTTATTAAAACTGCACGACGACGTCAAGTTTTACAAGAAAACCAGGCAAACAAATTCTAAAATTAACATCGGTTATTTTTAGACGCGCTATTATTTCCACCTCTTTGTCAAAAGATGATTTAATGCTAAAAATAAACCAAAAGAAATATAATTAGCTCCCATGAGTTGAAATAAGACGTTACCGATGTGGACGGTTTAAAGTTTCACGACGTTTTCACATCATTTGGCGATTGAAGAAAATTTCAGAAATCGGTCCAGTTTCAAATTAAGAAAGTTTGGAAGCGACGCAGACGTTTGAAAAGTCATGAAAGACCTTCTGGAAATATTTAATTTAAAATAAAAGGTGAAACATAATTAACGTCCATTTTTGAGTCAGATATTTTTAGAGAAGCTTTGAAGCCACGAAAAGTCTGCTTCTGATTTTATGACATAAAATATGAAGTGTTTCATGTGAAGCTGTTCTTACATTTTTTTTTCTCAGTTTGGTGACTGACTTTCCATCTCAATCCTGTCAGGTCTTATTTAGCCACACTTCAGACTCTCCTGAGACCCCCATCTTTAAAAAACACCAGCCCAGAAACAAGCACAGAATCCAACCTCAGTCATTCCTCCCACAGCCCGAACTCAGACGGATAAGTTTACCGAGTTAAAGCCTTTTAGACGTTTTGGGAGCTTTTAAAGAGTCCCAAAGCTCCTAGATGGCAGTTCGTCACACGGCTTCACAGAAAGCATCAGTCATACCGAGAGGAGAAATGAAACCGTCGTTATGTACTCAACAGCATGACATCTTGATAGACTTTCATTTTACATCTTTATTACAAGCTGAACGACAAACGAGAAGAGGTAGACTGTAGAACCAAACCGAGAGACTCATTTATCAAGTGTTGGTACACAAACTTCCACGTAAACACTTCCACGAGCAACAATGAAAGAGGAATGAATGGACTCATGTGGAAGAATAGGGTAACTCAAGAACCACTGTACCCAAATCCCAAGATGTGAAGAAAAGACGACAATTCTGGATCAAACCCGAAGTAAAGTGAGGACAGTGAAATGAAGCATTTGAAGCAGTGAGGAAACAAACAGAAAGCACACATAAATGTCTCCCATGGGAAAATGGACCACATCATGGAAATGATGGCTAATTAAGATGTAATTAGCCAACTTTTTAATAATTTTGAAACCATGCACTATCATCCACCCGTTTTTATGTGATGTTACTTTTGCACCAAGAACGTTTTGTTATGTAACGGGAGTGTGTGTGTGTGTGTGTGTGTGTGTGTGTGTGTGTGTGTGTGTGTGTGTTTGTTTGTGAACAACATAACTCAAAATGTTGAGTTCCGATCCATTTTCTTCTGCTTATCCAGGGCTGGGTTGCAGGGGGCAACAGGCTCAGATGAAAAGCCTTGGCTTCTCTCACCCCAGCTGTATCCTCCATCTCACCCGGGAGTATTCCGAGGTGTACTCTGTCCAGCTGTGAGACATAGTCTCTCCTGCAGATTTGAGACCTGGCTCTGAATCTCCTCCCGGTGGACATGCTCAGAACACCTCACCAGTGAGGCGTTTTAGAGCCATCCTAGTGAGATGCTTGAACTACCTCATCTGGCTCCTCTCGACCTGGAGGGGGAGCGGCTTGACACCGAACTCCTCTGGGATGACAGAGCTCCTCACCCGATCTCTGAGTGAGATCCCAGCCACCCTGGGGAGGAAGCTCATTTTGGCCGCTTGTATTCGCGATCTCATTCTTTCGGTCACCACCCACATCTGGTGACCATGGTGAGGGTTGGAACGTAGATCCTGGTTACCATGGTGAGGGTAGGAACATAGATCCTGGTTACCACAGTGAGGGTAGGAACGTAGATCGACTTGTAAATCGAGAGCTTTTCTTTTCGGTTCAGCTCTCTCTTTACCACGACAGACCGATGCAGCATCCTAGTTATTGCTGACGCCGCACCGATCCGCCTGTCGATCTCCCGCTCCATCCTTCCCCCACTCGTGAACAAGACCCCAAGATACTTAAACTCCTCCACTTGGGGCAGGACCCTGTCCCTGACCCGCAGGGGGCATGCCACCCTTTTCCGGGCGAGGACCATGGTCTTGGATTTGGAGGCGCTAATTCCCATTCCGGACGCTTCACACTCGGCAGCAAATCGATCCAGTGAGAGCAGGAGATCACGGTCTGATGAAGCCAACAGAACCACATCATCCACAAAAAGCAGAGATCCGATCCTGAGGTCACCAAACTGGATCCCTCCAACGCGTCGGCTATGCCAAGATATTCTGTCCATAAAAGTGATGAACAGAATCGGTGACAAAGGGCAGCCTTGGCGGAGTCCAACTCTCACTGGAAATGGAACGATGAACAATGTGAAACTGAAGAAGTGATTACATTTTACGATGATTCAGGTCATCGTTTGAGTCCAGGAGAGTTTTAAAGGTTCTGTTTAACTTTGGTTTCTTTAGCTACTGAACTAACATGGGCATTTCTTCACCGACAGATCAACGTGTGCCAATCACAGAGTTGTTCATTGTAATGCATATGCATTACATCATCTATGTTGTGATGAGGGGCTGGGGAACGAGGAGGACCCAATCCCGGAACAACAAAGGCTGTAAAAAGGGAGCAAGAGTCAAAAAGGCAGTTCATGGTCAGATTCTCAAAGTTTAAAAGGATATTCTCTTGGTCGGGAGCCAGACGAGGCAGGAAGGAGTGAAGACCCAACAAAGAATACTGGAGAGGCTGCCTTGTTTCACCTGGCAGTAGGTGAAACAAGGCGCAGGTGTGCAGAATCAGGTAGGAGTCGGGGGAAGAAAAAAGGGTCTATGGTTCCCTTTGGTGGCTGGTGAGGGAACAACAACAATCTGCATGAACCATATTTGGAGTTTTAAAGGCGTGGTTGGGGTGAGAGGGATTCCCAGTTGGTTTTGGTCTAATATTTGTTTTTGGTGTGATTTGTGAAGCCTACCCACATGAGTAACGCCCCAGATCGACTCTACGACAGAAACGTGGGTTTGTCGTCGAGTTTTGTCGTTTAGGTTCTTTCAAAGCAAACATTTGGTGAAACTGTTAAAAACTGATAATAAGAAGCAACGTTGTACATTTTTATTTTGTGTAAAAGAGAAATCTGCAGGTTAAAACACACACACACACACACACACACACACATGCACGCTGTCTACTGAATCAAAGCGTCTTTGAAGTCCAACATGTTAGATTTAGTAAAGCATTACTTATTCTGCTCTCCACCTTGTTCCATCTACTCATACATTTATACATAAGATTCCTTATCGCTGCCCAGCATGTGGCCACACTCACGCTGTCAGGTGTATGACTGGCATTAGAAAGAAATTGGCAAACAAAACGTTGTTCTGCGGGCGTTCAAAAAAGTGGCTAGAAGTAGGTTTTATTTCAACAGGAGGCAACAAACATGAAGGGAATATATGAGGTTCAGACCGTCAAGAAAAGGGACATGGTTTCAAGGTGAGACTTAGATCTGTTAGATTTACGTATGTTGTTTTTTAAAACAGTCTGGTTTAAAAGTCTCCCAGTCTACTTTGAGGAAAGTAGGAGTG
Source organism: Neostethus bicornis (assembly GCA_902685375.1). Taxonomy (NCBI): domain Eukaryota; kingdom Metazoa; phylum Chordata; class Actinopteri; order Atheriniformes; family Phallostethidae; genus Neostethus; species Neostethus bicornis. The sequence continues at coordinate 2,292,822 of CACRXE010000066.1, read as the reverse complement.
GTCCCCTTCCAAGGATTTCTAAAAGTCCGGTTGGAGTCAAGGACGCTGTCTACGATGCTGAATCGGACCGCCGTGGTAAAGAGAGAGCTGAGCCGAAAAGCAAAGCTCTCGATTTACAAGTTGATCTACGTTCCTACCCTCACCATGGTAACCAGGATCTACATTCCTACCCTCACCATGGTAACCAGGATCTACGTTCCTACCCTCACCATGGTAACCAGGATCTACGTTCCTACCCTCACCATGGTAACCAGGATCTACGTTCTTACCCTCACCATGGTAACCAGGATCTACGTTCCTACCCTCACCATGGTAACCAGGATCTACGTTCCTACCCTCACCATGGTAACCAGGATCTACGTTCCTACCCTCACCATGGTAACCAGGATCTACGTTCCTACCCTCACCATGGTAACCAGGATCTATGTTCCTGCCCTCACCATGGTAACCAGGATCTACGTTCCTACCCTCACCATGGTAACCAGGATCTACGTTCCTACCCTCATCTTCCAGCTGTGGGTGGTGACTGAAAGAATGAGATTGCGAATACAAGCGGCCGAAATGAGCTTCCTCTGCACGGTGGCTAAGCTCTCACTCAGAGATCAGGTGAGGAGCTCTGCCATCCGGGAGAAGCTCAGTGTCGAGCAGCTCTTCCTCCTCCTAACTGGCCAATCAGATTCACCAATTGAATATTTGGTGATTACGGTGAATACGGGGTGTTTAACAAGTTTGATTAACAGGCCAATGACAGCAGGAAGCCAGACCCTGACACTTGTCTTTAAGTGCTTTTGTCTTTAAGTCTTGGATATGGCTGCAGTTAAGGTCTTCGGTGGGAGGGGCAAGTACTTTCAAAAAGCTTGCTCGTGGTTGCGAAAGTGATTACCATCCAAACGCATACTGGATCCTCTTCGTTTAATCATTTTCTGAACCACTTATCCCTAAAAGGGTAACAAGGGATTCTGGAACCTATCCTGTTTCTAGCCGAGGATAGACTCCAGCAGTAACCTCCAGCCGAGGTTACTACCACAAGGCTGTTGCGAGGCCACACCCACTGACTCAGCTCCTCAGTGGGTGTGGCCACTGAGGAGCCACATTCATTCCTAAGGACAATTTTCCAAACAACCATGTTTTTGGAGGGTGGGGGGGAACTGGAGTACCCAGAGGAAAACTCACACTTATACGGGGAGAACATGAAAACTACACCCAGAAAGACCAGTGTTTCAAGCCTCAACCCCACTCCGGGACTCAAATCCCCAACCTCTTTGGTGTAGGATTCGAAGCCATTGTCTAATCACTGCACCAGCGGGCTCTGCATACTGGACCTATGATTGCATTTGTCTGGCTTCATAAATTCAACATGGTGCTGTTCATATTGGAAAAAAAATGGTAACCGTCTGCTCCTTCTGGAGCACAGGTGGGATTAGTTTAGGAGGTCCAGTGGACCATAGTTTCTGCAACTCCTGTGTCTTAGCCGCCTGCTAGTAGCTGTGAACGTAATGTTTCCTACCTGGTCTGCTGATAAGTTTCTCTAAAGAGGAATGTTTTAAATTTAACCTTGTAAAGAGAACCTGTGTCTTCCTCTGGGAACGTTTTCTACCTGCACCTCTGACAGAAACAAAAGATCCAATTCTGCAAAGGTGACTCTAAAGCACCAAAACCAACCAACAAAGCCAGGGTTAAAAAGCTTAGCTGGTCCTCAAGTATGTCTCTAATTAATCCTCAGACCCTGAAAGACCCCAATAGGGACCTCTTCTTCTGCTATGACCCTGATCGTCTAATGTTTGTTTAAAGATGGATCTTCGCCTGAAGCGGTAAGCCTGCTGAGGGACGATTAGGTCCACCTCATCTCTTCTTGGTATTCTAGTCACAAAAGGCTTTTTTTAAAGGAGCCTATTGATCAGCGGCTCTTTAGCTGCTTCTAAGATCCTCCTACAAGCGTGGTGAGGAGTGACTGTTACATCACTGTCACAGAAAATGGATTAATGGTCATCTGATTTATGAGGAAACGTCCACATCACCCGCTACTCATCACACAAATGGATGTCTTCATTAGGTTTGGTTTCAGGAGAGAAAAAGAGGAACATTTGGAAAAAGCTTTTTAATTCTTTCAGAAGGCGGATTTTTTTTTACTTTGAAATAAAATAAACTTTTAATAGAAACGAAAACATCGATGTGAAATGTGTCCGTTGGAATGACAAATGTTCTTATTTTATTCGTTGATTTATGATCAAACAAAAATAAATGTTGCTTAGAAACACAAGAAATTTGTTCGTTTGGTTGCTTCAATGGATCCTTTTCATGGTAAAGAACGAGAACGCTGACGCAACCAGCATTGTCTTCACGTTGATCTCATGGTATAAAATTAGGGACCTCGAGAATAAAACTTTAATGGATTCTAAGAAGAGCAAACATTACTGCTCACTTTATTTCTATCTACTATTCTCTGCCAGACTGACTTGGCCCTTTCCCCCTTACCCCCTACCCTAACCAGGGTCTGTATCCCTCTTTCCCCTTACCCCCTACCCCAGGGGTGGGCAAATCCGGTCCTCGAGGCCTGGTGTCCTGAAGGTTTTCCATATGTTCTTACACCTTCATACATGATCCTGTTAATTGAGTCACTATGCCAAATTTTACTGGCTGTTGATTTCACGTTTTGTGCATCAGCTGTATTGAACCAGGAACACAATGAAAACCTTCAGGACACCGGCCCTCGAGGACCGGATTTGCCTACCCCTACCCTACCCTAACCAGGGTCTGTATCCTCTTCCCCCCTCCCTAACCCCTTGCTTTCTATCTCATTCATTGTTCTCAATTGTCTGTTTATTTAGAATTACACTGCTAGTTGGTACAATACAATTCACATGTTGTCCACCTCTCTCCCTCCTCTCTGGGAGAAAGCCCCATTTCAGATTCCTGATGGATACTCTGCGTTCCTGTCCTGGGCATGGCCACACCCAGGAGACCTCCGCGCTTCATCCTCTCTGCTCCATCAGGATGAAATCCATCTACTCATCCCCGTCCAGGGCATTGCTGGGCTGACGAGTCCCCCGTGTTACCATCAGGATGAAGAACATCTATTGACTTCTTTAGATATTTAGCTGTAGAGTAGAATAAGATAATATTTAAACAATAATCTTTGACACATTGGTTGCTCGTCCCGGGGGAGGGATTTTTCTTTCATGTGGATCCCCACAAGGTTTCTTTTTTTTTCTCCACTGATGGGTTTTTTAGGAAGGAGAGTCTAAGGGCATAAATGTACTAGTTTTGTTTAGTTAGCACTTGTTAGTTATTTTTATTGCTGTGTATTTGTGTTAAAACATTCCTCTTTTTTCTTGTGAAGCACATTGAGATGGAAATTTGGGGTATACAAATAATATTGAATTGAATTTGTTTTCGTCCCGCAAATTTGATATTTTTTAACATGTTTTTAACTTCTCTATGCAGCTTCAGCTTTAAAAACGAAACTAGGTCCCAGGGAACGTAGGTCCAGTGGTAGAGGTACTGTCTTTCGACCCGGAGAACCTTGTTCGACTCCCACTTGGCCCAAGACGTCCCTGGGACTACGGGAAACAAAGGACGAGAAAAAAACACCAATTAAAAAAAAAGACACTAGACACAAATCTCGGGCCTCACGCCTCTAAAACTCCAGATGTTGTTGTTCAAGTGAGCCAGTGCCACCTGTCATTACTCATGCGCAATGGCTAAGAAGCTGGAGGGGAGAAGCCGCATATAGTAGAGCTCATTGATACCAATCACCCGTGGTGTACTCCCTTGAGTCCAAAAACAGTGGAGTGAGAGGTGCTCAATATGTCAATGTTGTGGTGTGGAAGGAGGAGGACCCAAATGCAGGATCAGCAAGGCTATAAGCAAGGAACAGAAGTCAAAAAGGGATCAATAAAGTTTTCAAAGAGTTAATCTCAGTTCCAAATGGATATCCGTTGGGTCGGGAGTCAGCCAAGGCAGGAAGGCATAAAGACCCAACAGGGAATGCTGGTGAGGCTGACTTTAAATAGTCAGCAGACAAATTAGGCGCAGGTGGTCCAGATCAGGTGTAATTGGGGGAAATGTGAGCTGGTCCCTGGCTCCCTCTGGTGGTGGGTGAGGGAACCACAACAGTCAATGTTGTGAGTGGCGCACGTCGATTTGTCAATGAAATGAAAAAAAAGTGGTACGAATGACAGTGCATGGTTTTAGAATGCGTTCAAACATGGTGATCAACAGTGTGCATGTTTCTTTTTTAAAACTCTTTTCGGAATCAGAAATACTTTAATAATGGTCCCACACATGGAAGATTTGGGTGTGACAGTAACATCCAGTTATCTGCTGACTTTGAGTGAGTCGTGTTAGAGCCCGACCACGTAGGGACAGAAAGACCTCTGATACCGAGAAGGAGCTCCGCTGTTTGTCCAGAAGTGGGTAGAGAGGATGGTCATGGTTGTCCATGATGTTTAAAAGTTGTGCTCCAATTTTCTCATGTATAGTCCCACACTGGCAGGTATTTATGTGTGTTTTCTAATTGTTTCCTCACTGCTTCAAATGCTTGATTTCACTGTCCTCCATTCAGTTCAGGTTTTATCCACAGGTGTCGCCTTTTCCCCGATGCGTGATGGATATTTCTAAACCTGCAGGTGGATGCTCTTGAGCTAGTGACATGCTGATGTGACACCTTTATTCTAATGAAGGTCCCTCTCATCCAGACAATAAGTGCATAAACTCCTTCCCATTCTGCTCTGCATGCCGCTCGCCCCCGGACAATAACTATTCTCTTTGCTGACATGAGAAGATTTCTCATGACCTAGATATTAAAAGAAGTTATTGTTCCTGCTTCATCCCTCTTTTTTTTTTCTCTCACAGAAAAGCAGATTTAGTCTTCTGCTTCAGTTCAACAGTGTCCCCTGCTGGCTACGTCTCTTCCCCTCAGGCTTCAGACTGTTAACCTCAGTCCTCATGAAATCTTCTTTAGAATCAAACAAAAATAGTTCAATTACATACTTGGTTGGGAAGCCTTTATGAGACTTTAACCATTATATGGACAAAAAGATGGTATTAAACACACTTTTAAGACACTTTACTATTTGTTCCACATAAATGGCCCTTATCAAGGGAGTTGGCCAATCAGACTGCTTGTATTTAGTGGATTTGGAAAAGGGATTCAGCCATGTTGTCAGGGATTCCTGGGCAAGGCAGTTCATCAGTAGGGCATCTTGGAGTCCTTGTCATGGTCTTTGAATGTCCAATGCCAGAGCTTGGTGAACAGTGCCAGTGAAAGTTTTCAGTGAGTCAGACTTCACGCAGTTCAAGAGTTTCTTCTTGTTGTTGATAACAGGGTCCTGATCGTTTCATCAAGTCGTGAACTATGACTCACTCTGGACTCATTTGCTGCCAAATACGAAGTCGCCAGGGTGAGAACGAGTGTCTTCAAGTCGAAGACTAAGGTTCTCAATTAGAAAAGAATGGAATGCAACCTGTTGCTAAGGGAAAGCGTTCCCTAACCCAAGGTGTTTACGGTAAATTTAAAACTCAGGGTGCCAGGATTTGGTCAGAGAAATCCCGGGAAGATTGTTTTTCTCACAAAAAACAATGACCTTTTTTCATAAGAGCCGAAAGAAGTTTGCTTAAAATCTTATCATAGAACAAGTAAAACTGAATATTATCCAGTGTGTAACTGAACACCACACACACACACACACACACACACACAGCCAAACAGTACTAGTATTAGTCGTCTACTGGAGCTCGCTGCTCTTCTTGATGGACTAAACTTTTTGCTCGTGGATTAAAGCGTATTTATTTATGTTTATCACAATCTTGTCATTTTATTTCGAAACAGGCAGGGCTGTCCTGTAACCATAACAACCCACTCTTCTTCTCTGCTTTTTTTGCATGCTGCTGTCCATCCCTCGAAAAACTACCCCACCTAGTGGATCATATTTTCTACATGTTTGGTTGCTGACTGTTTGTCTCTCCACGGACAAAATGTTTTCACCAACAGGATTTTCAACAGGTTTCTTTTTGGTTCTTTTAACTTTAATCTGATTCAGTTTACAAACTTTACTTTCATTCCTGCTGCTTAGATTCGACATGCTAGGGTAGAGGTCCAGCTTTGTATGCTTTGAAGAACAAAGAGATGAAAACGATGTGAGGCTTTTATCAGAAGATAAACTTATAAGATATACTGTAGGGCAGCAACTAACTATTATTTTAGTAATCGATTAATCTGTCGATTATTGGATCGATTATTCGATTAATCGGATAGACATGACCATTTTATAAATATTACTTTTTCGGCATATTATAGAACGTAATTGTGTAAAACACAACTCATAACCACATAAACAACACGTTGGGTTATTACAGTAAGAGCAAATGTTAATCTTTCTGTCAAATAAAGAGGTAGAAAATAATAAATCTACTTACTGTATACAGTAAAAGTAAATCATAAGCACTCATAAAATGTGCTTTAGTAGTACTGGCTAATAAAACGTCAAATGTAAACTGTTGGATCACATTTGAAAACAATTTGCTCAATTTGCTCTCTACTGCTCCACTTGGAGACCAATTTAAGTGCAGTTGACAGCAAAAACTTTTTAGACGATTAATTGATGACCAAATTAGTTGACAACTATTTTGATAATCGATTATAATCGATTAAATCGATTAACTTTTTCAGCCCTAATATACTGTACTATTTGCTGCGTCTCCTCATTCTTCACATAATGAGTAAATAACCCACCGTAGCCCAGAAGCTTCATCCCGAACTCTGACAGACATCATGAAAACACATCAGAAGCTTCACAGTCTGACAGCTGAAACCAAAACCTGTCAGTTTGACAGCGGCATGCAGAAACGGTCGTAGCGAGAGATTCTCACAGCCAAAAGATCTAACACTGTAAACAGAATCCTCACCCAAGTACAACGTGTGAGAATTCCACTGATGTCTGACTCGGTTTCAATTAGGACCAAATAAACATGCTGCTGGAATCTACATTGAATTGTTTCTTTTTTGCATTGGAAAAAAGTACCACCAGAGGGAGCCCGGGACTTTACCTCATCTGCTTGATTAGAGACACCCGATGGTGATTGCGTGTCTGCCTTTCATCCAAAATGCAAAATTAATAACACAACAAATATAGTTTCTTTTTGCTTTAAAGTCAGGATTGAAAAGAAAGATATTCAGTGATGATTGATTAAACCTTAAAGCGGCTACATCACATATTTATTTATTAAGAATTGATCAGAAATTGTTTGTGGGAACTCACCCTGCAGTATTCGTTGGATCAGTTAAAGATGTCCTCATGGGTTCAGACACCCGGGGTGGTATTTTCTGAGAAGAAGGTTGAGTGCTGAAAAAAGTAAACTCTGCTTTTCATAAACACTAGACTCATGCGAAAATATGAACAACAAAATCATGGAGACATCAACATGTTTGGCTCTATTTCCTTTCTTGATGTTCTTTACTTTGCCCTGATTTTCTACACCTGGTTACTTGTCTCTCATTTATGTTTGCACCTGTGTCTTCTTTTTTGCTTGATATTCCTCCACCCACAAAATGTGGATGTGGCATTTAGTGCTCGAGCTAAACATGATATCTTTTAAACCAATGAAGGAGATTTTAATAAACCTGCCAACACTGATAAAGTTTGTGATATAGGGTAGGCAAATTTACACACCTTGGAGCCTTGGGCCCTGTCCACACGTAGCCAGGTATTTTTGAAAACGCATATATTTTTATCCGTTTTGCCGTCCACACAAAAATGGAGGGTTTTTTTCACTCAAAATTGGCGTTTTTGAAAACTCCGACCAAAGTGGAGATTTTGGAAAACTCTACTTGCGAAAACGGAGATTTGCGTTTTTATGCGTCACTACCTGCGACAAGTAATGCACGCACGTCATTCGTGTGCATCCTTGTCTACAAAAGCAGACAGTGGGCAGCATGGATCCAAGGACCCTGTTGGTGACCCTCTTTTCTTGACTTTTCGGCCACTCTCAACTGCTCTTGCTTCTTGTCGAGGAGCAAATGAGGAGAAATGCGTTGTGATCAGCGATTGTTAATCACATAAGCCTCCTTCCTCCTACACTCAATACTGCCCACTACTGGTCTGGCATGCTAATAACCGCTCTCAGAAGCGTATTTATACGGCTCCGTGGGGACGCGGATAGTTTGAAAACGGTTACGTGTGGATGCGAGCGTTTTTCTAAAATGGAGCACAGCAGACATGCGTTTTCAAAAATACCCGGCTACGTGTGGACATGGTTTTGGTCTAATGCTTTGAGCAATATGTGCCCCAAAACAACATAACCTTCATACAGTATGTTTGCTGCCTGGTCATAAACAGGCGCAAAGATATATTTTCTGCCAGTCCAGAACATTCCTTACACAAGTAGGCACAAAAAAGAGACTCAACTTAGAGACCTTGAGACTCAAAGATATGTTTTCTAAAAGTCCAAATGCAAGAACCAACAGCAGACCTGTCAAGTGATACGTTTCATTTCCTCTTCTCAACCACTCATCACTAATCGGTCTGCCAGAGCCTACCCTGGCTGATTTTAAGCGAGAGGTAGAGTACACCCCGAACAGGCCACCAGTCTGCTGCGGGGCCACAAACACAGACAATCATCCACACACATTCATTCCTAGAGGCTATTTCATAGCAGCCAATCAACCTAACATGTATGTTTTTGGAAAGTGGGATAAAACCGGTGCAACCCGAGAAAGCCCACGCATACACAGACTAGTGTTCCAAGCCTTGTCCCACCTGAGACTCGAACCCTGACCTTCTTGCTGAGTCCATGGTCCTAACCACCATCGTGTAGCCCCTCTAGTGATAGGGTTTTGCTGTATTTTAGTATGAAAAAAAATGGGGTTTTAGCAAATACGGGGATAATGTCTAAGAAAAAGGTGTGAAAGCATCGCCCCAAAAAGGAAGGCATGAGGTTTGTCTTGACAAGTAGCCTTCTCCTAAAGAAACCGGGACAAGTCTGTTTGATTCCCACTGGATCCATGCCTAAGTGTCTTCGGGGAAGACACTGAACTCCCACCATTGGCGCCATCGTGGCCAAGCTGGACGCGTAAAGTTCATACAAGAAAATTATGTTAAAATATTGCAATTTTTATACATAAAAAAAAAAAAAAAAACTAGATGAAATCTTGCTTACAGATGATTTCTTGCTGTGTGTGTAAAAGCCAGGCAGCCATTTTCCAAATGAGTTCATCCTTTCAGAGGCTTGGTGGGCAGCGAAGCCTCGCTGGTAGGAGGTGGGATGTTCTCCTGGTGATCAGAAACATCATGGAGATAAAAAAAAGTCCTCTCACTGATCTATCTGTGCACAAAAGAGTTTTCAGTACTAAACATTTCTGCTGCTTGGACGTGTGGGTGATTCGGAGAAGCAAGAGGGGCTTACGATCCAAGATGTTTATGATTGATTTCCAACCCAGTTAAACCACATCTTCCCTGACCGGTCTGCTTTTTCAGACATACACTTTCATTTCAAAGTATTTAACCACTTAACCAGCATCTGTTGATACGCAGAGTTAACACCAAAGTGCACAAAGAGGCTTTCATAATTTGTTAAACTTCTGAACCGTTTGTCCCTAATGAGGCCACAGGGGGCGCCAGATCCTAACCTGGCTGATTATTGGCGAAAGGCAGGAAGCACCCGGAACAGGTTGCTTCACAGGTTGTTCGAAGCCTCATCCCAAACTCGAACCCATGACCTTCTTGCTGTGAGGCCACTGTGCTACCCACTGCGCCACCGTGCTGCCCGATAAAGACAACAAATATTCATAAAATTTTTCCTTCAAAATTTACATTCTGAGTTGGTCTCAATAGAACTTTTTGACAGGCCGGTGATGATGTCATCACATTTAGGCCTGCTGATTGGAGGTTCAGAGTGAAGCGAGAAGGATTAACACAAAGGATTTTTTATTTAGTTCAATGATAGCAACTTGGTCAGGCAGCTAGGAAAGCCCTGGTTGGGAGGAATGGTGATGACACGACACGAAAGTCAGGGGAGACTGTGTTTAAACAGGCATCAGGCTAATCACCACAGGTGTCTGGGATCAGGCTGGAATCCAGGACACGGAGGAAGATCCAGGGCTCCCTCTGGTGGCAGATGAGGGGATTATGACAGCACTACTGAAGGTCTGTGTATGAAATGAATGGTTCAATCCTGTTAAAATTAAAAGTAAAATGCAAGATGGAAGAGTTTTTTTTTTTTTATGTTTCCAAAAAAAAACCAATTATTCTCTGCTTTTACATCAGATTCATTTATATTTTCCACTTTGTGGTCAAATTGAGCTCTTTTTCTATAATTGGGATTTTCTGATGCAATCCTGTGTAGGATGTCATCAGACACCAGACGTGATTTATTGGCTCAATATTCTGAGGAGATTAAATATAAACTGAAAGTTTCATCACAAAAACTATGCGTATCATATCTTACGTCTCTATTTCCCTCTCAGCTCTACTGCTTTCACATGATCTATGGTCACGGTGACTAAATGAGACTGTGATGAATTAGAACCGCATTCTCTGCACACTTTATATCCGACTATTTTTCATATCCAGGAAACAGTTGATCGTAGCATCTCTGCTTAGCCCAAAGATTAACAGAAAATATGGATTTAAAAGAAGGAAAAACAAAATTTTGAAGGATTGAGGGCCTTGAAAGAGTTCAGCAAATTTCGCTGGAAGCATTGGCTCTTGGGAGAATTTCAGGTTTTATTCTTTTAATGGTTTTTATGGAGAGTGTGGAAAAGAGGTGAAGAAGCGTGTGCAGACAGGCTGGAACGGGGGGAGAAAAGTATCAGGTGTGATGTGTGATAGAAGAGTTTCAGATAAAATCTCGGTTGCAGAGATTTAAGAACAGTTTTTTGTGACGAGGGTCCTGGCTCGAACAAAGAACAATTGGTGAAGATAAAATGACACATCGGCACAGAACGAGGAGAGACACCGACTATTTAACACATAAAGAAGGGAATCTCTGGTGGAAGCAATCTGGGGGGATCAGACCATCACACTTGGGAAGGAAAGAACATGCCTGAAATGAGAGAAGTGTCATGTTTCAAAGTAAAACAGGAAGTGCACCGTAAGATAACACAGGTGAAAGACAAGGACAAAAAGGTGTACAAAATAAGACAAAAAACTGACGAGACATAAGCCTTTACGAACCCTAAGGTCCTCTATTACGGTTCCATTAGTAATACCAAACATTAAAATAAAAACCCATGTGAGGCGTCATTCCAACATTATGGTTCTAGCCTGTGGAACAGCCTACCAGAGGACCTCAGGGCCGCAGAGAGTGTTCACGTTTTTAAAATAGAAACCTCTTAAATTTGCTTCTGACTGACGTCAAACCCCACTTAATGTGTGTGATATTGCTGTGGGGGTTTATCTTATACAGGTGGTTGGGGTCCTGCCTTGTGGCTGAGGTATAGGGACCAGTCTGCCAGGATTGGGAACGTTCCTCACGTCTCTGGCCTCGGGAGATACGAGTGGACTGGCTCCCGGTGTATAATAAAATTTGATTTTACGTACTTGAATACAGCCATGAAACACAAAAAATGAAACATAAAAATGTCAAAAAGGATTGAAATAGATAGCTGAAATTAATTAACACCAGTTTGTAAATTGTATATTTTTATGCTTCAGAAAATACTTTTAAAGGCATTTTGTGAAATTTATATGCTTACAAACGTTGGACAGTCAAGAGGAAGGACCCAAAAGTGCAGGATTAACTCAGGATCAAGAAGTTCAAATAATATAACAGAGTTCAGAAATATGGTCGGTCAGGCACGAGGACCTGGCTAGGAAAGATGACAAGGACCCTATATGGAAGTCTGGGGGGATTGCCCTTAAATAGGCAGCAGGGTCCACAGGTGTGTGGCATCAGAAATCAATCTCAGGTGTCCCTAATCAAGGCGATGAGGAAGGTCCAGGGCTCCCTCTGGCGGCAGGCGAGGGGATTCCAATACAAATGTTGAGTTGAAGGTCAAGTTTTTAAATTAAAGTTCCTCATCACAGACGAGGGAAGTCATAAAATGTTCGGGGCGAATAAAAAACGACCGCTTTGGGAATCATAACCAATTAAATAATTATTGTAGATTTTCTTCTCAGGAAAATGACAAAATGACAACCTGTCTGTGATTGGCTTTTACTGAAATTATACTTGAGATTTTTTTTTACCGGGACACCTCAGAATGTTTTTGAGGGTTCAGTCAGTTTAATTAAAAACAATATGTATATATTTTTAATAATTCGATTGAGTTCGATTACATTCGGCTCTGAGGACGAGGCGTCCCGGCTCTGTTTAGATTTTATTAATCCCTCAGTTTAATCTGTTAGTGTAAATTATTCTGTTTACTACGAAGCCTTCAAACTTTAGGTCGACTATTAAGTCAAAGACTGTATAAAGCAGAACTTGTATGTGTGTGTGTGTGTGTTGGGGCGGTGGTGGGGGGCACAACCTGGTCTCTGAGCGAAGACGTCAAAGATTTGTGTGTCTGTGTGTGTGTGTGTGTGTGTGTGTGTGTGTTTGTGACAAAGATGGAGAGCAAACTTCGGCAAGTGGAGGACGAGGTTGTTCTTCTCATGCTCCATTGAAGCATGAAAAAGAGTGTCGACAACCCGGCTGGGAGCCAAAAGACACACACACATACACGTACACACTCGTTGCTGGTTCAAGAAATATTTTCACCCTCTCTCTCTCCGCTGAGAAGTGCTCTCAGAGGACAAGGAGGAAAAAACAGGCTTCTGAGTCTAAATAAATCAACTTTTTACCATCAGAACGGACTATTTATGTTTGTGGTATCAGACTGTAAACGAGCCGAGGGACAAAATGTCACAAGAATGCCAGGTCATTTTTTAGACAAGCCAAATGTCAAATCATAAAAATAAAAAATACAACATGTATATATGTGTGTATTTCAGGCTTGGTTGGAGACATTTTTTCGGCATTGTATTTGTGGGACACTTTGACCAGATGACCAAACTAACCAATAGGAGCAACTTCTCTACTATGATAATTTCCTTAAGACTCTGAAAAACAGGAAGCCCTAAAGAGGAAATTTGTTTGTGTTGTGGTTCCCTCAACCACCACCAGAGGGAGCCAAGGACCATCTCACCTTTCCCCCAATTCTGGCTGACTTGAACACCTGCATCTGATTGGAACACCTGCACCTACTCTCCCAGCTGCCTATTTAAAGGCAGCCTCACCAACCTTCCTGGTCAGGTCTTACTATCACCTTTCCCAGCCGGGTCACCCTGGTTGCCTGACCATGTTTGTTATTTTGGATTTAGTTGGACTTTTGAAAACCTTAAGTTAATCAGTTTTTCTTTACAGACTTTCCTGCAATAACTAAATAAACCATGTTCCAAGTCCTGCATTTGGGTCCTCCTCTTTCCACCATCCTTCCACACCACGACAGTTTGGAAATCTCGGATCCATGAACGGGTTCTCTGGGTTCCAACCGATGAGTGCAGTTCATTTCAGATGCGGTACCAAAATTCTATTTTTGGTCCCAGCGCCATATCATTAATTTTTACCCCACGTCTAAGTTTCAGTCTTAAAGGTGTTGTTCGTGGTATCAGCGTAACATGGCGTGCCGAGCTTTGTTTTCATTCGTCTTAAAGAGACATCCCATTGGACTGTTTCTTTCACTATTTGGAAAAAGTTGACCTTTGACCAAAAGGGACAACAATGATTGAACAGACTGATTGAGAAATGTGCATCTGTGGTGGGGAGGAATGTTGACTCTATGGGAGCTGTTTTGGAGAGAAAAACAGGGCATCCTGAAAAATCCCCGTCACCCTCTACACGATATGGTCACAACCCAGAAAAGTAAAAGAAGTAACAGGTTCCCCTCATTGCGCTGAAGGATTGAGAGATTTAAAAGGTCACTCATCCCTTCTGCTGCCCTCAGGCAATTTAATTGAACAAATGGGGCTGGAAGGAACTGAGTCCAATGGGGGCAAGAAGAGGAGGGCTGTATCTCATTATTGATATACAGAATATACGTGTGTGTGATTTGTTGCTCCTGGACACCAGAATAAAAATAATAATGCATTGTATTTATCCAGCACTTTTCAGGACTCTCAAATACGCTTCACATATCCATTATTCATTCACTCCACACCAGGTACTGGTAAGCTACTGTTGTAGCCACAGCTGCCCTGGGGCAAACTGACAGAAGCGAAGCTGCCATTTTGCTCCATCGGCCTTTCTGACCATGTTGAGCCGCATTTTGTAATAACGGTGCATTTTGTAATAAATGTCCAAAATGTAATAACTTTTTCATTTCATTTTGTAATAAAGCCGCATTTTGTTATAAACTGCCGCATTTTGTAATAAACTGCCCCAACCCATAATCCTTGAGTTTTAATGCCACACCACCAAAGCGCCCTGCTGCTTTGTACAACCTTTGTACACTAATTGTGTGCTTTCCAACGACGTCCAACCCAAGGCTTCGGCTTAATGTTTCCCTTAGATAGATTGATGGATGGAATCGATCTGCAATGTCTTTAAAATGTTGAGACACTCTGTTAAATGTCCCAAGCATTGACATGTCATCCTCAAGGGTCATTTTGATAATAGACTGAAAGATTTCAGTTGGTAGGACAGGCTGAACAGGGGGTGTAGTCAGAACAGGGTCCTCAGGCTCATCAGGCTGGATAGGTGGGTCAGACTCATCTGGTGAGGCAGGCTGGATAGGTGGGTCAGTCTCATCTGGTGAGGCAGGCTGGATAGGTGGGTCAGTCTCATCTGGTGAGGCAGGCTGCAGTGGTGAAAGTATGTTGTTGTCATATAACTGTCCTGCTTGAGCATCCAAAACATGCTCTTTATTACAAAATGCACCGTTATTACAAAATGCGGCTCAACAGACCATCACCAACCAATCACACACACATCATTCAGACTAGGCAATGTGGGTGAAGTGTCTTGCCCAGGGACACAACGGCAATTTAATCTCAACTGCCGTCCCACCGTGATACCTGGGGTTCCGGCGGTCTCCCATCCAAGTACAGCCCAGGCCCAGCCTGCTTAGCTTCTGAGGTCTGACGGGATCAGGCATTGACAGACTAACAAAAAGAATGTTATGATCCCCTCCCTTGCCACCAGAGGGAACTCTGGACCTTCCCTTATCACCCTGATTAGGGACACCTGAGGATGATTAGTCTGATGACACACACCTGTGGGTCCTGGTGCCTATTTAAAAGCAATCACTCCAGACAGCTTTATCAGGTCATTATCACCAGCACTTTCCCTTCACACCAGGGCTTCCTGGCGGCCTAATAAATTGCGTTCTTGAACTTCATTATATTATTTGAAATTTTGACCCTGAGTTAATCCTGTGCCCTTAGCCTTACTGGACTTTTTGGTTAATTAATCCTGTTTTGTTGTCCTGCATTTGGGTCCTCCTTCTTCCGCATCACAACACAGAATTTCTCCTGCAGGAGTTTAATAAAGTTTTATCTATCATCTATGTGCAGATGACATTGTGATCTGTAGTGAGAGGAGAGAAGAGGTGGAGGAAAAGCTGGAGAGGTGGAGGTTTGCACTAGAAAGAAGAGGAATGAAGATTACTCAGAGTAAGACAGAGTACATGTGTGTGAATGAGAGGGATCCAAATGGAAAAGTGAGGTTACAGGGAGAAGAGATAAAGAAGGTGGAAGATTTTAAGTATCTAGGATCAACAATGGAGAGTGTGGAAAAGAGGTGAAGAAGCGTGTTCAAGCAGGCTGGAACGGGTGGAGGAAAGTATCAGGTGTGATGTGTGATAGAAGAGTTTCAGATAAAATGAAAGGGAAAGTTTACAAAACAGTGGTGAGAGCGGCCATGCTGATTGGTCTAGAGACAGTGCCACTGAGGAAAAGACAGATGCTGTGGATCTCTCTGGGAGTGACCAGGATGGACAGGATCAGAGGAACAGCACATGTTAGAGGTTTTAAAGTCAGAGAGGTCTGACTGAGATGGTTTGGACATGTGAAGAGGAGAGAGAGAGAGGACATCAGAAGAAGGATGCTGGATTTGGAACCACCAGGAAAGAGGACTAGAGGAAGACCAAAGAGGAGGTTCATGGATACAGTGAAGGAAGACATGAAGATAGTTGGTGTGACTGAAGAAGATGCAGGAGATAGGGTTAGATGGAAGAAACTGACTTGATGTGGCGCCCCCTGAAGGGAAATGCCAAAAGAAGAAGAAGAATACAACATAGTACCCCCAAAATAACCTCCTACTTGTTTTGGTTTTACGCAAAACCAAGTAAACACCTTTTGGCAAAAAAAACCCCAAAAAAAAGCATGTAAGAATAAAAAAATAACCAATGAGACTCAAATCAAAGGAAAAACATATTTGGCTGATTTTGCCTGATTGCTTCTATAAGTCTAGCGCTCTCTGGTGGTGAGATGCTCAAACATCACCTGAACCCCTACAGTGAGGCACATCAGTGGATTTTATGACTTTCCTTTTTTTAAAAAATATGCTGATTTTCATTTTTTCCCCCCTCATTTCAGCTTCAAAATTGATTACATCCACTCATGTAATCTCAGGATAAAAGGTAGGTGGATATCTGAGGGTGTTGACACACACACACACACACACACATAGATACTGCTGTGCAGGTTAAATTAGCCTGCTTCACAGCAATGAGCCCAAAGCAGCAGATAAGTGACTGCTGTATTGATTCTGTCTTCTCCACCTCTTTACGTGACAGGGTGGTGTTATTGATCTTCTCCTGGCAGCCATGATTGATCAGCCGGATGATTGAAAATAAATTTCACAGCTGTATCACCCTAGGGTGACGCACCGCAAAACCCATTTAAGTTCTCCTAATTACTGGAGTGTGTAAGAAAGTAGAACACGTCATAATTTAATCCTCAGTAGCTCTGATGAGCTCGACACAGTGAGGCGGTGTATTCACCACAACCCCCCCCACCCCCCCCAAACCCCAACATCTCTCCTGCACCCCAGCAGCTGCCTGTGGGAGTCCCTGTGATGAGACTCCAAATGAGTTTCTTAGTCCGAGGAGCGTCATGGAGGGTTGTTTTGGTTAGACGTGCCCAGTTCATGCATCTTGTTCATCAAGCAGCCCCACCCTGCCTCTAGAACCCTGAATATGGATCATGCCGGTGCCACCTGTCATTACTCATACACAATAGCAAGGTGTCACCGATGTGCAGCATGTCAGTGAAATTTCAAAAAGTGAATAAAACACACACACTGCTCACCAGGAATCCATGGCAACCACTAGAGGCATTAGGTTCCGTTCATCTTCCGCTCATCCGGGGTCGGGTCGAAGGGCAACAGCCACAGACGGGAAGCCCTGGCTTCTCTCACCCCGGCTGCATCCTCCAGCTCACCCGGGAGGATGCAGAGTCCTCCCCTGGCCAGCTGTGAGACAAAGTCTCTCCAGCGGGTAAGGAGTCTGCCTCTTGGTCTCCTCCTGATGGGACGTGCCCGAAACACCTCAACAGCGAGGTGCTCGGGGGGCATCCAGACCAGATGCCCAAATCACCCCATCTGGCTCCTCTCGACCTGGAGGAGGAGCGGCTCGACACCGAGCGCCTCTCAAATGGCAGAGCTCCTCACCCAATCTCTGAGTGATAACCCAGCCACCCTGTGGAGGAAGCTCATTTCGGCCACTTGTATCCGCGATCTCATTCTTACGGTCACCACCCACAGCTGGTGACCATGGTGAGGGTAGGCATGTAAATCCTGGTGACCATGGTGAGGGTAAGAACGTAGATACTGGTTACCACGGTGAGGGTAGGAACGTAGATACTGGTTACCATGGTGAGGGTAGGAACGTAGATCCTGGTTACCATGGTGAGGGTAGGAACGTAGATCCTGGTTACCACGGTGAGGGTAGGAACGTAGATCCTGGTTACCATGGTGAAGGTAGGAACGTAGATCCTGGTTACCATGGTGAGGGTAGGAACGTAGATCCTGGTTACCATGGTGAGGGTAGGAACGTAGATCCCGGTTACCATGGTGAGGGTAGGAATGTAGATCCCGGTTACCATGGTGAGAGTAGGAACGTAGATCCTGGTTACCATGGTGAGGGTAAGAATGTAGATCCTGGTTACCATGGTGAGGGTAGGAACGTAGATCCTGGTTACCATGGTGAGGGTAGGAACGTAGATCCTGGTTACCATGGTGAGGGTAGGAACATAGATCGACTTGTAAATCGAGAGCTTTACTTTTCGGCTCAGCTCTCTCTTCACCACGGCGGACCGATGCAGCGTCCTAGTTGCAACCACTAGAGGGGGTCCAAGTTATCCCCAGCTTGATGTTTTAATATTATTATTAATGTTATAATTAGAGCGACACGGCGGCCTCACAACAAGAAGGCCGAGGGTTCAAGTCCCAGAGTGGGGGTGAGGTTTCAAACACTGGCTTTTCTGTGTGGAGTTTGCATGTTCTCGGTTAAATTAAGACGTGCCAGGGACGCTGTGACACACACATCTTCAAATTCATCGCTCCGGCTTTATCTAAAAAAAAGACTAACACACACACATACACACACACACACGGACACACAGAAAGACAAAGCTCTGCTGTGGTTGTTGGTTGATATGCTGTTTCCTCGGTAACAGGAGGTCTACCTCGTCATCACACAAAGCTGGGTCACACCAGTTCAGCTCTTTGTAGTCATCACCAGTTCTCTGCTGCCGATGATTGGATCACTCTATTGTCTGAGTGTGTGTTTGTGTGGATGTGTGTGTGTGTCACTCATGTGTAATGATCTTTATAATAAAATATGAAGATTTGTTGTAACCGATGCCGTCCAGTGAGGATTAGAATGGTCTCTATGTTACCATGGTGGAGGGGACTGCGTGTCTCTGTGGTTTAATGACCTATAGTCACCCGTGTGAAACAAGTCATACATGAGTGGCCAGACTGAAGGCGGACACAAATCCAGCAAGACGATCCATGGCAAGTCGATGGGTGGCATACAACTAGATACGATCAGACACGATGCACGGCACAGTTCGAGCAGTGTTTAAGAATGAAGTCTCCCGCTTTGGGCGGAGACACCCACAAGCAGGACCTATCCCACGCTCACCTGCCAAGCTCCTGCATGATGAACACTCTAGTGCATTCCATGAACATGATTAGGTATAATGAGGCTAAGCACATGGCATCTCCTGCTGCTCCAGCTGTGCATCTGAAAGCCGCTAGTAGCGATCTGGATGGTCTATTCCCAGTATTGTTTTTTGTTGAACGTATGGAAGAAGTCGGACATCCGGGAACTTTGACAGCTTATGTGTGTGAGCCGTAAAACAAAGCATGACCAAGCCGTACAGGGGTGTATTCCTGGTGGTAATTCCTCTTCATACTGATACATAACCCTAGGTGGTAACACATGAAAGACGCACAATTTACCAGCTGCTTTCTCATGTTTGGAACAGTTTGTTTTACCCCAGCTGTCATGGCGGGTGTTGTCAATTGGCGGATGTGACGTCACGTTACGTCATAGGCACGCCTCATTTTGGCCCCGCCCAAAAATGTCCCTCTTTGTGAAGCCAAAAACTTGGCATCTCTGGATTAAAAAATCCCCTGTACTTCCTCAATAATTCGTGATCTTTAATCCGATGATCTGTATTAGTATCGAATTGTGTTTAAATTAAAACATATTTAATATGACAAAATGTATTATTTTGTTTTTACTGGGAAATGCTTTAAAACCAGATCCGTTTACCACCTCCGCTCATCCTCCAGTGCACATAGGACCTGTTTGTACAGCAGACATGGATGAGGGCTGTAAATATTTACCCTGGACGGCTCTCAGAGAACACGTATGGGATTGTTTTTCTTCCTTTTGACTTCACGTTGACACTAGATGGTGATAATACTCGGGTCCCACACTGCTCAGGGGCAGAGGTGTCAAAAGTACCAACATTTCCTACTCAAGTAGAAGTATAAATACCGAGTTAAAAAACTACTTTAGTAAAAGTAGAAGTATCAACTCAAGTTTTCTACTTAAGTAAAAGTAAAAAGTAACCTATTTTAAAACTACTTAAAGTAAAAAAGTAAAAGTAATTTTCAGAAAAAAAGGAATATTGTTAACAAAAGCGTGTGAACATATTTTTTAACTATTATCACATGCTTTAAGGAGCAGAAAATGTGATAATAAATGAAAGTGTTTTGGTGAAACTTTATGAATCAGAAACATTTATTTCTTAATAATCTTTATTGGAAATCAATTAATGAACACAATCAAATGTATTAACATAAGCAGGGCATTATGTAACGTCCCTTCAGCTACCAAGCTTCACTCTGCATCACCTAATTTAACCAACTTCAGCAGACACAAACACACTCAATGTAAAAAATAAATAAATAAATAAATAAAAATGACCAAAAGGCTTTTTCAAGCCTTGAAGGCAGCTAGTTTTCAAAGTTCTTTGAGGCAATGAATAGTCTTTAACAAGTTGGTAAGTATGGGAGTGCCACATACAGCCTGGGCAGCGTTGCCAGGTGGGAGGTGCTGGATTGTTGTACTAATGACGTAAAATGATTGTATTTTACAAAAAATATCGTACACCCAGTAAAACCACGCCCATTGACAAAATAACACCCTTTACATGCACTCGTAAGGCAGTGGGAGTGAAGGAAACACACAGGAGGCAAAATCCTTGGATTCTTTTTCTAAAATGTTAAGAACTGTAAAAATGAAAAAATAACCAGGGAAATAAGATTTTAAGAAACCCAGAAAGAAACCAGTAGGGGCGGGACTTAGGAGACGGTATATATAAATTTATATACATACATATCTACATATATATGTGTACATATAAGGTTTTTGGTTTTTTTTTTTATGTTAACCCAAACATCTACATTATACAAAATCTAAGCGATGTGTAGTTTTAATCTCCTCAGTCAGTCTTTATAAACTAATCAATAACATTTTGGATGCTTTTAAGCACAAATACTTCATCCACTACTATTTATGGATTAATCAGTTCAATTAGCTTTGTTTCTAAAGATAAAATAGTGCGTCACAGATCAAAATTATTTTTATAAAAATACCATCTACAACATTTTCAGCAAAGACGTTTACAATAACTGCAGACTGAAAATAATAATAATAATAAAACATTTCTTTGCTGTTGTTTTTTTAAAAAAACTGATAATTCAATCAAAGTTCAGTGTTGCAGCATCAGAAACACTTTGATTTCCGAGCCCGCAACAAGTCTTAAACACGCAAACTAACGTTCCTGCTCTTTAAAAGTTTGTGGGCGGGGCTACTTGGCCCAAAGTAATGATTGACTGGAGCTGTCAGCCAATCATTCATCTGTTCCTTTGTTTGATGCATTCAGGGTTGATAAAAAAAATTAAAAAAACTCCGACAAACAGTCGCGGCTTTTTAACGGTGACAAAATGGAGAAAGTAGCGACTACTTTTTAAAAAATGAACGAAGTAAAAGTACAGATAATTGCATAAAAAAGTAGTGAGTAAAAGTAGAAAAAGTTTCAAAAAAGTCTTCTGGACAGTTTAATTCTTCAACGAGACGTTTCGACTTCCATCCGGAAATCATTTTCAATCTGAATGAAATGGACTGGAACCTGGATCCATTTATACTAACCTGAGTAACAGGTAAAAAAAGTGTAAGAGGGGCTCGACCAATGAGAATGTTCCTTAAGATGGCCGTGAATGGCTCCTATTGTAGCCACAGACCAGTAAACAAACCTATTATAAAAATGCTAAAAGCCTAGTGAAAAGAGAAACCTGCTAACGAGAGGCGTGAAACTGAGTCACGAGGTGTCATCTTTAGTCCATGGCTTCAAAAGGCTGCTATAGATACCGGGCAAAACGTATCTAACGCCTCCATTCCGATTCAGTGAGGGATTCTCTTTCATCACAAAAATGGCTTCTTTCACCCCTCTTTCAAACCAACCTTTCTCTCTACTTAGAATCTTCACCTCACTGTCCTCAAAAGTGTGTTTGGTGGATTTAAGATGCAGATGTACAGCAGACTGTGGACCACTAGAGGCTTCTCTTCTGTGTTGGTAAAGTCTTTTGTGGAGTGGTTGCTTTGTTTCCCCAATGTAGTTTTCTTTGCAGCTCCCTTCACTGCACCGGATCGAATAAACTACATTGCTCTGTTTTTCCGTAGGCATCTTGTCTTTAGGATGTACTAGTTTTTGACGTAATGTGTTGACCGGTTTAAAGAAAACCGGGATGTCATGTTGTCTGAAGATTCTCTGTAACTTCTCGGACAGTCCTGACACGTAGGGAATAGAGACTCCATTTTTTCTCTTCTCAGTTTCTGTTTCCCTCTTCTCATGTTTCTTGGACGCTCTCACCCTATTCAGGGCCCATTTGGGGTAGCCACAGACCGAGAGGGCTTTTCGGACATGCTGTGTCTCCTTCTCCTTAGCCTCTGTGCTCGTGGGTACCTCCTCCGCCCTGTGTTGTAAAGTTCTGATGACACCCAGTTTGTGTTGCAAAGGATGATTAGAGTCAAACTGTAGGTACTGGTCTGTGTGCGTGGGTTTCCTGTATACCTCCAGTTGCAAATTCCCGTCCTCCCCTATGATCACAGCGCAGTCTAAAAAGGCCAACCGGTTGTCCTTGGAGTCTTCACGTGTAAACTTGATGTTCGGATCCACAATGTTGATGTGTGAAGTGAAGGCTTCCAGATATTGCTTGTTGATCTTCACAAAAGTGTCATCAACATAGCGGAACCAGTGACTGGGTGGATTTCCTGGGAATGTGCTCAGGGCTTGCTTCTCAACCTCCTCCATGTAAAGATTAGCTACTATGGGGGACACTGGAGAGCCCATCGCACAGCCGTGGATTTGTCTGTAGAAACCACCACGAAACTGAAAGTAAGTGGAGTTGAGACAAATGTCCAACAGGTTGCAGATGTGTTCCGGAGTCAGTTTGGTCCTTTCTTGCAGTGTGGTGTCCCCTTGTAGTCTTTGTCTGACTGCTGTTACAGCTTCTTTTGTAGGGATGCAGGTGAAGAGTGATACAACGTCATAAGAAACAATGATGTCATCTTTGTCTATATGTACATGTTTCACTTTCTCTACAAAATCTTGTGTGTTCTCCACGTGGTGTTCTGTGTTACCCACTAAGGGGGTCAAGATGGTTTTCAGGTATTTGGCTACGTTGTAGGTTATAGAGTCAGTGCTGCACACAATGGGTCTAAGAGGAACATCCTGTTTGTGGACTTTGGGTAAGCCGTAGATACATGGAATGGCATCACCCGGATACATTCTGAAGTACAAAGCTTTATCAATCATGTCGTCCTTTTCCAGCTTCTGTAAATAGTCAATCAACTTCTTTTTGTAGCCACTGGAAGGGTCCCGCTTGAGTTTTTGATAAGTGGAAGTGTCTTCCAGGAGGTTGTTCATCTTGGCTTCATAATCCGTGGTGTTGAGAATCACAGTGCAACGTCCTTTGTCTGCTGGTAGAATGTTTATGCTGTGATCTTTCTGCAGGGCTGACAGTGCTTTCCTCTCCTCTGGTGTGATGTTGGACGGTGGAGGTTTCGCACTGTTAAGTGAAGCGGTGACTCGTAGCCTTAGATCTGCAGCTTCTGATCCAGACAAATTGTTCTTCTTTATGGCTGCTTCTGTGGCTGTGATGAAGTCTACTGTGGGGATGTCTTTTGACGTAACTGCAAAATTAAGTCCTTTGGAAAGAACATCTTTCTCTGCCTGTGAGAGTATCCGATCTGAAAGATTTCTTATCCAATTGTCCTTGCTGATTGCTGATTGCTACAAAATACAAAAAGAAGTTGATTGACTATTTACAGAAGCTGGAAAAGGACGACATGATTGATAAAGCTTTGTACTTCAGAATGTATCCGGGTGATGCCATTCCATGTATCTACGGCTTACCCAAAGTCCACAAACAGGATGTTCCTCTTAGACCCATTGTGTGCAGCACTGACTCTATAACCTACAACGTAGCCAAATACCTGAAAACCATCTTGACCCCCTTAGTGGGTAACACAGAACACCACGTGGAGAACACACAAGATTTTGTAGAGAAAGTGAAACATGTACATATAGACAAAGATGACATCATTGTTTCTTATGACGTTGTATCACTCTTCACCTGCATCCCTACAAAAGAAGCTGTAACAGCAGTCAGACAAAGACTACAAGGGGACACCACACTGCAAGAAAGGACCAAACTGACTCCGGAACACATCTGCAACCTGTTGGACATTTGTCTCAACTCCACTTACTTTCAGTTTCGTGGTGGTTTCTACAGACAAATCCACGGCTGTGCGATGGGCTCTCCAGTGTCCCCCATAGTAGCTAATCTTTACATGGAGGAGGTTGAGAAGCAAGCCCTGAGCACATTCCCAGGAAATCCACCCAGTCACTGGTTCCGCTATGTTGATGACACTTTTGTGAAGATCAACAAGCAATATCTGGAAGCCTTCACTTCACACATCAACATTGTGGATCCGAACATCAAGTTTACACGTGAAGACTCCAAGGACAACCGGTTGGCCTTTTTAGACTGCGCTGTGATCATAGGGGAGGACGGGAATTTGCAACTGGAGGTATACAGGAAACCCACGCACACAGACCAGTACCTACAGTTTGACTCTAATCATCCTTTGCAACACAAACTGGGTGTCATCAGAACTTTACAACACAGGGCGGAGGAGGTACCCACGAGCACAGAGGCTAAGGAGAAGGAGACACAGCATGTCCGAAAAGCCCTCTCGGTCTGTGGCTACCCCAAATGGGCCCTGAATAGGGTGAGAGCGTCCAAGAAACATGAGAAGAGGGAAACAGAAACTGAGAAGAGAAAAAATGGAGTCTCTATTCCCTACGTGTCAGGACTGTCCGAGAAGTTACAGAGAATCTTCAGACAACATGACATCCCGGTTTTCTTTAAACCGGTCAACACATTACGTCAAAAACTAGTACATCCTAAAGACAAGATGCCTACGGAAAAACAGAGCAATGTAGTTTATTCGATCCGGTGCAGTGAAGGGAGCTGCAAAGAAAACTACATTGGGGAAACAAAGCAACCACTCCACAAAAGACTTTACCAACACAGAAGAGAAGCCTCTAGTGGTCCACAGTCTGCTGTACATCTGCATCTTAAATCCACCAAACACACTTTTGAGGACAGTGAGGTGAAGATTCTAAGTAGAGAGAAAGGTTGGTTTGAAAGAGGGGTGAAAGAAGCCATTTTTGTGATGAAAGAGAATCCCTCACTGAATCGGAATGGAGGCGTTAGATACGTTTTGCCCGGTATCTATAGCAGCCTTTTGAAGCCATGGACTAAAGATGACACCTCGTGACTCAGTTTCACGCCTCTCGTTAGCAGGTTTCTCTTTTCACTAGGCTTTTAGCATTTTTATAATAGGTTTGTTTACTGGTCTGTGGCTACAATAGGAGCCATTCACGGCCATCTTAAGGAACATTCTCATTGGTCGAGCCCCTCTTACACTTTTTTTACCTGTTACTCAGGTTAGTATAAATGGATCCAGGTTCCAGTCCATTTCATTCAGATTGAAAATGATTTCCGGATGGAAGTCGAAACGTCTCGTTGAAGAATTAAACTGTCCAGAAGACTTTTTTGAAACTTTTTCTACTATGGATCACTCCTGGATGAATGAGGGACTACACGGATTTGTAGTGAGTAAAAGTAAAAAGTAGGCAAAAAAATAATTACTTCGTTAAAGTAAAGATACCGAGATTTTCTACTTGAGTAAGGTAACGAAGTAATCTTACTTCGCTACTTGACACCTCTGCTCAGGGGTTTGGTCTCCAGTCCTCAAGTAAGAAACTTTTGAGGTATTTGTTTATTGGTTTCTAGAGCTCCCTTCTTCCCCTGTCCAATTTTACTTATGTTTACTACTAACATATAGTCCCACGTCGTCCTGATATCACCTGATTAGTTTACAGCTTATTCAAATTCTTTTCAGCAGGTTTTAGTTAGGGCAACTCCAGAATAGTACAGGGTCCAGCCCCTGTCAAGAGGCGGAACCGCGCACCTCGCGCACCAGCTTGAACTCCTTCCCAGCAAGAGAAGTGACATTGCACGTCCCTAGAGCTTGCTTATGCAGCCAAGGATTTGATCGCCAGGGACCCCGTTGTTGGCTGCCACCCATCTCCTCCTTCACCCAACCCCTATGGCCACTCCTCCAGGTGGTGAGTCCACTGGAAGCTACTCCCTTCCGGGAAGAGCCCGGTGTTGAGCCACTCCTCCTCCGGCTCGAGAGAAGCCAGATGGGGGGCCCCCCGAGCGCCTCGCTGGTGAGGTGTTTCAGGCACGTTTCACTGGGAGGAGTCCAAATGGCGGACCTCGGACCCGCTGGAGAGAGTATGTCTCACAGCTGGCTGGGGAACGACTCAGGATCCTTCTGGGTGAGCTGGAGGATGCAGCCGGGGTGAGAGAAGCCTGGGCTTACTGTCTGAGGCTGTTGCCCCTGTGACCCGGCCCCGGATAAGAAGAAGACGACGGAACGAAACCGATTCAAAGAGTTTGTTCACCCAAGAGAGTTCTTTGCTCTCCTGCTGGAGATCCCCTGGTGGTTTGCAAAGTCTAAGAAACCAAAGATGCGTTCTACCATCTCTAGGAGTTTTGGATTGTAAAAAACAATGGTTGTCCTTTGAAAGTTTTATTTATCTGTTAATAAAACACACACATTCAGACATTGAGATTGGTCTCTAAAGAAACAAAAGATTTGGATTAGAGTCTGTACATTGCCAGAGTCCTAGAATAGACAGTGAATAGGGGGTTTCTAAAGTCTCCAATGGACCAATTGTAGTTCCAGAGTTCTAAAGAACCTAACTGTACTTCTGAGAGTCTCTAAGAGTTCAAAGGTTGTTGGTTAAGTCTTCAAGAGTAAAATTATGGTTCCTAGAATATCCACTGGTACAATGTTGGTTTCTTGAGAAAGTCAAATGATCATTTCTGGAGTTTCCAAGAGTTTTACAGTGGCTTTTAAAGTTTCTAAGAGTTTTCATGGTGGAGTCAAACAGTGGTTCCTGCTGTCTCTTATGGTCCAAAGTTTGTTTCCATGGCCACCAAAAGGCGTGTAGCGGTTTCTGGAGTCTTTAACAGTCTCAAAACAATTTTCTTTTTCTTGAGTGAAATGGTGACTTCTAGAGACTCTAAGACATACATGGGAAAACTATGGCCTGTGGGACACATGCGGCCCCATTAAACAGTTTAATCCGGCCCGTCGAACTTGAAAAAAAAAATATCCTTGCTTTATTTCGCCTGCAATTATGATGTTTCCTCACTAGATAGTGTACCCTGGATATATTGATTTTGTTGAGAAAACAACAACAGTGTAACAGCATAATGTTGCATCAAGCGCTTAGATTTCAAACCTAGCGTCGCTAAATGCACGTTTTTAAGCGCTATCGCACTAGATTTCAGACCTAGTGTGTTAGATTTTAAATTTAACGCTCTTGATGTAACATTTAGCGCTTGTTTAAAATCTAGCGTCATTCTATCGGTCTAATCTAGAGGTTACCAAAGCATGCCATCCATCTGATCCTGTTCTGGTGTCCTGGTCAAATGTTAGAACTCAATCTGGCCCGCGAACCAAAAAGTTTACCCACCCCTGATCTAAGACTTCCATGGTTGTTCTGAAAGCCCCTGTGAGAATTGGGGTGTTGATTTCTAGAGTCACACATTAGATAATAATAATTATTAGTCTACAGTTCCTCCAAGTTGGGACGTGACAGCCAGTTTTTTAGATTGCAATGTCTCTGTCATGCTAAAATTTTACATATTGGATTGATTTTATATCAGTGATTTACAGATGGGACACTGGTTGGGGCTGAATCATGAGAATCACTCGGAGGTGTGATAACATCAACTCATAAAGACCAAACCTTCATCTTCCTACAGATTGAACTCACAATGTGACAATCTTATCACAAAACAGCTGGGGTATAATATAAACAGATGGAGTTCTGCTTTTTCACCACTAGAGGACGCTCAGAGTGAAGAAGCAATGAAAGCAGTGAGCACACAGTCCTTTCCAGTTACCATTTAAAATCCTGCTTTTATTCTCTAAAACTTCAGAGACAGGTAGAGTCCATCCTTCCTGTAAGCAGTAAGAGGCAGGGTACACCTGGACATGGTGCCAATACTTCACAGGAACAGTTACTCTCAAAGCTTGGAGTATTTTATTAGAGATTAAAGAGCCTTGAATGCTTATGTTTAAGTTGGCGGGAAGAAAAATCCAGTGAAAATAATATTCACATTCAAATTTGGTTAAAACTTTATTTTGAGTTTAGTTACTTTGACCTCTTTTTAGAACACTAGAACCCCCGCAGCCGTCAATATGACTGCACGTCGTTTTAATATGCTAATTAGAAACACAACATGGGAGGCTGACCTTTTATGACTTTTAATATAAACATGTTTTCTATTTTTTATGTGTTTTTTGTGTTCTAAAAATAAACATTTCAAAATTTATAAGCATTTTATTTCCCACAACCTGCTGCACCCCGCAGCAGCTGGGAGGAAGCGTGCATTGGAAGTTGTTGCTATGGCAACAAACACATTGCTATGGCCACACACAAATGTGTGTTTATACAGTATATGTAGAGAGAGAGACAAGGAGGACTCTGACGCCATTACAGAAACATTTTAGAAAGGTTGAGTGAGATCATATTGAAGAGACACCATGAAGAGAGTCTGAATAAAGTCAGCCATGTTTTCTAGATAAGTCTTAAAGTTCAGGTTAACATATTGGAATATAGCCGATTTATAACGAGGACATTTCTAAAGCAGCAGCGCAAAATGCGAAAAAAAAAAAAGTAGGCTAATGACGGATTACTTTGGTGTTTGCTTTTTATTCTAGGTTTTAAAAATATTTAACATTTTATCATCATTATTACTTTAAAAATTGAGTGGTTTAAAAGTTTATTTATGAAATAAAGCAGCGCAAAATATGAATAATTACATAAGCGGTCACATTGACTATCATGGTGCTTGCAGGTACATTTGGAACACAGCAGTCCTAGTGTTAAATAAAAATATTTTCTTAGTAAACACCCTGTACCTGTCTGTCTCACTCCTCAGTCCATCACGCTGTACTAAACCATAGTTAGCAGGGATACAGAATATAATTCTCATTCCAACAAAGTTGGACCGATTCTGTTCGTCACTTTTATGGACAGAATATCTAGGTGCAGCCGAGGCGTTGGAGGGATCCAGTTTGGTGACCTCTGGATCGGATCTCTGCTTTTTGTGGATGATGTGGTTCTGTTGGCTTCATCGGACCGTGATCTCCAGCTCTCAGTGGATCGATTTGCTCCCGAGTGTGAAGCGGACGGGATGGGAATTAGCGCCTCCAAATCCGAGACCATGGTCGTCGCCCGGAAAAGGGTGGAATGCCCCCTGCTTGGGTCAGGGACAGGGTCCTGCCCCAAGTGGAGGAGTTTAAGTATCTCGGAGTCTTGTTCACGAGTGGGTGAAGGATGGAGCGGGAGATCGACAGGCGGATCGGTGCGGCTTCAGCAATAACTAGGACGCTGCATCGGTCCGTCGTGGTAAAGAGAGAGCTGAGCCGAAAAGCAAAGCTCTCGATTTACAAGTCGATCTACGTTCCTACCCTCACCATGGTAACCAGCTGTGGGTGGTGACTGAAAGAATGAGATCGCAGGTACAAGCGGCCGAAATGAGCTTCCTCTGCAGGGTGGCTGGGCTCTCACTCAGAGATCGGGTGAGGAGCTCTGCCATCCAGGAGGAGCTCGGTGTCGAGCCGCTCCTCCTCCAGGTCGAGAGGAGCCAGATGGGGTGGTTCGGGCATCTGGTCAGGATGCCCCCCGAGCGCCTCGCGGGCGAGGTGTTTCGGGCATGTCCCACCAGGAGGAGACCAAGACGTAGACCCCAGACCTGCTGGAGAGACTATGTCTCACAGCTGGCCGGGGAACGACTCCGGATCCTTCCGGGTGAGCTGGAGGATGCAGCTGGGGTGAGAGAGGTGTGGGCTACCCGTTTGACGCTGTTGCCCCCAGGACCCCAAAACAAGCGGAAGATGACGGAACGGAACAAAGTTGCAATATTTGGGAAATATTTCATTTTCCATTCTGCGAAACGTCAATACGTTATGCGAAGAACGCAAATAACGAAGAAAAAGAAAACATAAATGAGGAAAGACTAACACCCTAAAGCTGATTGTCTAAATACTCGAGGTTTAGCAACCGTGGGCTACATCCCGATTTCACATTATTTGCGATAATAATCAATCCCAGAATCCTCTAGTAGTTCCTCCTCCTGACCGTTTACTACATTAACTATAGATGAGTGGTGATGTGAACTCCAGCAGACATCCTCTCTGTTCCATTAACATCTCTACATGTTTCGCTTCATCAGCCGTTCTCCTGAAAGCACCACATTAACATATGTTCTGTACGTATCAGAGGCTGTAAAAGCCCACCTGAGAGAGTGTGTGTCGTACTCAGAAAACACTCTCCCACTTTGGGGTGATGTGCCTTTAAATGAAAGTGTGACGCCAACATCAACAAGCAGGAGAAAATTGCTCGCCAAGTTCTTCTGAATAAGAAGTGATTCATTCACAGTGAGAGAAGCAGAAGGCCGCTGCCCACACACAGTCTGAGTTCAGTGAGAGGGATCAGCTGAAGAGGCTCCGTTTCAGAGCCAATTGTTGTCCAAGATTCAGGAGGGAGGATGTACCCGAGGGTCATGTACCAGATTCTGTGCCACAGCTTTTTATGGAGTCTGCTTTGTCATGAGCAATGTCGGAAGAAGGGAACGGTGTTGTGATGTGGAAGGAGGAGGACCCAAATATAGGACATCAAACAATATTTATTAAACCAAGGATCAGCAAAGCTGTAAGCAAAGAAAAGAGATCAAAATGGTTATCAAAAGAGTCAATCTTAGTCCCAAAGGATATCCGTCGGGTTGGGAGTCAGCCAGGGTTGGAAGGCATGAGGACTCGACAAGGAATGCTGGTGAGGCTGCCTTTAAATAGGCAGCAGAGAGATTAGGAGCAGGTGGTCCAATCAGGTGCAGGTGGTCCAATCAGGTAGGACTGGGAGAAAGGTGAGATGGTCCCTAGCTCCTTCTGGTGGTGGTTGAAGGAACCACAACAAACGGATCTAAATTGTTTCCACAAATTTGGCATCATGGAATTGCTCAGGATCTAGAGCAGGGGTGTCAAAGTCCGGTTCGCGAGGGCCGGTGTCCTGAAGGTTTTCAATGTGGTCCCGGTTCAATACATCAAGTGAAATCAACAGCCAATCAAATTTAGGACAAGGACTTGGTATTTTCTCAGGAGCATGAGTCCCTTGAGATGCATTGAGATAAGTCTATTTTTCGAGGAGGTCCTCATCCTAACTCACATGTTTTTGGAGGGTGGGAGGAAACCCCCACATACACAGGGAGAACATGCAAACCCCCACACAGAAAGCCCAGTGTTTCAAATCTTAGATTAGATTTACTTTTCCCACACTTGGGAAATTTGTGAAATCTTGTACCCCGAGAAAAATTTGTAAAATCTTGTGCCCCACCTAGGATTGGATCCCACAGCCTTCTTGCTGTGTGGTTACTGTGCTACCCACTTCGCCATCGTGCTGCCATTCCACAATAAACAGGACCAGGTGTGTAGATCCAAAAACACATGGAAAGCCTTCAGGACACCGGCCATCCAGGACCTGAGTTTGACACACCTGATCTGGATACCACCAGCCCGTGGATCTCAACATGGTTTAATTTCCGTTTTGACTTCGGAATTCAAAGTTGAATCCAAACCGTTCTGTAAAAACAATCGCGGTCTGTTGATACCGACATATTCCGTATCTACTTCAGATCATTTTGAATCCGTACATGAACAAAATCAAGACAAAAAAAACCCAAAAAAAACATTAACTTAAAACATGTGTTTGCATGAGTCCGTGTAATTTATGGCGGAAAACAGAACGGAAAGTCCAGCGGTGAGATGCTCACTGTTTGGAGAAAGAAGGGGGTTTCCTCAGAGGAATGTGCGGAGATGCTGTTCGGACAATAAATTCCACGTCAAAAAATATTCCGATGTGAGATAAAAAAAAAAAAAGAATCTCATACGACTTTCTTCTCAATTCCTGAAATGTATTCCTTCACACGTCCAATTAAATGAAAACAATGGGTGTTTCTTTACTTTCAAACCGACTAAATACGAGAGAAAGAACGAGCTTTAATTTGATTTCTCTTTGCAAACGGTAAACGTCTAACTTTCCAAGTTTGGAATTCCCCTCTTAAAACAGAAATTGCATGGTATCAAAAAAACACCGACCATAATACTCCCTCCAGCAAACCTTACACTTGCCACAATGCAACCACATAAGTGCAGTTGTCAGGCCAACAACCAAACCCAGACAAGAGAGGCGTGAATCATCACTTCAGAGAAAGCATCTCCATGGCTCAAGAGTCCTTTTGAAGCGTGTTTGATACAGGTTACCATAGAAACCAACTCCATTTTTTCCGATCTCTAAGGATTAACTGTAGAATCACAGATCTGTGTTTCTGTCCTGGCTTACTATATCCACTCTACCCTTGACTTTTTCCTGGCTTTCCCGCCCTATGGCCCCTCATCTTGTCACTGGCTTTTCTCGCCTATGCTTCGAGCTAGCGTTCATTTCCGTCTGGATGAAGCCCATCTGTTTTTTAAAGACATGGCTGTTGAGTTAGTCCCTGAGTGTTTCTGAAACCAGGTGTTTGTACAGTCTGTCTACATTCATGTACCGTACCGGTTTGGACCGCTGCTCTTACTTTTCCTCAGCAGCAGGAATGTTAAGAGTTTAATCCCAAACATTGTCTCCGGGCTGTTGTTCCGACTGCCGGAAAGCTCCGACAGGGATCTGCTTTCAATCTCAGCGTGTTCTTTACTTTTTACAGACGGGGGATTAGGAGGCAGTGACGTTTTAAAATATGTGAATTGACTTCTGATCTAAAACTTTGGAGTGATTAAAAACGACACGGTAGTTCACCTACGAAGGTTCGGTAAATTGAGTCTGGAACGCGACAAATTATAACATACAGTATCTCGTAAAGAGCACTTCAAGAGCAGAAGCAAGCTGGAATTAGTAAATCAGTTGATTTGAAAAAAAGAACATGGATTTGATGAATTTTGATAGTAGCCTTTCATGAATACAGAGCGCCCCGCTGGTGAGGTGTTTCAGGCTTGTCCCACAAGGGGGAGACACAAATGTAAGCCCCGGACCCGCTGGAGGGAAAAGTCCAGATGGCCAGTGGTGGACGGCCATCTGTAAAAGTACCAATAAAAAAAAATCTACTTAACTAAAAGTACAAAAGTATTTGGTGTAAATTTTACTTTTTAAGTAAAAAGTAAAAGTATTTGACCATAATTCAAATGTTTTTTTTGTGCTATAGGGTCACAGATAAATACTCTGCAGGGGCGGATCCAGGAGGGGACGTGGGGCACGCAACCGCTACCCATTTTTGGTCAACAAAAAAAAAGAAAAAGAAAGGAAAGAAAATGGGACTACATAGTCAAGCTGTCCCCTAGCAGGCCCAGCGAATAGGCCACCAAAATGCAGGAAAATGACTGCTATTTTTCAAAATGTTCTGGAAGGGAGGCCCCCAGTTGCCCTATACTGGCTTTTTCAATGACCTCAGACCCCGTCCCCCCTCTAGAAAATCCTGGATCCGCCCCTGCTCCGTGTAATGATGACTCGACTTTTTATTTAAAAGTAAACACAACGAACAACGATCTTCTGACTCTTTTTCAATTTGTACTATACTTGATGTTAATTTTTTGCGGCGAATGAATGCGGAAAATGTTTACTCTTGATTCTGATTGGTTCTCGATTCATTACTTCTTCTCCCTCTTGGAGACCACAGGCGATCAACAGCTCCCGATTTTGGTGATGCGGCTTCAAAATGCGCTAAAAAAAAATTATATTTTTCAAATTCCTAACTGAAAATGTAACAAAAATACAAAACACACTTTTAAAAAGTAGCAAAGTGAAAGTACAGATATTTGCTCTAAAAATGTAATAAAGTACAAGTAAAAAGTACAGGTGGAAAAGTTTAAGTATCTCGGGGTCTTGTTCACGAGTGGGGGAAGGATGGAGCGGGAGATCGACAGGCGGATCGGTGCGGCATCAGCAATAACTAGGACGCTGCATCGGTCCGTCGTGGTAAAGAGAGAGCTGAGCCGAAAAGCAAAGCTCTCGATTTACAAGTCGATCTACGTTCCTACCCTCACCATGGTAACCAGCAGTGGGTGGTGACCGAAAGAATGAGATCGTGGGTACAAGCGGCCGAAATGAGCTTCCTCCACAGGGTGGCTGGGCTCTCACTCAGAGATCGGGTGAGGAGCTCTACCATCCGGGAGG
The DNA here is from genome assembly GCA_902685375.1 of Neostethus bicornis. Taxonomy (NCBI): domain Eukaryota; kingdom Metazoa; phylum Chordata; class Actinopteri; order Atheriniformes; family Phallostethidae; genus Neostethus; species Neostethus bicornis. The sequence goes on along the minus strand of CACRXE010000066.1, from coordinate 2,258,512 downwards.
AGCTCGGTGTCGAGCCGCTCCTCCTCCAGGTCGAGATGAGCCAGATGGGGTGGTTCGGGCATTTCGTCAGGATGCCCCCCGAGCGCCTCGCTGATGAGGTGTTTTGGTCACGTCCCACCGGGAGGAGACCAAGGGGCAGACTCTGGACCTGCTGGAGAGACTATGTCTCACAGCTGGCCGGGTAACGACTACGGATCCTTCCAGGTGAGCTAGAGGATGCAGCCGGGGTGAGAGAGGCCTGGGCTGCCCGCTTGAGGCTGTTGCCCCCGTGACCCGACCCCGGAAAAAGCGGAAGATGACGGAACGGACGGAACAGTAAAAAGTACATGTCTCAAATTTTACTTAAGTAAAGTACAGAAACACAATTTTTTTACTTAAGTACAGTAACATTTACTTTGTTACGTTCCACCACTGCAGACGGCCTATTCCCAAGTCTCACAGCTGGCCCCGGGTGAGCTGGAGAACCCAGCCGGGGTGAAGAAGCCTTAGTCTGAGGCTGTTGCCCTCGCGACCCGGCTCTGGATAAGCGAAAGACAACAGAACGTAATAATTACTGTACATCTGGTAACATTTTTGAAAACACTGTCTCTGAATAGATTCTTCAAACATGATGATGTGTGTTTAGATGCAGCAGCGTCCTCACAGTATGGAGGCAAAGTAGAACAAAGCAAAGCACCACAGGGAAGCAAAGCTAACCCCATCCATGCCCGAGAGCCAGTATGACGGGAGTGAAGATAGATGGAAGGTCGTCCCTGTGACGTCAGCTCAAACCTCAGTCAAAACATCAGCAGCTATTTATAACATCTTCATCTCCACGTGTGACGGCATATCTCTGTTTGCCTCCTCTCTCGCTCACTGTTGCCATGGAGCTAGGGATCAAAGACATCGTGGGAAAGAGCGGGGGCATGCTCAGATGGGCATGTGTGGATAAAAGAATGTTTGAGCGCTCTCAACGAAAAAAGGTGACCAGAAGAAGCAGAAAGAGCAGGAACCTGATTGTACACACTTACGTTTATAAATACATGGTCCTGGGTGAATACTCCATTCTGATTGGCTGCAGCGTGTCCTGGACCCAGATGTGGGCAAACATTTTGATTCGCGGGCCACATTGAGTTCTAACATTTGACCAGGGGGCCGAAACAGGAGCAGACGGATGGCATGCTTTGGTAACCTCTAGATTAGACCAATAGAATGGCGACCGATAGAATCTAGCGGTGCTAGATTTGAAATTTAAGCGCTTGATGTAACATTTTGCTTGTTTTAACATCTAACACGCTTGTTTACGTTTGTGTATTGGCCCTGATGGCTTTCCATTTCTGTGCACACTGTTTATTTTGACAGCGTGGACATCACGGAGACACACACATTTTAATGGGAGCAGTGTTGTTGTTTCTTTGGCGCCATCTAGTGACGAAACATGAGAACTACAGGGAAATAAAACATAAACAAGGTTTATTTATTTTATATTTTCAAGTTTGGCGGGCCGGATTAAAAAGTTTAATGGGCCGCATGTGGCCCGCGGGCCATAGTTTGCCCATGCCTGATCTAACCCCTGATCTCATTTGATGAACCGGTTTGGAGCTTTTTATAAAACACACATTCTTATCTTCATTCTAATTAGACTTTTTGTTTTCTTCTCATGCAGGAGAAGAAGAAGAATACCTTCAATGTTCCCTCTCCATTGCACCGCAGCAGGCAGCCACAACGGTGCCAATGGTGGGAGCAACTAAGGGATTGGGTGTCTGCTTCAGGGACACTTAAGAAGGGATTAGTGGGATTCGAACCAGCTTCTCTCAGTCCAAGGACAAACAAGTGGCCGAAATGAGCTTCCTTCACAATGTGGCTTTCACTCAGAAATCGGGTGAGGAGCTCTGCCATCCGGGAGGAGCTCAGTGTCGAGCCACTCCTCCTCCAGGTTGAGAGGAGCCAGATGGGGTGGTTCGGGCATCTGGTCAGGATGCAGCTCACCTAGCTGATGAGGTGTTTCAGGCACGTCCCACCGGGAGGAGACCAAGGGGCAGACTCCGAACCTGCTGGAGAGACTATGTCTTACAGCTGGCCGGGGAACGACTTGGGATCCTTCCGGGTGAGCTGGAGGATGCGGCCAGGGAGAGAGAAGCCTGGGCTTCCTGTCTGAGGTTGTTGGCCCTGCGACCCGGCCCCGGTTGAGCAGAAGACGACAGAATGGAAAAATATTGCAGGGCCCTATGTTTTAAAAAAATGTGCTACCTGTGATGGCAGCAGGTCCATGTAGCTCTAAGAGCTGAGCTCCTTCATCAGCTCCTTCATGTGGAGTCTTCATGGACGTGTGGAGATGTTCTGAAGGAATGAAGACAGGATCTTCTGAGTGACATCATCAGTGCTTCCTGTCTGAACATACCCGGCTTCACTATGGAACTCAAGATGGTGGACTGCTGGTGTTGTTCCACCACAGTGAAGGATCAGCATGTGGAGCTTTTAGAGACAGTTTAACATCTTATTATGATTCACTGGAGATGAAAAACATCGTTGTCATGGTAACCTTGAACAGAGGCTTTTCCAGCTTTGTTCCACCATGCTGCTATTCTAGCTCCGCCCCTTTAGACTCAGCAACACCTAAGTCTATTTGGTTTGACTGAAGCAGAAAATGGAAACTGGAAGATTGAAGGTGATAAAACAGAAATAGTTTGGATAAAATGAGCCAGACGTCTGGGTCTGAGTGGGCGGCGGGGCGCGGGAGGTGTAACACCCCCTGATAAGCCTGGTCTTGTGGCCCTACAAGAGAGGGAGAGACTGACCAAACCCAGATCCACGCAGGGCTAGAGAGCAAATAATGCTTCTATTGTCACATCTATTTACATCCCGTTTACAGCCTGTGTCACCCATCCTGCCTCACACCGCAGCCACCCCCTCCCTTTATCTTTAAAGGGGCTATAAATACAGCGCACCCTCTCCCACATGTGAACACTTGAGCTGCTCTGACTGGCAGCACCCATGGGAAACTCAGAGAAACTCATCTCCTCAAGTTTGACTCTTTAAGTCTTTAAGCTTCACGTTATCGGAGCAGCGAGAGGCAGGATACACCCTGAACAGCTCGCCAGTCTGTCGCAGGGCCCCATTAACCCACCCCACTCCGTCTGCTTTAAATCATAAACTATATTAAGATTAAATGTTTGAGATCAATGTGATAAAAAGTTGAACCAGTCAGACGTCGTACATTTTTGCGGCCTCAACTTTTGATTGGATGATGCTGAAAACAATCAGTTAATCTATAGTTGGTACTGATGAAGCTGGATATACTCCACAATTTCAGGATGTTTCAAATCAAATCAATTCACAGACAAAATTTCCGACCCTCACCATGGTAACCAGGATCTACGTTCCTACCCTCACCATTGGTCACTAGCTGTGGGTGGTGACCGAAAGAATGTGATCACGGATACAAGCGGCCAAAATGACCCTCAAAGATGTCCACATTCTGTGAGCGGAGGGATAAAAAACAAAAACCCAAACTGAATCCTTTGAACCTCCGTGAAGCTGGCCCCATTTAAATAAATATATGAAGAAAAACAAACAAAAATATGTTTTTTCCGTAAAAAAAAAAAAAGAAAAGTTTGTGCTATTTTAGTTGTTTTTATTTTAAGAGATACAATTTGGACGGTGATGTCATCAAAGATGGCGTCATCAAATATGACGACGCCCGGAAATAAATGAAGGTCTGGATGGCGTCATCGTCCAAATCCGTTCTGTTCCGTCGTCTTCCGCTCATCCGGGGCCGGGTTGCGGGGGCAACAGCATCAGACGGGTAGCCCAGGCTTCTCTCAGCCCGTCTGCCTCCTCTAGCTCACCTGGAAGGATCCCAAGTCGTTCCGCAGCCAGCTGTGAGACATAGTCTCTCCAGCGGGTCCGGGGTCTGCCTCTTGGTCTCCTCCCGGTGGGACGTGCCCGAAACACCTCACCAGCGAGGCGCTCGGGGATGCCCGAACCTACCCATCTGGCTCCTCTCGACCTGGAGGAGGAGCAGCTCGACACCGAACACATCCCGGATGGCAGAGCTCCTCTTACGATCTGTGTTAGAGCCCAGCCACCCTGCGGAGGAAGCTCAATTCGGACGCTTGTATCCGGGATCTCATTCTTTCGGTCACCACCCACAGCTGGTGACCATAGGTGATGGCGTCATCGTCCAAATCGTATTTCTTAAAATAAAAAAAAAACTAAAATAGCACAAACAAATTTTACTTGACTTTTTTTTTTTTTTTTTTTAAGATGAGCCAGCTTTATGGAGGTACCCCTTGACCGCTTCCGCTGAAACTCAAAATTCTTTCCATATCAAGTGGCATTTTTAGGTCCCACTCTCCGTGACACGCATGTCCCAGACCGGCAGGTGGAATCCAGATTACCTGCCAGAACAAACAGAACTATTTCCTCTTCATTCCGTTTTTTTTTCAGCGGAATCGGTCGTCATGTGAAGATGATCTCGTCGTATATTTTTATTCACCATTGAATTTTTTTTACTTGTGAGATTCACAAGATCTGATCCCTTCAGGACATAGAGCCGTCGGCGAAATCGTAAAGTTGGTAACTAGGCGGATCCCTTCTAGGGGCATGGGACCAAATCTTACCCTGGAATAAACGTCAAGACACCCATAAAAATACCCCCGTTTAGCCTCATTTGATCTGAAGCGTGTACATAAAGCTTCCTTTCATGGTGTTAACATAAACATAGAGTCATGTAGATGGCCGTCGAGGAGATCAACTCGGTCCTAAAAAGCAAAGCTCATTATTGACACTAGTATTGTGGTTGATAACGAAGAGGAACGACACAATACTCTGAGTTCTGAAAACAATCGGTTCTTTGTTAAAGGTCCCGCCCCCCCCTGAGGGACGAAGAACTCCGGGTTATGCAGTGAAACATGGAAATGTGTCATGTGAGGTGGCATTGTTTAGAACACGGAATATTTACAATGCAAAGAGGAGTTCGGGACAGCCTGGGAACTGATTTACATCTTACGTCAGCGATTAAAGCCGTAACATTTAGAACAAACACGATGTAAAAAAAAAAAACAGTGTGAAAAACCCGTTTAGAAAGATTTTATCATATCAGGTTCAGCAGGTTGACCCAAAGGTGTTTGTTCTCGATTTGAGTCCGATTTTACCTTTTTTTTCTGTTTTTTTTTAAAGGTGTCCCACAAGGTTCCGCTTTGGGCCCACATATGTTTTCTGTACTGTCTTCTGCCTTTTTTTTTTTTTTTAATTCCGTTCCGTCCGTTCCGTCATCTTCCGCTTGTTCCGGGGTCGGGTCGCAGGGGCAACAGCCTCAAACGGGCAGCCCAGGCTTCTTTCTCCCCAGCTGCATCATCTAGCTCACCCGGAAGGATCTCAAGTCGTTCCCCGGCCAGCTGTGAGACATAGACTCTCCAGCAGGTCCGGGGTCTGCCCCTTAGTCTCCTCCCGGTGGGACGTGCCCAAAACACCTCGCCCGCGAGGCGCTCGGGGGGGCATCTTGACCAGATGCTTGAATCATCCCATCTGGCTCCTCTCGACCTGGAGGAGGAGCGGCTCAACACCGAGCTTCTCCCGGATGGCAGAGCTCCTCGCCGGATCTCTGAGTGAGAGCCCAGCCACCCTGAAGAGGAAGATCATTTCGGCCGCTTGTACCCGCGATCTCTTTCTTTCGGTCACCACCCACAGCTGGTGACCATGGTGAGGGTAGAAACATAGATCCTGGTTACCATGGTGAGGGTAGGAACGTAGATCCTGGTTACCATGGTGAGGGTAGGAACGTAGATCCTGGTTACCATGTTGAGGGTAGGAACGTAGATCCTGGTTACCATGGTGAGGGTAGGAACGTAGATCCTAGTTACCATGGTGAGCGTAGGAACGTAGATCCTGGTTACCATGGTGAGGGTAGGAATGTAGATCCTGGTTACCATGGTGGGGGTAAGAACATAGATCCTGGTTACCATGGTGAGGGTAGGAACGTAGATCGTGGTTACCACAGTGAGGGTAGGAACGTAGATCCTGGTTACCATGGTGAGAGTAGGAACGTAGATCCTGGTTACCATGGTGAGGGTAGGAATGTAGATCCTGGTTACCATGGTGAGGGTAGGAACGTAGATCCTGGTTACCATGGTGAGGGTAGGAATGTAGATCCTGGTTACCATGGTGAGGGTAGGAACGTAGATCCTGGTTACCATGGTGAGGGTAGGAACGTAGAGCCTGGTTACCATGGTGAGGGTAGGAACGTAGATCCTCGTTACCATGGTGAGGGTGGGAACGTACATCCTGGTTACCATGGTGAGGGTAGGAACGTAGATCCTGGTTACCATGGTGAGGGTAGGAACGTAGATCAACTTGTAAATCGAGAGCTTTGCTTTTCGGCTCAGCTCTCTCTTTACCATGACGGACTGATGCAGCGTCCTAGTTATTGCTGATGACGCACCGATCCATCTGTCGATCTCCCGCTCCATCCTTCCCCCACTCGTGAACAAGACCCCGAGATACTTAAACTCCTCCACTTGGGGCAGGACCCTGTCCCTGACCCACAGGGGGCATTCCACGCTTTTCCGGGCGAGGACCATGGTCTCGGATTTGGAGGCGCTAATTTTTCAAATTCAAATAAATAAATAAATGAATTACTCTATTCATCCCTCATCGGGGAAATTTGTGTGCTCCACTCCTTACACCGCAGCAGGCTGCCCTTCAACGGCGCCAATGGTGGGAGAAGTGGGGGTTAGGTGTCTTCTTCAAGGACCCTAGACGTGCTCTCTGTGGGACGCAAACCTAAAAACTTCCGGTCCGCGTGTGAACACTCTAACCACTGACCGGCCGTCTCCTCCCATAGACCTCATTTATCAAAGTTGGACCCAAAATGTTGTAAACGTTGAGTCGACAGGTGTACCTTATCATTTTTGACGGTGGTTCTAATAAACGCTGCAGCTGGTTGCACAATAACATGAACTACGACGGACCCTCCTGTCCAGTACTCCTGAAAAGACCTTCCTAGGGAGGCTGAGCAGTGTGATCCACCCTCCGGTCCCCTTTTCATAAAGAGGGACCACCACCCCGGTCTGCCTATCCAGAGGTACTGTCCCCAACGTCCATGCAAAGGCGTGTCAGCCATGACAGCCTAAATCCATGCAGAGGCTTTAGGAGCTCCGGGCGGATCTCATCCACCCCTGGAGCCCGGCCCCCGCGAGCTTTTGGACCCCCTCAGCGACCTCGGCACCGGAGATCGGAAGACCCATCCCGGATTCCAAAGACCCCGCTTCTTCATTGGAAGACACGTTGGGGGAATTGAGGAAGTATTCCTTCCACCGATCCCTTACGCCCCAGTCGAGGTCAGCAGCTTCCCATCCTTATTGTAAACGGTGTTGATGGGGAGCTTCTCTCCTCCTCTAGTTCGAGAGGAGCCAGATGGGGCGGTTCAGGCATCTGGTCAGGATGCCCTTCAACATTCAACATTGGTTCTCCTGAACATATATACGAACCAATGACAGACAAGAAGATAAATGTGTCTGATTGGTTCCAGCCAATCAGCTGAAGCGCTCAGAATCGCAATCGTCTGTCGTCCTGGCTGCCTATTGGTCGAGGGGATGTAGGGAAGTGGGGTGGGTGGGGCCGAGTTGGGAAATTTGAGGTGGGCGGGGCTTAACTGGCCTTGTGTGTAACGCACACACAACACACATGTGCAACACGCACTCACACACACAGACATACACAGTGTGGCCAGTCTAATTTGGTTTTAGTTGTTTGTTCAATAATTTAATTCAATTATTTCGGATGACGGATACCTCGATGGGCGTAACCGCTAGAAACAACGGATTCTGCACCTGGATACTTATCTGTTTGTGCGTCGGTTGTGGCTTAATAAGCCGATGCGGGAGCTGCAGCTCCTACAACACTCACTGCAATTGTGATAGGCAGTATGAGTCATGGGGGGAGCAGTGACAAGCTGACTTCTCTGCTGTTTCTAGGCCTCTTTTTGGCCTTGGTGAATTTGTCCGCTACCTACTGCTTCTGCAAAGTGGGGCATAAGTCGCGTGAAGACCGGCTTTGACGTTGCGGATGAGGACCTTGCTACTTCGGTTATGGGTGCATCTGTACCTGATGGTGTTCGTTGTGAGACAGATGTGATCGAGAACCTCTGGTTGGTTTGTAAATGGCTTTTATTAGCAAAATAAGGGAGATGAGTGTACAAAGATTCTCGTTGGAGAACACACACACAGATTGTGGCAGTTTAACATGAACACATCCCAGACGTTTGTATCTCCTCTCCGTGATCTTTACACCAGATTTACAGCCTTTGTTCATCTCGTGTGAAAGATCGGAATCTTTTACTAAACATTTTTGACCCGTCATGTGGCTTTTTTTTCTCCTTAATACCAAAAAAAAAAAAAAAAAAATTCGGAAACTTGTCCAAATACATTAAAATATACAGTAAAATTTGCCCGAACTTGTTTCTGGGATCCAAACGCAGAAAAGTTTAGAACCCGGATTTATGGGCGAATGTAACAATATACATCTTATTGTTTTACTTTGTGACGGCGCCGACGAGGCCTTCCTTCATCCTGATAGGTCGGGAGCTCAGGGGGAACCGTGGAGGCTACATGCTGGTCGCCATGGAGACCAATGTACCTTTAACAAGGGGTAAAGTTTCTTTTTCTCCAGGGTGTGCAGACATGAAGGGAGGAAGCGTGGTGAGGAGGCATGCCAAGGCACAGGAACCAATCAAATCTCTTCTTTTTCGTTGGATAAATTTCCATTTTTAAGAAACGGCCGAATAAAAAAAAAAAAAAAAAGCAGAAAAAAAGAAAAAAAAAGAAAAACGGAAAGTTAAAAAAAAAAAACCAAAGAAGTTCTGATTCGAGTTCTCAGGCAGAAAGCTGTACAGCACGGACGAAGGCGGAGCCTCAGAACAGCCCGCAGTCCTTCAGGTTGTTCTTGATGATGACGTCGGTGACGGCATCGAAGACGAACTGAACGTTCTTGGTGTCGGTGGCGCAGGTGAAGTGGGTGTAGATCTCCTTCGTGTCCTTCCGCTTGTTCAGGTCCTCGAACTGGCACTGGATGTAGGCGGCGGCCTCTTCGTACGAGTTGGAGCCTGCGCGGCACAAAGCATGCCGATTGGTTAGAAAGTTTACCATCTAATCATACCTATACCGCTTGGCACCGGTGCCACGTCGTCTATTCTATCTGGATCAAAACATTTCGGGTGTCATGGCAACCGCGCAAACATGTCGTGTACTACTTTGTTTTGATTTACCTTTAAAATAATAATTTTATTGTTTATAAATTATCCTTAGTCTTTTATTTTGAAGTGTTCACATTGTTAGTTTTGGTTACGTCATTTCCTGTGTTTGTACATGGCTGACAAGCAAAGCAACAAGTCAGCCACAGCATCTGCAGCCCAATCCATTCATTTTTAGTTAGAATCGAGGAATCAATGTCGTAAGTTGTTTTTTTGGGTTTAATGGATGTTTATTGTTTGATAGGTGTGTTATATTTTTTGTTAGATTGGAGAAATATGGCCGCATGCTAACGCGGCTAAGCTAAAGTAACCGCTAACCTGGCTAAGCTAAAGTAAATGGCTAACACGGCTAAGCTAACCTAAACGGCACACTATTGTTTTGTTGATTTGACACCCATTTATTTCTGTTTAGTGAAGCTTTATTTGCTTTTTTGTATTTTTCTTGCAGTTTTTATTCCTCTTCTTAACGAAAAAAAATTGTTACTAACGGACAAGTTACGACATGATTCGTCAGTTTGTTTTGAAAGGAATTTAGCGTGGTGTTTAGTCAACGCTCCTCACACCTTGATGAGTCTTTGCTTTCCTGCTGCAGTGCAAAGGGGTGGGGCTGCTCACGCTCACTCACACAAACGAGTAGCCAAACGTCAAAATGTGTCGGATTTTTTCCGAATTAGATCAAACGTCATCTCTAAAGTATCGTATTTTCAGCACATAAAGACCTATGGATCGTAAGGAGCACCGACGTTTACAGAGAAAACTTGCCTTACATATGGGTCAGTATCAAGCGGCCGTTTCTGCTCAACTCCGCCCAATTCTGCACCACCTAGCGGTAGTTCAGAAACGTTTGGAGATCACGTTCTCTCATAGACTGCTATCGGAAACTCAAATTTTGCCATTAGACCGTCTTACCGGCGTATTCTGGGTAGCAGATGGTCAGAGGACTTTTCTTAATCTTTTCCTCAAACAGGTCCTTCTTGTTGAGGAACAGGATGATGGACGTGTCCGTGAACCACTTGTTGTTGCAGATGCTGTCGAAAAGCTTCATGCTCTCGTGCATGCGGTTCTGAAAGAGGACGGCGGGGCGTTAAAACGGTTACCGCACATGGATGAACATATAAACTATAAACACATACACAAAGAAACCAACCATTTCTTCGTCTTCGGCCAACACCAGGTCGTAGTCGCTGAGAGCCACGCAGAAGATGATGGCGGTCACGCCCTCGAAACAGTGGATCCACTTCTTCCTCTCGGACCGCTGGCCGCCCACATCGAACATCCTGCAGGGGAAGCAGAGAGTCAGCAGGAAGCACGACGAGGGACGAGACCAGAAAAAAATGGATCCCGATAATTTCTGGTATTTTGTATGATAATAAAATATGATTTGCTGCCGAGTGTGAATCGGCCGGCAGGGGGGCAGCACCTCCACATCCGAGACCATGGTCCTCGCCCGGAAAAGGATGGAATGGACCTGGCAGGTCAGGGACAGGGTTCTGTCCCAAGTGGAGGAGTTTAAGTATCTCGGGGTCTAGTTCACGAGTGGGGGAAGGATGGAGTGGGAGACACTTTTTTCCCCCACCGTTATCATGGAAACCAGGATCTACGTTCCTACCCTCACCATGGTAGCCAGGATCTACGTTCCTACCCTCACCATGGTAACCAGGATCTACGTTCCTACCCTCACCGTGGTAACCAGGATCTACGTTTCTACCCTCACCATGGTAACCAGGATCTAAGTTCCTACCCTCACCATGGTAACCAGGATCTAGGTTCCTACCCTCACCATGGTAACCAGGATCTAGGTTCCTACCCTCTCCATGGTAACCAGGATCTAGGTTCCTACCCTCACCATGGTAACCAGGATCTAGGTTCCTACCCTCTCCATGGTAACCAGGATCTAGGTTCCTACCCTCACCATGGTAACCAGGATCTACGTTCCTAACCTCACCATAGTAACCAGGATCTAGGTTCCTACCCTCACCATGGTAACCAGGATCTACGTTCCTACCCTCACCGTGGTAACCAGGATCTACGTTCCTACCCTCACCATGGTAACCAGGGTCTACGTTCCTACCATCACCATGGTAACCAGGATCTACGTTCCTACCCTCACCATGGTAACCAGGGTCTACGTTCCTACCCTCACCGTGGTAACCAGGATCTACGTTCCTACCCTCACCATGGTAACCAGGATCTACGTTCCTACCCTCATCATGGTAACCAGGATCTACGTTCCTACCCTCACCATGGTAACAAGGATCTACGTTCCAACCCTCACCATGGTAACCAGGATCTACGTTCCTACCGTCACCTATGGTCACCAGCTGTGGGTGGTGACCGAAAGAATGAGATCGTGGATACAAGCGGCTGAAATGAGCTTCCTCCGCAGGGTGGCTGGGCTCTCACTCAGAGATCGGGTGAGGAGTTCTGCCATCCAGGAGGAGCTCTGAATGAAGCTCCGAGCAGCTTCATTCAGGCCAATAAGGGTGAGGTTCGTTATAAAAACTAATAAAGTAAAAAACAAAAAAATAGGGTGGAAAATATTTTAAAACATATAAATTGAACCCCGTGTTCTAAATATTTGATTCAATCGTTAAAAAAAAAGGTTAAATTTTCTGACAACCAATCAGATTTTAGAGTTGCTTAGATAAACAAAGAAATGTTGGCTGCCTCGCCCTGCTTTTTAGAACATGGGCCGGTTTTTATGAAGAGATTCACTGAAACGGAAACTGTCAGTGTGACTGCAATGAGCTCAAATGCCCAGCAAACATGACATCACTCATGCCTCCACTTCCTGTCTGCGACACCCACGTCACAGCCGCCAGCTGTGCACGCTTGAATGGGATGGCAGGAAGCAGGGCTAATTAGGCTGCAGAGAGAGAGAGAAAAAAAAAAAGACTCACTTGAAATGCAGGTCTTTGAATGTGAAATGTGTCTCGACGATGCCGGTGGTTTTCACTCGGGTCCTCAGGACATCCTGCTGCGTGGGGATGTAGGTGGCCTGGGATATCCTTTCCAGATCGTTCAAGTAGCTGAGAGAATGAGAAGGGGGAAGAACGTGGGAGGGGGAGGAGAGAAAAGAAACACCTGTTAAAGCAGTGGTTCCCAACCACTGGGCCGCGGACCCGTACCGGGCCATGGGCCGTGTAGTACCTGGCCGCGTAGGATGAAGAAATAACTTCCATTATTTCCATTTGGTTTATTTTTTGAGCTTTTATTATGAAGGTTTTCTTGATTTTTGATGACAATGTTTTAATTTGAAAAGTGACCGAATACAGAGTTACGAAGCAGACTGGATCTTAGAAACACTCTTCAGGTTCCAGGTCAAGATGGGACTGTCTGGTTCCAGCAAAACAAACTCAGAACTCCGATTAATCTAGTCTTACTGTGAAGGAGACAAACTGATATTTTTATTCACTTTGTTTTTGTGATGTCCTTTATTTTGAAGGTATGTTTACCGTTACCTTAGCAACCAGAGTGCGTTTGAGCAGAGAGAATGTTTACATGTTCTAAAGAAGCTGCTAATAAAATTCTCGTGAGGACAAAAAGGTAACTCGCTGTACGCAACCACCAAGACGCACAATTGAGCTGAAATTTTGTCTCAATCTTAATTCACCCCTCACCAGGAAATTTGTGTGCGGCACTCCAACACCGCAGCAGGCTGCGCCAATGGTGGGAGAAATGGGGGATTAGGTGTCTTCTCCAAGGACCCTAGACGTGCACTCAGTGAGATGCGAACCCACGAACTTCCGGTTGACTTCTCGTCCGCGGGCGGGTGCTCCCCGTAAATTGTAATGTGACCAGAGATCGGGTGAAATTAAGGCCAAAAATCGCAGTGTTTGCCCAGCTTAAGTCTAGCTTTGACTGCTCTTCCCTTAACTTTATTGTTTTAGTTCTTCATCGTTACCATAGTAACGCACATCTCCAGGGGAACCAGCACATCTTCTCACTTTCTAATATCCTGTTAAATAAGCCAATCAGAAACCCTACTGCCACCTCAGCTGGAGACTTCCATACCTCAACAGGACCAAGAGCCTTCCCACTCTTCATCCTCTTCAGTGCCCTCTGAACTGCCCTTGGACCTACATCTGGTAAATTTAGAGAGCTTTGTGCTTGTAAAGTTTTACTCTAAGCCTCCGTCCCGCCACCGGGGATAAACAGGGTTAGGTCATTGTCCCTCTGTGGGTTCCCCCCTCTTGCTGATGGAAACCCCCTTACGTGTGATGCGGTAATAAACCAGCCATCTGTCCGCAACCTGCTGTGGGAGCCTTTAGCTCTCTCCATGATGCAGCAGGACAGTAAGTAGATTCCACTCAGACCTTTTTTCCTTCTTTATTCGGACTGCAGATGTGCTAAGAGTCACGGAAAGTTCACTGATTTTCACAAAGCAAGCCCCCCGTATGCCAGTAAAGGCCACATTAGCATCTTCATACATTAAGATTTGCATATCATTGGGTATAAACACAGACGGGCAAATACGTATTTAAATATCATACCAGTTTACATGTTTTACTACTTAGAAAATATGGAGGGGTCTTTGTTACGTGTTCAATGGGATCATCTAAAAAAATGGTGACATGGTGTGAGTTTTTAAAACTAGAATAAGTCGACAACAACGTGTAAAGCAAAATTCCTCTGCCTTCCCGGGGACTGAGTTAAAAGGGGCATGTCACTAAAACCCCTTCGGATTCGGTGGGTAACAGTGTGTCGACCTTTCGTGGTGTGACTCACAACACCGCATCGGTTCATCTATAGCTGGTACTTAGTAGCTGTCGTAGTCTCACTAAATTCCTTTAGTTGTTTTTGGAAATAATGTTACAGATGTATGGTGCGGCATCAGCAATAACTACAATGCTGCATTGTGGTAAAGAAAGAGCTGAGCCGAAAAGTAAAGCTCTGGATTTACAGGTCGATCTACGTTCCTACCCTCACCATGGTAACCAGGATCTACGTTCCTACCCTCACTGTGGTAACCAGGATCTACGTTCCTACCCTCACCATGGTAACCAGGATCTACGTTCCTACCCTCACCATGGTAACCAGGATCTACGTTCCTACCCTCACCATGGTAACCAGGATCTACGTTCCTACCCTCACCATGGTAACCAGGATCTACGTTCCTACCCTCACCATGGTAACCAGGATCTACGTTCCAACCCTCACCATGGTAACCAGGATCTACGTTCCTACCCTCACCATGGTAACCAGGATCTACGTTCCTACCCTCACCATGGTAACCAGGATCTACGTTCCTACCCTCACCATGGTAACCAGGATCTACGTTCCCATCCTCACCATGGTAACCAGGATCTACGTTCCTACCCTCACCATGGTAACCAGGATCTACGTTCCGACCCTCACCGTGGTAACCAGGATCTACGTTCCTACCCTCACCGTGGTAACCAGGATCTACGTTCCTACCCTCACTGTGGTAACCAGGATCTACGTTCCTACCCTCACCATGGTAACCAGGATATAAGTTCCAACCCTCACCATGGTAACCAGGATCTACGTTCCTACCCTCACCATGGTAACCAGGATCTATGTTCCTACCCTCACCATGGTAACCAGGATCTACTTTCCTACCCTCACCATGGTAACAGGATCTACGTTCCTACCCCCACCATGTTAACCAGGATCTACATTCCTACCCTCACCATGGTAACCAGGATCTACGTTCCTACCCTCACCTATGGTTGCCAGCTGTGGGTGGTTACCGAAAGAATGAGATCGCGGATACAAGAAATAAAAATGAGCTTCCTCCGCCCATCCCATAATGTACATGTCCAGGCCTGACTTAAGTTTGGCATCAGATGAAACCAAAATAAAACTTTTTGGTCTTAACTTCTTTTGCTGTTTTTAGAAAAAGAAGAATGATGAGTTCCATTTCAACTGTAAAGCACGGGGGTGGTAGTATCATATTTCATGGATTGGGATAAGAAGACTGAAAGAGGACGACCAGGGTTTACATTTTGTCCTCCCTTTCAGACCCTTGCATTTGCTGCCTTTCCACATTAACCTGGGTGTGTCCAGCTTAAGAAGAGAATATGGAACAGGCAAATCTTAACCTGGGTTGCTATGACAGCTTTCAGCAAACCAGAGATCATTGAGGAACCCTGACCATTTTTGTGCTAAGCTATTAAAAAAGCATTCTGGGATGTGTAGGAAAGATGTGTAGTAAAGAAATATACTTTATTTATCCCTCAACGGGAAAATATGCTGCCAGGACGGCACTAATGGTGGGAGAAACGGGGGGTTAGGTGTCTTCTTCAAGGACCCTAGACGTGAACTCAATGGGATTCGATTCTGCGAACTTCAGGAGGACTTACGGTCCAAGACAGAACGTTCTACCATTGAACTATCCCCTCCCCTAAAGACACTCCAGATGATGGGTGTACAAGTGACACATCCAAACCAATCATTTAATATGGTTGGGTTTTTTTTATGGCCAAATATAATATCACTGGCCAGAGTTTGACATCTATCTGCTAGAATTTTAGACCAGCATTTCATTTTGCATGAAGTAAGAACTGACTTGGGGTGGTGACCCCTAAAGGGAAATGCTGAAAGGAGAACAGGATGTCTTACTGCATCCTGCAGTTTCACAATAATAAAGATCGCAAATAAAAATGAAAGAAAAAATGTAGGTCTACTTCTGAGAAGAAAAAATGTTTCATTTCTGAAGGTTTTCATTAAAATCATTAGTGTTTTCACAATAAAAAGAAGTTTATAAATATTCTTTTCTTTTGGCGGGAAAACACATACTGAAAGAAAAGGCCTGAGGAAGCCTACATTTTTATGTGTATTTATTCTGTAAATGTGTTTATGGATATTTTTTCCACTTCTTTCACCTTTAATTGGGAGCTTAAGACCCTGAATCATCAAATCAGGAAAATTAATCTAGTTAAATTTGTGAGATTTTTGAGAATCTTAAAGATAGGGCGTGGCCACACAGGGCGCGGCTTTGGACTCAAGTGGCCCAGCTCGTCTCCAGATCTGAATCCAACAGAACAGTTTTCGCGACAGGCCAGAAATCGGACTTGATCTGGAAAAATCTGAGTGAGATCTTTAAATTAAAGTGTTGAAAATGCTGATTTCTTTTTTCTACTGATTACCGTAATTTCACGGCCATAAGGCGCACCTAAAAGTCTCAAATTTTCTTCAAAATGAGCGGTGCGCCTTTTCGTGCGGTGCGCCTTGTGTGTGAGAAAAAGCGGACCTAAAAGAAAACGCCGTGCCCGCGAGGCGGACCTGAAAGAAAACACATGAGAATGTTAAAGAGTGAAGTGTGAGCGGCGTGGGAGCGATGGATGACCGAAGGAGACTACAGTTTCACGAAGGGTGGAAGGCAGCGCCGGGCGAGTTACGCTACAGTTTGCCAATGGATTGTAGATGCTTGGACTAACGTGTCTGCTGGTACTGTTATCCGAGCTTTCTCAAAAGCTGGTATCCTTTCTGAGGAGCCGCACAGTACAGACAGTGATTTTGACAGCGAGGAGCGAAGTGGACCTGCTCTGTTGGATTTTGCGCAGCTGTTCGATTCCGAAACAGAGGATGAGGACTTTGACGGATTTGAATAAAGACTATTACCGGTAATGTGTTTGTTTAGTATCGTTACTACTTAAATAAAGCACAACCAAACTCAGTTTTGCTCCCGATCTATTTTTTAATACCCACATTTGCATGCTTGCGTGTGTGTTGTTGTAAGGCGGTGTGTGACTGAGACTGCGCCTTTTCGTACGGTGCACCTTATGTGTGTGTTAAATACAGCAACAGCGCACAAAACTGAGGCTGCGCCTTTTCGTACGGTGCTCATAATGGCCGTGAAATTACGGTACTTTTGACAATCGTCAGATCCACATCCATGCGAGAGATTTCCTCCATCTTGAATTATGAAGTTTTTCAGTACCATAAACATGAAAGTACATCTTGTTCTTTTTTGCATCCCAAAATGACCTCCTGGTGCCCATTAATCCATATTAGTCAGTCAGTCATCTTTTTATCCGTCTGTCCCTTTCAGGGTTACGGGGCGTGCCGGAGCCCATCCCGGCCAATTTAAGGCGAAGGGCAGAGTACACCCCGAACAGGTCGCCAGTCTGTCGCGGGGCCACACACATACAACCATTCCTAGGGGCAAGTTGGCACCGGCCAATCAACCTAGCATGCATGTCTTTAAAAGGCGGGAGGAAACCGGAGTACCCGTAGGAAACCCACACAAACACGGGGAGAACATGCAAACTCCACACAGAAAGGACAGTGTTCCAAGCCTCGTCCCCATCCGGGACTAGAACCCACGACCTTCTTGCTGTGAGGCCATTGTACTACCCACTGCGCCACCGTGCTACCATCCATATTAGTCTGGTAATTATTCCATATTATGAATCACCGGCCACGCTGATTGATGTAGAGACAGTGTGGTGAGAGCGGCCATGCTGATTGGTCTAGAGACAGTGTGGTGAGAGCGGCCATGCTGATTGGTCTAGAGACAGTGTGGTGAGAGCGGCCATGCTGATTGGTCTACAGACAGTGTGGTGAGAGCGGCCATGCTGATTGGTCTAGAGACAGTGTGGTGAGAGCGGCCATGCTGATTGGTCTAGAGACAGTTTGGTGAGAGCGGCCATACTGATTGGTCTAGAGACAGTGTGGTGAGAGCGGCCATGCTGATTGGTCTAGAGACAGTGTGGTGAGAGCGGCCATACTGATTGGTCTAGAGACAGTGTGGTGAGAGCGGCCATGCTGATTGGTCTAGAGACAGTGTGGTGAGAGCGGCCATGCTGATTGGTCTAGAGACAGTGTGGTGAGAGCGGCCATACTGATTGGTCTAGAGACAGTGTGGTGAGAGCAGCCATGCTGATTGGTCTAGAGACAGTAGCACTGAGAAAAAGACAGGAAACAGAGATGTTTGTAGCAGAGATGAAGATGCTGAGGATCTTTCTGGGAGTGACCAGGATGGACAGGATCAGAGGAACAGCACATGTTAGAGGTTTTAAAGTCAGAGAGGCCAGACTGAGATGGTTTGGACATGTGCAGAGGAGAGAGAGAGAGTACATCAGAAGAAGGATGCTGAGTTTGGAACCACCAGGAAAGAGGACTAGACCCTACCCCTTGCTGTGTAGCTGTTTCTTGCTTTGCTTTATACGACAAGTTCTTACACAACGTGTGCCAAATCCTTCGTGAGTGAAAGTAGGTCAGACACAGAGAGCGGTGGTGCTAAAGTGGAAGGTCACAGTTTAAACAGGTAAATATTGACTGTGTGAATGTTTGCAATCCGACACGAAGGATAGTTCCCAGCGTTCAGTAACAAGCTGGCTCAAGGGTTTCTGTGTTTATATGTATGCTTCTATATGAGTGTGTATCAAAGCCCGACCTAATTAAATGAGCCGTTATCACACTTTAACGAGACATCTGTAAAAATATTGTTGATTGATGCTGATGTATTTCTGTCTGTAGTCTAACGTAGTTCCCTTAAACGCACCGCCAAGTAACGGTAACTGGAGCTTATTTGACTCTGCTCCAATACAGAGGAAGAAAGCAGGAACCAGTGGTGGATGAAGTACTCACTTTTTGTACTTAAGTAAAAGTATCAATAAAAAAATCTACTTAAGTAAAAGTACAAAAGTAATTGGTGTAAATTGTACTTTTTAAGTAAAAAGTAAAAGTATTCGATCATAATTCAAATGTTATTTTTTGTGCTATAGGGTGTCACCATGGTAACCAGGATAAATACTCTGCAGGGGTGTGACCCCCCCTCTCCTGGTCCACAAAAAAAATAAATAAATAAAAGGAAAGGGGACAAGTCAAGCTATCCCCTAGAAGGGCCAGTGAATGGGCCGCCAAAATGGAGGAAAATGACACTTATTTTTTAAAATGTTTCGGGGGGGAGGCCCACAGTCACTATGTATTGGCTTTGTTAAAGCCCCGCCCCCCTTCAGAAAATTCTAGATCCGCCCCTGCTCTGTGTAATGATGGCTCAACTTTTTATTAGAAGTAAACACAACGAACAACGATCTTCTGACTCTTTTTAATTTGTACTATATTTGATGTTAGGTTTTTGAATGAATGCGGAAAATGTTTCTCGATTCATGACTTCTTCTCCTGATCAACTTCTTTTGATTTTGGCGATGCGGCTTCAAGATGCGCTAAAAAAACAACTTGTGTATTTTTCAAATTCCTGAATGAAAATGTAACGAAAAATGTAAAACACACTTTTAAAAAGTAGCGAAGTAAAAGTACAGATATTTGCTCTAAAAATGTAGTGAAGTAAAAGTACCGGTCTTAAATTTTACTTAAGTAAAGTACAGATACACAATTTTTTTACTTAAGTACAGTAACGAAGTACATCTACTTCATTACGTTCCACCACTGGCAGGAACAGACATTTTTCATCTTTTTTTTGTTTTATCTGCAAAACGTGAACAAATCATTCAATTTTCTTATTATTTTGCATGAATTAAAAGTTAGAAATGTTTGTTTTTTGTTTTACACTTTGCCTGATTAATATTGTTACTATTAATTAGCACACATTTTCTGAGTTGGGCCCATGTTATTTTGGCCCGTACTGCGTTCCGGGTCTGAGGGATATACATGTGTTTATTATTCAGACATTTAGATGTGCGAGACATGTTCACTGGGACTCAGCAAATATGCTAATGCTAACAACTCTATCGTCATTTGTTTCCACCGTTCAAGTAAATAAAGTTTTTGTTTTTGGTTCGCCGATGGCTTTTCATGTCTGTGCATATTGTTTATTTTGACAGCGTCCGCATCACACATTTAAATGGGAGCAGTGTTTATCTAGAGTGCACCACCTAATGACGAAACATCAGAATGCAGGAAAAAAAAACATTAACATGTTTTGTTTTTTTTTTATTTAAGTTTTTCATGTTCGGCGGGCCGGATTAAAACATTTATTGGGCCGCATGTGGCCCACGGGCCATAGTTTGCCCATGCCTGGTCTAGCATCTACCTAACATCTCATTGGCTAGGGACGGAACTCTACCCTTAAATATACAGTATATCCCAGCATCCTCGTCAGAGTAGGCAGCCATTGCATATGGCTGAAGTGTGCACAGTGTGTGTAACTCACTCTGAAGTGTGTACAGTGTGTGTGAGACTCACTCTGAGATGAGTACAGTGTGTGAGACTCACTCTGAAGTGTGTACAGTGTGTGTGAGACTCACTCTGAGATGAGTACAGTGTGTGAGACTCACTCTGAAGTGTGTACAGAGTGTGTGAGACTCACTCTGAAGTGTGTACAGTGTGTGTGAGACTCACTCTGAAGTGTGTACACTCTGTGACACTCACTCTGAAGTGTGTACAGTGTGTGTGAGACTCACTCTGAAGTGTGTACAGTGTGTGTGAGACTCACTCTGAAGTGTGTACAGTGTGTGAGACTCACTCTGAAGTGTGTACAGTGTGTGAGACTCACTCTGAAGTGTGTACAGTGTGTGTGAGACTCACTCTGAAGTGTGCACAGTGTGTGAGACTCACTCTGAAGTGTGTACAGTGTGTGTGAGACTCACTCTGAAGTGTGTACAGTGTGTGAGACTCACTCTGAAGTGTGCACAGTGTATGAGACTCACACTGAAGTGTGTACAGTGTGTGTGAGACTCACTATGAGATATGTACAGTGTGTGAGACTCACACTGAAGTGTGTACAGTGTGTGTGAGACTCACTATGCCGCCGAGTCATTGAGCTGGTATTCTCTGGATCGACTGAAACACGCCTGGACGCCGCTGTCCTTCCACAGACGTTTGATGACCCCCGCAAGCTCGGCCGTCATGAAACCTTCCTCTGCAGAGTTGGCCAGTGTAAACAGCTGCCGGGCGTCATCCTGCGAGGGCGGGCAGTGCCATCAGTAACCAGTAGCACACATACATACACATGTTCAGCCTCTTGATACTCACAGCGCTGGCGCCGCCTCCAAACTCGATTTTGAGGCGTCCCATGGCTCTGATGATGGCGATGATGGACTGGATGGTGTTGCTGTAGACCACCGCTTTGTACTGCTTACACTCCTCCTCCGAGTAGCCCGCCTCGTGGATGATCCTGCAGAGAGTCGAAATGTTAACCCATTCATTCAAATGATCATTATTTCTTAATTCATCCAGTCATTTATTGATTTATTGTCAACGTTTTTATTGTCAGTTCAAGTATACATGGTACGCGCGCGCCCATCGAGACACTGCTTTTTGTGTGTTCAGAGTCTTGGAATAAAATAACACGGACAAACATACGGTCCATATTTTTTTGTTGTAAAGCATCCTCGAGCTAAAAATGGTTATCGAGATGAATCCAGAGTGTGTGTGTGTGTGTGTGTGTGGTTGTGTTTGAACAGACGGTGCTTCGCTTCATTTAGCGGCTCCAACGTCACATTTAAATCATGCAAACGAACTCGCTTCCTAACGCAGCTCGGCAGCCACGGTTAGTTTGATGCCCTAATCCATTCACACATTCGCTCCTAGATTATTTATTTTCATTCTTTCCGTTGCGTTTTGTCGTCTTCTGCTCATCCAGGGTCGGGTCGCGAGGGCGACAGCCTGAGACGGGAAGCCATGGCTTCTCTCACCCCGACTGCATCCTCCAGCTCACCCGGAAGGATCTCGAGTCGTTCCCCGGCCAGCTGTGAGACATAGTCTTTCCAGCAGGTCTGGGGTCTGCCTCTTGGTCTCCTCCCGGTGGGACGTGCCTGAAAAATCTCACCAGCGAGGTGCTCGGGAGGCATTCTGACCAGATGCCCGAACCACCCCATCTGGCTCCTCTCGATCCGGAGGAGTGGCTCGACACCAAGCTCCTCCCAGATGGCAGAGCTCCTCACCCGCTCAGCGGAGGAAGCTCATTTCATTTTGTATTTTATAAACGTCAATCTGATTTTTTTTTTCTACAATTTATACCGACTTTATTCGGATATTTTTTCACTTTAATTTTATCCTAATTTTTATTTTTTTTACCCTGTCCTGTCCGATGTTGCGACAAGTAGAATGGAGATCTGTACGTCAAGTATTTCTGGACTGGCTCGTTATTTTATTATTATTATTATTAAATTTGGATCTTGCACACTTCATTCTCGACCAGGTGGGGGCACACTTTTTTACTCCAGACCAAAGGGCTACATTTCTTGAAATTAATAACGTAATAAATATAGAAAAAATAAAAAATTTGGGCGGAAAAATATATTTAATGATGCGATCTCCACATATTTGGAGGCCAAGATTATTAGTTTCAGCGGACCGCTTATGGCCCACGCCCCGCAGTTTGCCCACCTCTGTTCTAGACTACTTTCAGGTTGAGTTTAATCTAATCTCGAGGAAGCTCATTTCAGCCGCTCTTTGTTCCTTGTAGGTTTAAAGGAGGCCATTCATTGGAGGTGACCCTTATCGTGTGTAAAATATGGATCTTTCTCGGTTTATATTTGATCTTAATGTGTTATTTTTACTCTACAAACCATTTGAAATCCTGTAGTGATTCATTCTGATGTAAAGATTTTCTCTCCGTTTTAACGTCCACTATCAACAGGTTTGTAAAATGAGAATTTTGTTGACTAAACTGTGACTCGTGAAGCAAACGAGCCGGTTTTCCTCAGTGATTGCATCCGAGAGGCCGTCCTGCAGCTTGCTGATGCGACATGTTTGCATTTCAGCTCCCAGAACGGCAGGGAACCACCCTTATCGCCCCTCCCCCGTCCAATCAGAATAGCGTTAATTGGGCGTTCGTGTCGTGGAATTGAACTCACTTCATCTGCTTGACGATGGTGCTCTTCCCCGACTCTCCGGCCCCTGAAACAAACAGAAAAGAGTGAGACACGTCTTTATTTTTTTACGTTAAACATCAGATTGAAGCTTGAGTCTGTTTTTCAGGTGGTTTAAAACAAACACGCTCAAAATCAGATGACTGTTTTTCTTCAATGCACGCTTGTGTTTGCAAACTGGTCCTGCTCCTGGGTGTGAACGCTGCAGGCTGGAAGTTAATGATGAAATAAAACATCACTGGCAGGACATGCTGGGATTAGGGACGAGCAAAACTGAGGCCCGAGGGCCAAATGTGGCCCGTTAAAGCTTGTATTTAGGTCCTTAAAATGTAAATACTACAAACAGGAGAGCCCATTATTTTGTAATCCGATCACAGAGAATGTGGAAACATCAAACATCTGGGATGTCCAAAGGACATTCCCAAACAAACTCCTCTACGTTACTCAGTACCGACTCTAGATGAACTGAATAGATTTTCCCCATCCATATAGTGATGCCAAATTCAATTAATTTTTTTACCTTCACTTAAATTCTTTGAAAACCAAAAAAATTTCAAAATAAAACACTGGGTTGAAAAGTAGTTTCAAACACAGGCATTGATTTTTAAAGACACGTACCCCTAATTTTTAGGGGGTTTTCCTCCCAAGAAGGAGGCTCTAAGCCAGGGGTGGGCAAACTTTTTGACTCGCAGGCCACATTTAGTTCCGACAAATGACCAGCGGGCCGGAACAGGAGCAGATGGATGGCATACTTTGGTAATCTAGCGGCGCTAGGTTTGAAATCTAAGCTCTTGATATAACATTTTGCTTGTTTTAAAATCTAACACGTTTGTTTACGTGTGTGTATTGGCCCCGATGGCTTTCCATATCTGTGCACACTGTTTATTTTAACAGCATGTGCATCATGGAGACACACGCATTTTAATGGGAGCAGTGTTGTTGTTTTCGCAACAACGCCGATATATCTAGAGTGCGCCATCTAGTGAGGAAACATCAGAATTGCAGGAAATAAAACATTAACAAGTTTTATTTTTTTAAATTTTTTATGTTCGGCGGACCGGATTAAAACATTTAACGGGCCGCATGTAGCCCGCAGGCCGTAGTTTGCCCATGCCTGCTTATAAGCACATGAATGTCTGGGCTGGTTTTTTGAGGCTTTTTTTAATGTAGCAAAAAAAAACAAAAAACTCTTGAATCTCTTTGAAAGCAGGGGCTTGTTTTAGGACATTTCGTCCACCTGGAGAAACGTTTTCCACTCATTTAGAAAATGCCCTCAAACTGCCTTCTTCATTTCCCACATCCTCACAAAGTGCCTTCATCACACACTAATGCACGTTACCGTCAGATCCACTCTTTCCCAGCAGTCCCAATCACGCTACAGCCGCGGTTTGGGATTAATGTGCCATTTCCTCTCTAAACCTCCTCCGACCACTAGTGAGAGGCTAAGAGCCTCCATCACGGATACAGAAACCAGAAAAGAGGAAGTGGTGTGGCACCGTGACATCAGCTACTTCTGCTTAACCGTGTGATTCACTGAGAGGCAAGATGGCGGAGGCTAACCTACTGCCACTTTCCCTGCGGCTGCAAAACAAAAACAAGAAAACCACCAAAACTAATAAAAACTCATGAAAAACAAGCTTTATTTTGAAGAAAGTAATTCAAAACACTTTTGAAGAACGAATAAAAATCTTAAAGATTCAAATTTTGTGTGAATTCCTCCCTCCTTTCACTCTCTCCACTTAGTCCAGCCTCCCAGGTGCATGCATGACACAGCGTAAATGTTGCTTAAGGTTGCAAATTGAGCGTTAAGCGCATCAAATACGCAAAGCTAGTGCATCTTCTTATTTGGTGTGTGCATTGAAATGTGAAGCTGAGGAAGAGCAGTGTCTAAGTGAGGTCCTAAACCAGTCGATTGCGGTCTACTGGTAGACCGCAGACGGATTCCAAGTCGACCGCCAGGTGTGTAGAAAAAAAATACAAAATAAAGTCAGTGTTTCTAACTCAGCGACTTTGACGCTTTATTAAGTGAGTATCCTGACCTTCCAGCCGTGAGAGTTGGTAAAATTTAATAACAATCAAGCGCCTTTTTCAGTGTTTTAGGAAATTTTTGGAATCTGTGACGTGAAATTACGTTGTTAAGCTTGTTCTCAATGAACAGCGCCTGGTGCTGCTGTGGCCCCTCCCCCTTCCAAAGCGCTGCATGCGCGCGGTAAATACGTGTGTGTTAGAGAGATAAAAAGAGAGCGAACGAGAAATTTGTCGGTATGTGTATCCCTATGTACATGTTATAATGTGGGCGTGGCGATGAACAAAATCCACGGGTAAAAATATTCAGATGACATCCAATAACGGGCGGGAAAACTTGTAAAGTCCTCATTTTTTTGATGTAATAATAAAGTAGAAACTTTAAAAAAGTTAATTTAGCCAATCACATCCTCTTAATTTGTCCATAAAAATGTAATAGGAGATTTTATAAAGGCATCCGTCAAACCAGCAGAGGATTACACGGATTGGGGCGGGCAGGGTGTGCCCCGCTGCTTTTGTTAGCATGAGCTTCTCTGCATGGAAAGCAGAGGATTAGAGTAGAACAGAACTGTGCTGATGTGGTGGCACCACTGCTGTTACATCCTGGTGAGGAGATCTATTCGTGTGTGTGCTTCCCGTTGAGCCTCTCGGCCGGCGATGACCCGATGAGCGTTCGTCACGATGCTTCGGATACTTTCCATACTGATAGAAAAGAATGGAAATCCAATTCCGGAGAACTCCGGGAAGCTCATGCTAACTAGTAGTTATGCAACGTCCTGTATTCTTTGGAATAAACAAGTTGCTCATCTAAGACGGGGATCAGGTGTTCCGGATCGTCTCATAGCCACAGGTGGATAAGAAGGTGTCTCATTTGCTTTCATTTAGTTTAACCACATTAAACATTGGACTAGGGCTGCAACTAACGATTATTTTGATGATCGATTAATCTGGCGATTATTGGCTCGATTAATCGATTAAAATTGTCAACTTCATAAATAATAGTCTTTTGGCATTTTATTGAATGTAGTTATGCAAAACACGACTCATAACCACTTAAACAACACGTTGGGCTCATTTTAATAAGTAAAAATGTTAAACTTTCTGTGAAATAAAGAGGGAGAATATTACCATTTCTACAACAAATATAAAATAATTAATCTACTTACTGTGTACAGTAAAGGTAAATCAGAGCACCCATAAAATATGTTTTATAGTACCTGCTAAAAAAAACATAAATTGTAAACTGTTGACCATCCAGGATCACATTTAAAAACAAGAAATCGTTAACAGTTTTAGATTTGTAAATTTAACCTTGTTCAGAGGTGTAGTACCAAACAAAAATGGCCGAGGTTAACATGAGTTAAAAATACACAAAAAACAATCAAGTTGTGTAATATTAAATAAAGTTGACAGTAAAAACTTTCTAAACGATTAATCGATGACTAAATTAGTCGACAACTATTCGGATAATCGATTATAATCGATTAATTCGATTAGTTGTTTCAGCCATACATTGGACTCTCGTGGACGTGTCGTATGTTATTGTTTTCAATATCGTCAAAAAGATTTCCTGCTGTATTTGCATGTGTTTATATATCGAACTAAAAATAGACAAGATTCGTTTGAAGAGCAGACACTTCCTGGGAGTTCTTCTTTTGAAGGGTAGACACTTCCTACTCTTATTTTGAAGGGTAGACACTTCCTGGGAGTTTTGATAGTTGGAAATCCAGCAAATTATTGTTTATCACAAAATGTGCCAAAGGAACGTGTCCTAACATGAGCCAGTTGGAAAAGTTTGGCCCTAAAATTGCAATGAAAAAAAAACGTTTTACTCAGCGATAAACAGCGGAGGTAATAGCCTCAGACAAGAAGCCCAGGCTTCTCTCTCCCCGGCTGCATCCTCCTGCTCACCTAGGAGGATCCCGAGTCATTCCCAGACATAGTCTCTCCAGTGGGTCCGGGGTCTGCCTCTTGGTCTCCTCCCGGTGGGACGTGCCCGAGATAACTCAGCAGCAAGGCGCGTGCGGAGCATCTTGACCAGATGCCCGAACCACCCCATCTGGCTCCTCTCGACCTGGAGGAGGAGCGACTCGACACCGAGCTCCTCTCGGATGGAAGAGCTCCTCACCCGATCTGAGTGAGAGCCCAGCCACCCTGCGGAGGAAGCTCATTTCGGCCGCTCGTACTGGTGACTAAGGTGAGGGTAGGAACATAGATCCTGGTTACCATGGTGAGGGTAGGAATGTAGATCCTGGTTACCATGGTGAGGGTAGGAAGGTAGATCCTGGTTACCATGGTGAGGGTAGGAATGTGATCCTGGTTACCATGGTGAGGGTAGGAACGTAGATCCTGGTTACCATGGTGAGGGTAGGAACGTAGATCCTGGTCACCATGATGAGGGTAGGAACGTAGATCCTGGTTACCATGGTGAGGGTAGGAAGGTAGATCCTGGTTACCATGGTGAGGGTAGGAAGGTAGATCCTGGTTACCATGGTGAGGGTAGGAAGGTAGATCCTGGTTACCATGGTGAGGGTAGGAACGTAGATCCTGGTTACCATGGTGAGGGTAGGAACGTAGATCCTGGTTACCATGGTGAGGGTAGGAGCGTAGATCCTGGTTACCATGGTGAGGGTAGGAAGGTAAATCCTGGTTACCATGGTGAGGGTAGGAAGGTAAATCCTGGTTACCATGGTGAGGGTAGGAAGGTAGATCCTGGTTACCACGGTGAGGGTAGGAACATAGATCCTGGTTACCATGGTGAGGGTAGGAACGTAGATCCTGGTCACCATGGTGAGGGTAGGAACGTAGATCCTGGTTACCATGGTGAGGGTAGGAAGGTAGATCCTGGTTACCACGGTGAGGGTAGGAACATAGATCCTGGTTACCATGGTGAGGGTAGGAACGTAGATCCTGGTTACCATGGTGAGGGTAGGAACGTAGATCCTGGTCACCATGGTGAGGGTAGGAAAGTAGAGATTGATTTTTAGATTCTAATCAGGGAGTCTTAATCTAACCCCAACCCAAACCCTCGATGCCTGTTGGTGGGGAATGTTCGCGATACATCCAGGGTGGGGCGAATGATGGAGACTATGATCATGCTTTAAGGGTTTCCCCGTGCAACCACAGACCTGAGCGATCGCTCCTCGCGCGGAGTCACGTTACCCTCCCACAGCTTTGATGAAGCAGACCCAGAACCGCTGGAACAGCTGCTTTCAGTTTCTAGCAGCTCAAACTATTTTTGGAACATTTAAAGCTCACACTCAAAGTGAACTCTGTCTTTTCTCCTGAACCAACGAGCTTCTGCTCAGCTTTTAAGGGGGTCAGATGATGGTGTGGTAATAAAAATGTGGGGGAGGTTTACGAAGTTCACCAGATGAGGGCTTTCTGGAGTTTGGAACAATGTGCTGAACACATTATCGGTCTCTTTCCTGGGCTTTACTTTGGCGTGCCCTTCTTCCTCTTCTCAATCTTTCTACAGCCGGGATTTATTGTTCCTCTCACTCACTATCCAATTCCTCTTTTCTCTCAACCCCCCCCACTCTGAGCGGGTTTGACTATGAGTCACTCTGGTAGATTCCAGAAGCTGCCTAGTGGTGCAACTCACCGGGGAAAAAAAAAGGACAATTAATCACGAGGATCGATCAGGCTAAGAGGTGACAAGGAGATTGTTTCCTCACACAAAGGGGTCTCGTCACTCTTTGGACTGATGTCATATGATGCAAGTGGTTCAGCCGCAATCTGGCTTTACCCTTTAGACCTCCGTTCTATTTTTTCGTTCCGGTCACCATTTGTGCATGATGAGAAGAAAACGAGATTCAAAGTTTTATGATCGAGCATTACCGTCAAGACTGAGCTCTACAGCTGGTAGAAAGTCTGACAGGAAGTGCTTTCATCACCTGTCCTCTACTTAATGTTTACAACCAACAGTGGGCCGAGAGCAGAACCCTGTGGGACTCCGAAAACACATGTTTGTTTATTAATACAATGCTGATCCCAATCGGGTAAAACTAAATGTGAAGACAGATCGAGATCATCTTAGAAGAGTTAAATTGATTAATTATGACGTTTTTAAACTTGGAACAACCTTAGTCCTAACAGCATGATGGCCACGTTAGTAAACGACCTAAATCCCGGTAATAGAGGCAGCGGTTTGCAGCAGGCCGGCCAATTCTGTGTTTTTTTTGGAACTGATACAGCCTTAAAAAGACCAACAAAAGTTGATAGGTTGATCTACGTTCCTACCCTCACCGTGGTAACCAGGATCTACGTTCCTACCCTCACCATGGTCACCAGGATCTACGTTCCTACCCTCAACATGGTAACCAGGATCTACGTTCCTACCCTCACCATGGTAACCAGGATCTACGTTCCTACCCTCAACATGGTAACCAGGATCTACGTTCCTACCCTCACTGTGGTAACCAGGATCTACGTTCCTACCCTCACCATGGTAACCAGGATCTACGTTCCTACCCTCACCATGGTAACCAGGATCTACGTTCTTACCCTCACTGTGGTAACCAGGATCTACGTTTCTACCCTCACCATGGTAACCAGGATCTACGTTCCTGCCCTCTCCATGGTAACCAGGATCTACGTTCCTACCCTCACCATGGTAACCAGGATCTACGTTCCTACCCTCACCATGGTAACCAGGATCTACGTTCCTACCCTCACCATGGTAACCATGATCTACGTTGCTACCCTCACTGTGGTAACCAGGATCTACGTTCCTACCCTCACCGTGGTAACCAGGATCTACGTTCCTACCCTCACCGTGGTAACTAGGATCTACGTTGCTACCCTCACCATGGTAACCAGGATCTACGTTCCTACCCTCACCATGGTAACCAGGATCTACGTTCCTACCCTCACCATGGTAACCAGGATCTACGTTCCTACCCTCACCATGGTAACCAGGATCTACGTTCCTGCCCTCTCCATGGTAACCAGGATCTACGTTCCTACCCTCACCATGGTAACCAGGATCTACGTTCCTACCCTCACCATGGTAACCAGGATCTACGGTCCTACCCTCACCATGGTAACCAGCTGTGGGTGGTGACTGAAAGAATGAGATCGCGGATACAAACAACCGGAATGAGTTTCCTCCGCAGGGTGGCTGGGCTCTCACTCAGAGATCGGGTGAGGAGCTCTGCCGTACGGAAGGAGCTCGGTGTCGAGCCGCTCCTCCTCCAGGTCGAGAGGAGCCATACAGGGTGGTTCTCTTATCTGGTCAGGATGCCTCCCAAGCACCTCGCTGGTGAGGTGTTTCTGGCACATCCCACCAGAAGGAGAACCCGGCAGTCTCCTCCCCCCGGCAGGCTGGAGAGACTATTTCTCACAGCTGGCTGGGGGCCAACTTGGATCCTTCTGGGTGAGCTGGAGGATGCAGCTGGGGTGAGAGAAGCCAGGGTTTCCCATTTGAGGCTGTTGCCCCCGCGACCCGGCCCCAGATAAACGAAAGATGACAGAACAGATGTTCATAAACAAAACGCTTGCAATATTTTTATATTGCAAGGACACGTCGTTCCGTTCTGTACATCAACCAGGATAAAGGTAGTCATTCCCCCGACTTTCTGTCTTTACATAGAGATCGTTGGAAGTGTCGTCGAGTTGTTGGTCATACATCAGGACGTTTAGGGTTAACAGTTTTACCAGGACGTAAGAAGAATAGATGACAAGTTGGATTATTAATAAATCCCTCCCTCGGTTGCGTCCCAGCTATAGAAAGATTAATTAGGCTGACGAGATTCAATCTATTTTAGCATGTAGATATGAATAGCCGTGTAATTGGCTCCTGAAGAGAAAAAAAAACCTGGAGTTTAATCAGATTCGTGTTCAAGTTTTACATCTACTGAGTGAACCGGCAGGTTTGGACCCGACGATGTGCACATTTAATGTGTTTCATGCAAATTACGACAATCATTTCATGCGTGTGCAGACACGACCGTCTTCGATGCACCGGTTCAGCGTGTTTACAAGAAAAATACTCCTCCATCGTTTAGGAATAAGTATTGTTTAACCAGGATCTACGTTCCTACCCTCACCATGGTAACCAGGATCTACGTTTCCCCCTGCCCCATGGTAACCAGGATCTACGTTCCTACCCTCACCATGGTAACCAGGATCTACGTTTCCCCCTGCCCCATGGTAACCAGGATCTACGTTCCTACCCTCACCATGGTAACCAGGATCAACGTTCTTACTCTCACCATGGTAACCAGGATCTACGTTCCTACCCTCACCATGGTAACCAGGATCTACGTTCCTACCCTCACCATGGTAACCAGGATCTACGTTTCCCCCTGCCCCATGGTAACCAGGATCTACGTTCCTACCCTCACCATGGTAACCAGGATCTACGTTCCTACCCTCACCATGGTAACCAGGATCTACGTTCCTACCCTCACCATGGTAACCAGGATCTACGTTCTTACTCTCACAATGGTAACCAGGATCTACGTTCTTACTCTCACCATGGTAACCAGGATCTACGTTCCTACCCTCACCATGGTAACCAGGATCTACCTTCCTACCCTCACCATGGTAACCAGGATCTACGTTCTTACTCTCACCATGGTAACCAGGATCTACGTTCCTACTCTCACCATGGTAACCAGGATCTACGTTCTTACTCTCACAATGGTAACCAGGATCTACGTTCCTACCCTCACGATGGTGAGGGTAAGAACGTAATTCTTACCCTCCACCAAATTACGACAATCATTTCATGCGTGTGCAGACACGACCATCTTCGATGCACCAGTTGAGCGTGTTTACAAGAAAAATACTCCTCCATCGTTTAGGAATAAGCATTGTTTACCCGCAAAGTAAACACTTAGCAACACCTCAGCGGGTTCTGGAGTTTGAATTTTTAATGCCCCGGTTATAAGCAGCACTATCCTCTTACAGACTCCGTACAGTCCTCCTGGCATCTCAGATCGTCTGCACGTCACGCCGGGTAGAAACCTGACCAGGCTGAGAAGGGTTACCTGGCGACCAACGTATCAAACATAGATGACACGCATTGTGGAGGGCTAGTTCTATTTGTCCGGGAATCTACTGAAACACCTCATCTATACCAGTCTCGGATAAGAGGGGAACGATAGACCTGGCCAGGGGTGTACCTGTGCAAGACATAGAACCCCTAAAGTCTTCTGATGGTGGTTTCGAGGAAATATGGTCGTGCATGTCAAAGCGAAGACGGTGAAACTCTTTCTGGAGCATAACAGAAACTAAAAAAGTGTCCCAACTTGCTCACTTTCACTCATCAAGCCCTATCGAGCCCTGCGGCACTTTAGGAATGCGTTTAAATATCTCTATCCTGTTGCATGTGTGCTGTCCTATCAAATTAAAAGTTTCACACGCAATCAGACGCTCCGTTTCCAAATGCAAACGAGCTCCCAACTTGTGTCCAAACGAGCCGTTAAACAGAAGTTATTATGTGTTTCCAACAGGCCTCGGTTTGTGCTCTGCTAACCCACATAGCGTGTGTGTGCATGTCAACATTCCCTGCAAATAGCCACCTAAGGGTCTGCTATCGCCAGTTTCAAGTATAGCTGAGATGCTTCAAAGGCTAGCCCAAGTACGTCAGTCTCTCAGTCAGTGGCGGCTGGTGACGTGTGGCGCAGGGGCGCCGCCCCCCCGACCTGATCACCAAAAAATATATATGCATATATATCTATATATACATATATAAACATGTATGTGTTTATAAGTATGCAAAACTGTCGAGTGTGAAGATTACATGCATTTTAATAATGTTTTACACCGTTTTATTTTATTTTCTTACTTCCTGTGCAAACCGGAACGAGGGCGCCGGGTATGTACGCCCTACCAGGAAAACGTATGAGTGTGTATGTGGCTTCCGGTTTTTATGGAAAAAACGTGACGTCAGCTCTAAATTTTTTCCCATTCATGTGTATTGCAAACCATAACCACGCCCGCGGGGCGCAGATATTTTCCGCCCATCGGGTGTGTGATAGGTTATCCTCTCTGTCAGTCTGTTACATGAACCAATCAATTAGCTATAAGCTGACCTATAAATCCCACCCACGCCACGCCCTTTCTTTTCACTGCGGAATTCTGGGAGGCTTCATCATGGCGTCAGAAGCTAGTTCAATTGCTTTGAAACTGTTTGGTTCCAGAAAGGAGGGTGAGGGTCATGAGGCGACCATCTCCGCATCAGTGTGTGATGTCATAACCACAGCTTTGCTATAAACAATGAAAATCCAGCTTTGATACTCAAGATTTTCCAGCGTGGAGTGAGCAGTGGTGGAACGTAATGAAGTAAATGTACTTCGTTACTGTACTTAAGTAAAAAAATTGTGTATCTGTACTTTACTTAAGTAAAATTTAAGACCTGTACTTTTACTTTTACTTCACTACATTTTTAGAGCAAATATCTGTACTTTTACTTCGTTACTTTTTAAAAGTGTGTTATACATTTTTCGTTACATTTTCGTTCAGGAATTTGAAAAATACACAGGTTTTTTTTTAGCGCGTCTTGAAGCCGCATCGCCAAAATTAAAAGGAGCAGTTGATCGGGAGAAGAAGTCATGAATCGAGAAACATTTTCCGCATTCATTCAGTGCCAAAAACGTAACATCAAATATAGTACAAATTAAAGAGTCAGAAGATCGTTGTTCGTTGTGTTTACTTCTAAATAAAAAGTTGAGCCATCATTACACAGAGCAGGGGCGGATCTAGAATTTTCCAAAGGGGGGTGGGGCTTTGACAAAGCCAATATATCGTGACTGGGGGCGGTTCCCTGCTCCTCCCCCAAATATTTTAAAAAATAAGTGACATTTTCCTCCATTTTGGTGCCCATTCACTGGCCCTTCTCGGGGATAGCTTGACTTGTCCCCTTTCCTTTTATTTTATTTATTTATTTTTTGTGGACCAAAAGAGGTGGGAGAGGGGGGTCAAGCCCCTCAGAGTATTTATTCTGGTTACCATGGTGACACCCTATAGCACAAAAAATAACATTTGAAATATGGTCGAATACTTTTACCTTTTACTTAAAAAGTACAATTTACACCAATTACTTTTGTACTTTTACTTAAGTACAAAAAGTGGGTACTTCATCCACCACTGATAGTGAGTAAATTAGACACTATCATTATTACCCTTCCTGGTGTTTGGACCGGAGAACGAGGCCCACGTGATATTAAATGTGTCTCCACACGCCTAAAAATGCCTCCTAATAAACATCCTGCAGCAGAAACTCAACTCAGGAAAGAATTTAAGCACAAAAAAGAAAAAAAACAGAAAGAAAGAGAGATGTTTTTAGCTTGAGTGAGTCAGACCCAGGCCCCCAAAGAGCCTGGGTTTGTTTCCACAGCGATGCACTAGACCAGACAGAGGAAATGGGCCATTGTTGGGAGGATTTAGTCGATACAAATGCCAAACAGAAAGAGCCTGAATGCTTTTACCAGCGCAGGAAAACAATGTTCCCAAAGTTGCCTTCAAATGTTCTTTACACACCAGTTGCAGAGTTTATGTCATGTTTGTAGCCGATACGAGAGGGTTTTAAAAACCATTCCAAACAAGTACTTTTATTTATTCGTTCTATTAGAACTTAAAGACATTTAATTTTATTGCAATTCTTTTTAATTCATTTTATATCTTTGATTCTCACATCGAGCAAGAACGATTATCTTAAAGGGGAACGCCCAACGAGATGTTCATGCTTATCCCTAAAAGCGTTGCAGGAGGTGCCGGAGCCTACCCCAGCTGATTTCAGGCAAAGAGGCAGGATACATCCTGACCAAGTTGCCAGTCTGTTTTGGGGCAATCGATCGAAACTTTTCTACGATAGATCGTGCCAGGATGGTTGCATCCTCCAACGAATACGGAAGGAACACGAGGTGTTCCCTGTCCAGCTGTGAGACATAGTCTCTCCAGTGGGTTTGAGGTCTGCCTCGGAGTCCCGTTCCGGTGGGACGTGCCTAAAATACCTCACCAGGGAGGTATTCTGGAGGCATCTTAAAAGATACCCAAACCATCCCATCTGGCTTTTCTCGACCTGGAAGAGCGATGGCTCTACTCCAAGCTCCTCCCAAATGGTTCCTCGCTCTCTAGTAACAGAAGGACTAGTTTCGGTCACGACGTCTGCAGTAATTAGGATTCTGCATCGGTTCAACGTGGTGAAGAAAGAGCTCAGTCGATTTGCAAGTCGATTTACGTTCCTACCCTCACCATGGTGACCAGGATCCACGTTCCTACCCTCACCATGGTAACCAGGATCTACGTTCCTACCCTCACCATGGTAACCAAGATCTACGTTCCTACCCTCACCGTGGTAACCAGGATCTACCTTCCTCCCCTCACCATGGTAACTAGGATCTACATTCCTACTGTCACCATGGTAACCAGGATCTACGTTCCTACCCTCACCATGGTAATCAGGATCTACGTTCCTACCCTCACCATGGTAACCAGGATCTACGTTTCTACCCTCACCATGGTAACCAGGATCTACGTTCCTACCCTCACCATGGTAACCAGGATCTACGTTCCTACTCTCACCATGGTAACCAGGATCTACGTTCTTACCCTCACCATGGTAACCAGGATCTATGTTTCTACCCTCACCGTGGTAACCAGGGTCTACGTTCCTACCCTCACCATGGTAACCAGAATCTACGTTCCTACCCTCACCATGGTAACCAGGATCTACGTTCCTACCCTCACCATGGTAACCAGGATCTACGTTCCTACCCTCACCATGGTAACCAGGATCTACGTTCCTACCCTCACCATGGTAACCAGGATCTACGTTCCTACCCTCACCATGGTAACCAGGATCTATGTTCCTATCCTAACCATGGTACCCAGGATCTACGTTCCTATCGTCACCATGGTAACCAGGATCTACATTCCTACCCTCACCATGGTAACCGGGATCTACGTTCCTACCCTCACCATGGTAACCAGGATCTACGTTTCTACCCTCACAATGGTAACCAGAATCTACGTTCCTACCCTCACCATGGTAAACAGGATCTACGTTCCTACCCTCACCATGGTAATCAGGATCTGTGTTCCTACCCTCACCATGGTAACCAGGATCTACGTTCCTACCCTCACCATGGTAACCAGGATCTACGTTCCTACCCTCACCATGGTAACCAGGATCTACGTTCCTACCCTCACCATGGTAACCAGGATCTATGTTCCTATCCTAACCATGGTACCCAGGATCTACGTTCCTATCGTCACCATGGTAACCAGGATCTACATTCCTACCCTCACCATGGTAACCGGGATCTACGTTCCTACCCTCACCATGGTAACCAGGATCTACGTTTCTACCCTCACAATGGTAACCAGGATCTACGTTCCTACCCTCACCATGGTAACCAGGATCTACGTTCCTCCCTCACCATGGTAATCAGGATCTATGTTCCTACCCTCACCATGGTAACCAGGATCTACATCATTATCATTTAGACTTCATATAAAATCCAGAAAATGGACTTTAGCTATTATTAAATACCAAAAAAAAGTGAAGGTATGTTTAAAAAAAAATCAAATAAATGCATTGGATATCGATTATCGTCTCGATATCGCGATTTAATCGCGATATCTCAGTTAATAATACCAGAAATGTTTATTAATATTATTTTAATCCACCGAAATCTAACTTTTTATGTTTATATATGTTATAAAATAATAAAAAGTGATGTTTTATGTTTTTTTGAAGGTGTTTTTTTTTCTGGAGGTATCTCCACGACAGCGGTTGATCCTGACCATCTTACCCAGCAGAAGGAGCTTCACCTCCCGGGCAGCTTTCTCTCCATCGTCCCGGAGATTCCGGTCGATCATTTTGCTCCTCTCCACCGCCGCCTTGTCCTCTGTGCTCAGCGTGCACCCCATCCTCCTCCTCTGTGTCCTTCACAAAACAACCAAAACTACAATTCATCAAACACACGCCCTGTTTTTTTTTTCTCAAACTGTGGAGCTTTTTTTCCCCAAAAAAGAAGAAAATCGACTCAAAAAAAGAAAAACAGGAAATGGTTTGTTTTTGTTTACGCGGAATTTAAAGAATTTAGTTGATAAAAGTCTTCGTTACGTTAAAAATAAAGCGTTTTTAGCCATAAAAAAAATGAAGAAATGCTCCGTTTTCATCTGTTTCTTTTTCTGAAAAAGAAATGGAGAGAATTTAAGACACGCCCAGATCCGGTTGGATTTCACAATAAAAGATCTCTAACTACAAATTAAATGAAAGTTCATAAAAAAATTTTTAAACAACTTTAAATTTATTATCATTTTATTCGTAAATCATAATCATTTTGTTTAGTTTCATTGAAAAAATATTCTAAATTTTTTTTTTGTTTAAGAATTTTTCCAATTAATCATCTTTTTCCGGTTTAATTTTACAAAATAAATATTTTTTTCTAAAAAAAAAATGGTTAAAAATACGTTATTTTAATTCATTCAATCATTTTTATGCATTATTGTTTTTAAAAAAAAAGTTGTAAAATTTTTATTGTGAAGCAAAAACTTAAAGCAAAAAAAAAAAAATGACTGACTTCGGAGACTCCGTAAACTTAATAATTATTTATTATTGTTCAGGAAAAACGCAAGTAGAATCCCCACTTTGAACTTTCCTCGCACTTCCTCACCCTTTGCGCATGCGCAGTCGCGCTCCCCTAAAATTTAACCGTAACTCCTCCCATGTCCCGAACACACCCGAAAACACTCGAGCCATTACATTACCAAACTTTTCCCAATTTTAAATGTTTTATTTTTTATGAAAAAATTTTGTTCCGTTCCGAGGCTTCTCTCGACCCGGCTGCATCCTCCAGCTCACCCAGGAGCATCCCGCGACTTACCCTGTCCAGCTGTGAGACATAGCCTAGTCAAGGCATGGGCAAACTACGGCCTGCGGGCCACACACCGCCCGTTAAAACGTTTTGATCCAGTCCGCCGAACATAAAAAATTTTAATAAATAGACCTTATTAATGTTTCATTTCCCCTGCAATTCTGATGTTCCTTCTCTAGATGGCGCACTCTGGATATATTGGCCTCGTTGAGAAAACAACAACACTGCTCCCATTGATGTGTGTGTCTCCGTGATGCGCACGCTGTCAAAATAAACAGTGTGCACAGATATGGAAAGCCATCGGGGCCAATACACGCACGTTAACAAGCGTGTTAGATGTTAAAACAAGCAAAATGTGACCTCAAGCGCTTAGATTTCGAACCTAGCGCTGCTAGATTTGAAATTTAACGTTCTTGATGAAACATTTAGCGCTTGTTTAAAATCTAGCATCATTCTATCGGTCTAATCTAGAGTTACCAAAGCATGCCATCCATCTGATCCTGATCCGGCCCCCTGGTCAAATGTTAGAACTCATTGTGGCCCGCGAACCAACCAAAAAAGTTTGCCCACCCCTGGCCGAGTCTCTCCAGCAAGTCCTGGGTTTGCCCCAGGGGCTCCTCTTGGTCGGGCGTACCTGAAACACCTCACCAGTGAAGCATTCAGAAGGCATCCGAAACAGATGCCCGAACCAACCCATCTAGCTTCTCTCGACCCGAAAGAGTATGTGACCTATGATAATGTAACCTGGTGTTTTGTATCGTTCTATCGAAGTGGAACCATGTCTGATAAGCACATTTATCTGTGGAGTTAGGGTGCCCACGATACGTCGGGATCAGTAAGAACAATATGGGTCCCGGAACCCTGGCAACCCCATCAGGGATATGCTGTTCAGAAGGCAAAACAAAAACATAAAGAGTTCATTTTTAAACTTTAATGTAAAAAGTTGTGTTTATAATCAACAGGTTAGCAGGTTTTTCTTTATTTGGTTGCTACTGTTAGCCTGCTAGCCTTTATTTTAAAATTGTCTAAATTTTATAGAAAAAAGATTGTAGCTTTATGTTTGATCCGTTCCGTCATCTTCCGCTTGTCCCGGGGTCGGGTCGCGGGGGCAACAGCCTCAAACGGGCAGCCCTGGTCTCTCTCTCCCCGGCTGCATCCTCCAGCTCACCCGGAAGGATCCCAAGTCGTTCCCCGGCCAGCTGTGAGACATAGTCTGTCCAGCGGGTCCGGGGTCTGCCCCTTGGTCTCCTCCCGGTGGGACGTGCCCGAAACACCTTGCCCGCAAGGCGCTCGGGGGGCATCCTGACTAGATGCCCGAACCATCCCATCTGGCTCCTCTCGACCTGGAGGAGGAGCGGCTCGACACCGAGCTCCTCCCGGATGGCAGAGCTCCTCACCCGATCTCTGAGTGAGAGCCCAGCCACCCTGCGAAGGAAGCTCATTTCGGCCGCTGGTGACCATAGGTGAGGGTAGGAACGTAGATCCTGGTTACCATGGTGAGGGTAGGAACATAGATCCTGGTTACCATGGTGAAGGTAGGAACATAGATTCTGGTTACCACGGTGAGGGTAGGAACATACTGTAGGTCCTGGTTACCACGGTGAGGGTAGGAACTTAGATCCTGGTTACCATGGTGAGGGTAGGAACGTAGATCCTGGTTACCATGGTGAGGGTAGGAACGTAGATCCTGGTTACCATGATGAGGATAGGAACGTAGATCCTGGTTACCATGGTGAGGGTAGGAACGTAGATCCTGGTTACCATGGTGAGGGTAGGAAAGTAGATCCTGGTTACCATGGTGAGGGTAGGAATGTAGATCCTGGTTATCATGGTGAGGGTAGGAATGTAGATCCTGGTTACCATGGTGAGGGTAGGAACGTAGATCCTGGTTACCATGGTGATGGTAGGAACGTAGATCCTGGTTACCATGGTGAGGGTAGGAACGTAGATCCTGGTTACCATGGTGAGGGTAGGAACGTAGATCCTGGTTACCATGGTGAGGGTAGGAACGTAGATTGACTTGTAAATCGAGAGCTTTGCTTTTCGGCTCAGCTCTCTCTTTACCACGACGGACCGATGCAGCGTCCTAGTTGTTGCTGATGCCGCACCGATCCGCCTGTCGATCTCCCGCTCCATCCTTCCCTCACTGGTGAACAAGACGTTCACGAGTGTTTGATCAATTGTGATAATTTATATGACGTCATTATTTAATCATAAACATTTTCAGGTAGTTTTTCAAAGAAAAAAGTCAAATTTATTATGTTTTTCCGACATTCTTCTTTTTCCCGCCACATAAAGCAAAACAAAAAAAAGCCACTTCCGGTTGATTTATAAACATGCGCACTCGGGATGAGAAACTTTTCTCTATGAGAAATTTAAATTTGTCAAAAATATAACATTTTTACATTATTATGATTTAATAACAAATATTTCAGGCCAGTTTTCAATCTTTTTTTTTTTTTTTTTTTAATGAAAATGTTGCAGTTTTTTTTATTTGCGACAAAAAGCCAGACTTTTCAATAATTAGCACTTACAATTTTAATGTCACAAAAAATCTGAAAGAAAAAGGCAAAAGTTTGTGTTTCAGGTCATGCTTATAATTATTGTCATTTTCGGATAAATTTGCAAAGAAAAAATCTTCCGATTTATCATCTCTTTGGGTTTGTTTTACCACCATCTTAAGTTTCTGGTTTCACCAACCGTAAAAACATCTCGTGAATAAAACTAGTTAAAGCACCAACTATTATTTTATCATAAAATTCAAATAATATCACGATTAATTCACCAGACCGCCCACCATTTTGACTACGATCCGATCTAAACGTTCCAAATCCTTTTAGGATGATAAATATTATTGTTTCTGTTGTAAATGGAGAATAGTGGTGCTTCCCTCCTGTGGTCTAAACTTACAACTACAACAATCTCAAACTGAATCTTTATCTTTTAATAAAGAAGCTGGATATTTAAAAACTCTCAAAAACTACTCACGCACTTTAGTCACTTTGGTAACCCGAAAAAGGGCGGCACGTTGGTGATGGGGTTAGCACATTGGCCATGCAGCAAAAAGGTCGGGGTACAAGTCTCAAGTGAGATGAGACTTGAAACACTGGCATTTGTATGTGGAGTTTGCACTTCTCGCCGTGTACTCTTCAGGTTATCTAGTTTCTTTTCGCCCTCCAAAAACACGCATGTTACATTGATAACACTTTACAGAGGGCCCATATGTACCTATGCAAAGTTAAGCAGGAAGCAAATAAAGGCAAACCAAAACACTCAGTAATCTTTCTGTGTTTGGCCAAAGTCCATTTGGAAACGTTCTGTGGGTAAAGGCGTAGGGCCGTCGGGATTTCTGAGTCTGTGCTTCCATAATTTTTAAATGAATGCATTAACCCCCATAATCCAGAGGGGACCTTGATGAAACAACCTACAGTCACTCAGTACTATCTGTAGTACTATCTGTAGTACTATCTGTAGTACTATCTGTGGTACTATCTGTAGTACTATCTGTAGTACTATCTGTAGTACTATCTGAAGTACTATCTGTAGTACTATCTGAAGTACTATCTGTAGTACTATCTGTAGTACTATCTGTAGTACTATCTGTAGTACTATCTGTAGTACCATCTGAAGTACTATCTGTAGTACTATCTGTAGTACTATCTGTAGTACTATCTGTAGTACTATCTGTAGTACTGAGTGACTATCCACTGTCATCCACCATGCCGCTGGATTTGGAATCCGTGGCTTGAATCCCTGGCTTTTCTCCATAAACAGGCATGCTAGGTTGATTGGCCACTTCATAATTGCCCCTAGCGATGACTATGTGTGTGGCACCACGACAGATTGGCGACCTGTTCGGGGAGTGCCCTGCCCCTCGCCTCAAATCAGCCAAGATGGGCAAATGAACTGTGTCCAGACAGGGGAGAAGGGTGATGTAGGGTTTCAGAAGTCCATCTGACCGTCAGTTTACAGACCCCTACCCGCTCCGATCGTCTGGGAGCATGCTGCTCCTGTTACCCACCACCAAGCTCTGTGCCATGCAGTACCAACTTCCTCCCTATCAAGCTGAGAACAACACGGGAATGATTCCTGTCTGAACCCTCCCGGATTCACTGTGGTGCTTGCGGACATAGACATGGAAAAGTCTAGCACAATTAAAGATGGTGGACTGGTGGTGTTTGAGAACAACAATGGTGTTGTTCCATCACAGTGAAGAATGTGAGTTGCTGTTAAAATGTGGAGCTTTTATTGGTCAGTTTAATAACTTAATATAATCCACAGGAGCTTTTATTGTTGCCATGGTAACTCCAACTCATGTAGAGCCAAATGTCGTGTGTGACGTCCACCCAGCACCTGTTCAAGGTCTTTTCATTCAAGAGGTTGTTCCACCATATGGCTGTCCAACTCCATCCCATCTTTTTTAGCACCCTTACCGAACCTGAACTACTGAATCAGTTATTCAGACACTGTTTGGATAACTCTCTTAGATTACTGGAAGCTAAAGGACACTCGATTCTCCCCAACAAGGGATTAGTAAAGTACCGTAATTTCACGACCATTGGGCGCACCGTACGAAAAGGCGCAGTCTCAGTCACACACCGCCTTACAACAACACACGCAAGCATGCAAATGTGTGTATTAAAAAATAGATCGGGAGCAAAACTGAGTTTGGTTGTACTTTTGTACTTTATTTAAGTAGTATAAATAAGCACATTACCGGTAATAGTCTTTATTCAAATCCATCAAAGTCCTCATCCTCTGTTTTGGAATCGAACAGCTGCGCAAAATCCAACAGAGCAGGTCCACTTCACTCCTCGCTTTCAAAGTCACTGTCTGTACCGTGCGGCTCCTCAGAAAGGATACCAGCTTTTGCGAAAGCTCGGATAACAGTACCAGCAGACACGTTAGTCCAAGCATCTACAATCCATTGACTCGTTAATGCTGAAATTTCTCGCGGTGGCTCGATTCCTATGTTCCTCCGCCTAGCTGGTTGCTTTCAGCTTAAACTGTGCGTCATAAGCGTGTCTCTTTGCCATTTTCAGGGTTAAAACAGCAATGTTGTGCATACAGCACATACCTTTTTTATACACAATCCACACTTCACTCTTTAACGTTCTCATGCCTTTTCTTTCAGGTCCGCCTCGCCTCACGGGCACCGCGTTTTCTTTTAGGTCCGCCTTTTATCACACACAAGGCGCACCGCACAAAAGGGCGCACCGGTCATTTTGAAGAAAATCTAAGACGTTTATATGCACCTTATAGCCGTGAAATTACAGTAAACTAAATTGAGTTTTAAAACACTTTTTTACCCACATTTTCAGATTAAAACCCAATGATTCCTAATGCTTTTAATGTTGCCGATGCTTTGGTTATTTAGATTTTTTTAAGTTTTTTTTAATTGTATTTTTAAGCTAATCTCTATCGTTTTAAATCTTGATTTTAATGCAGCACTTTAAGATCATACAAAATGAAAAGTGCATTAAAAAAAATCTTATTATATTAGGAGACAAGGTTAAGAGTCAAATTGTCATGATCCCCTATCCTGGCAACAGAGGGAGCCCTGGACCTTCCCTCATCACCATGATTAGAAACACCTGAGAGTGATTAGTCTGATAACACACACCTGTGGATCCAGGTGCCTAGTTAAAGGCAATCACTACAGACGTCTTTGTCCGGTCATCACCCCCATCACCACCACCATCACCATCATCCCTTCTAGCGAGGCTAGAAGTTGTATCTTTAAACTCGGTTATATCATTTGAACTTTTTGACCCTGAGTTAATCCTGTGCTCTTTGCCTTATAGCTTTACTGGACTCTGGTTGATAAATCCTGTTTTGTTGTCCTGCATTTGGGTCTTCCTCCTCCTTCCACATCCCCATATCACAACTCAAATTCAGAGGAGCCCCGGTTTAACCCGCCTATATTTAACACTTTTAATTACAAAATAAGTCTTGCAAGGGTTATCTTTTTTTAAAATCAAACAGTATCTTTCTCGACATCTAGTGGGGGACTAGATGTTTTATGGGTTCATTTGGGGTCAGACCTAAATGTATATATAGACATATGTATTATGAGATATTATGGCACCAGGTCATCTTATGTGTCCGCTTATCGTTTACACAGCTACATAAGACAGTCTATCAGTGAAGAGAATCTTGATAAGTACAAGAAAAAACCTCTCATCGGATCATAAAACGAGAAGGGCAGATAAGGATTTGGATGGCGAGACCAATGGTGTGCACAGAAAGATATCAAGTGGTGGTGGAGGGCATTTTCCTTGCCCTCTGAATTAATCAAATGTCCTTTAGATAGTGGATTTCTTTGTGATGTTGCACGTGTTGAAACTGGTGCCTTATCAGATGCGACATCAAATGCACTAAAACACGAAATGTGAAAATTATAGAACAATCATATCAACATATCGTAAGGTATTATCGAACTCCGCTTCTCTGGGACTGGGTTGTTGGGATACCACCCTCAGCAGGAGAGGCCCGGACTTCCTTCTCTTGCCTGCTGTAAAACATGGTTTCTCCAGCGAGTTTTGAGTTTGTCTCGAA
Organism: Neostethus bicornis; assembly: GCA_902685375.1. Lineage (NCBI taxonomy): Eukaryota > Metazoa > Chordata > Actinopteri > Atheriniformes > Phallostethidae > Neostethus > Neostethus bicornis. The sequence goes on along the minus strand of CACRXE010000066.1, from coordinate 2,214,122 downwards.
ATGTGCCAAGAACACCTTACCAGCGAGGTGTCCGGGAGGTATCTTAACCAGATGCCCAAACAACCCCAAAGGAGCAATGCCTCTACTCTGAACTCCTTCTGATGGCAGAACTCCTCATTCTATCTCTGAGAAAGAGCAGTACCACCCAGTGGAGGAAGTTCATTTCAGCCAGTCTCATCCGGGATCTTGTTCTTTCAATCAACACCCACAGCTGGTTACCATGGTGAGGGTAGGAACGTAGATCCTGGTTACTATGGTGAGGGTAGGAACGTAGATCCTGGTTACCATATTGAAGGTAGGAACATAGATCCTGGTTACCATGGTGAGGGTAGGAACGTAGATCCTAGTTACCATGGTGAGGGTAGGTATGTAGATCCTGGTTACCATGGTGATGGTAGGAACGTAGATCCTGGTTACCATGGTGATGGTAGGAACGTAGACCCTGGTTACCATGGTGAGGGTAGGAACGTAGATCCTAGTTACCATGGTGAGGGTAGGTATGTAGATCCTGGTTACCATGGTGAGGGTAGGAACGTAGATCCTGGTTACCATGGTGAGGGTAGGTATGTAGATCCCGGTTACCATGGTGAGAGTAGGAACGTAGATCCTGGTTACCATGGTGAGAGTAGGAATATCGATTGACTGGTAACTTCAGAGCTTTGCTTTATGGTTCAGCTCTTTCTTTACCACGACTGATCAATGCAGTGTCCCAATTACTGCAAATGCTGCACCGATCTGTCTGTTGATCTTCCGCTCCATCCTTCCCCCACTCGTGAACAAGACAACGAGATACTGAAAGACCTCGACTTGGGAAAGGACACTGACCTTTTTCCAGGCAAGGTCAATGGTCTCAAATTTTGAGGCACTGACCCTCATTCCGGCCAAATCATACCCGGAAAGTAAATTGGTCCAGCAAGAGTTGTCGGTAACAATAAAACCAACAAGACTACATCATCTGTAAAAAGTAGCAACTCAACCGCAAGCGCACGGAATCAGAACCGCTCCACCTTCTTGGCTCCATTCCGTTCCGTTCCGTCATCTACCGCTTGTTCCACGGTCGGGTCGCAGGGGCAACAGCCTCAAACGGGTAACCTAGGCCTCTCTCACTTCTTCTTGGCTGTGCCAGAAAATTCTGGACATAAAAAAATAATGAACAGAATCAGTGGAAAAACAAAACACATGTAGACTGGTCGCTGGTTGGGCAAACTTGGCTGTGGATTTTGTTCCCTCTCACATTCAAACATGGATAACAAGTGTTTCACTGCTGGGGTTCTGCTCATGCTTGGTCCTTCACCCAATAACAAGTTCCGTTTTTATGTTAATACACCAAAATAACTTTATTTACAGCCTCAAATGAGTGTCGTGTCGTGACCGGGCATGGTGGACGGGATGGCTCGGAAAGGAGAGGAGGGGGTCAAAAATGAAAGTGAAACTGAACAAGTGTATTAATGTTTTTTTTTTCTGCAAATATCGCATTTCTGAGTTCGTAAAAGGTTCCATGTTTATCTTTATGTACTACGAGATAAGACTAGTTACCTCAAAAAACCTTATTTATTTTTATTTTGGATTAAATACAAACTAATTCAGATAAAATAAAACGTGTTTTCATAACGTCTCAATTAGGGCTGAAACAGTTAATCAATTTAATCGATTATAATCGATTATCAAAATAGTTGTCGACTAATTTGGTCATCGATTAATCGTCTAAAAAAGTTTTTGCTGTCAACTGCACTTAAACAGGTCTCCATGTGGGGCAGCATAGAGCAAATTGACGATGCCAGCTACCAAAATAAGAGGAGAAGAAGATAGCAGCCAATCATTGGCCTTCATTTCACCCGCCTCACGCGATCAGGCAGATTCAACAAGATGGCGGAAAGAAAAACACATACAAAATAATCAGAAGTTTGGATCATTTTCCACTAAATTTGAAAAAGATTCGCGTTAATATGCAAAGTTTGCGAAACGGACACGTTTTGGCACGGAAGCATAACGACGCTGCACGAACAGCGAACATTTGCTTGTTTATGTGGTTATGATTTGGTTTTTACACGATTACATTCTATAATATACCGAAAAAGTAACATTTATTAAATTGTCATTATTATCCGATTAATCGAATAATCGATCCAAATAATCGACAGAATAATCGATTACCGAATTAATTGTTAGTTGCAGCCCTAGTCTCAATCATGTGGGGCATAAATAGAGACGATCTAATTTTCAAATGATTCGTCCTTGATCAGTTCTTCTTTTATCAACCTGACTCTTTTATCTTTACTGATTATCTACTTGGACCTTTACACCTGGCCAGATGTTGTGTAACACCAACCAGAGGTGTGCGCACCTTTACCTGCTCCTCTGATGCTCCAGCCTTCCTCACTGCTGCACATAGTCACGCCGCACATACGAACACACTCCACAAACACAGAGACAGAAGGAGAGCAAGCAGCAGACGGACGGAGGGACAGAGGGATAGAAGGAACGGCACACCACCATGGGCTGCTGTAACAGAAGGTGCGGACTGATAACCGGAGCTGTGTTGGGAGCTGCGGTGGCCATTCTGGGAGGAATCCTAATCCCACTTGGAAACCAGCTGATCCAGGGGACAGTGGAGAAGGTAAGGTGTGCTGTAGAGCACGTGTGTGTGTGTGTGTATGTGGAGATGAAGGTGAATGAGGAGAGTGCATTTGGAAGCTGCTTTAATAAGCTTTTCATGAATCCAAGTCTATTTGATCTGTCAGAAAATGAGCATCTGGGATTCTTTCAGAAAAAATCAAACCAGTTTTTTAAATGTGTGTGTGTTATTTTAAAAAGAAATCTCAAAAGCATGAGTGTTTTTATGTGTCAGTGGAGCTGTTGGCCTGCTGGCCGCCTTAAGGCATGTTAAAAATAGCCTGTCTGTGTTTTAGGAAGCCGTCATTGAGCCCGGAACGATAGCGTATGACACCTGGTCTGCTGCAGGGACAAAGGTTTACAGACAATTCTGGTTCTTTGATGTGAAAAATCCAAAAGAGGTTTTGGAGCACGGCTCAAAACCGGCAGTGATCGAAAAAGGACCTTATACCTACTGGTAAAAACCTTTCACACACTCACTTGTAATCGTTTCTGTTCACGTGACAACTATTTCTTGCATTTTTAGGACAAGATTTCTCCCCAAAGACAACGTGACGTTTAACCCCAATCACACCGTGTCCTTCCTACTGCCTCAGGCTGCCATCTTTGAACCATCCATGTCAGTGGGACCAGAGGAAGACAACATCACCGCTCTAAACCTGGCAGTCGCTGTGAGTCTGACAGGAAATGTGTGTTTATCTCTGTCCAAAATACACTCAGAGAAAATATGAGGTCTTTATGAGCAAGCTGTGCCGTGTCTCTGTTTAACTGAACGTGACGAGAGACGGAATTTGAAGAAAAAAAAATCCCATTATTAAATGCAAACGCATTTAGGAACAAATCCAAACAGAACTTTTATCATGAGGATTAAAATTAGAGCTGTCATTTTAACGCGTTAATTAATTATTCTGCATTTTAATTAATGCAATTAATTATGATGTATTAACGGTGGCGAGCCAAAGCTTGCTCATTTGAATTTTGACCCATTGAAGGACCCATAGTTTTCTCGGCCATCCTACATTGCCTTACACAACAGAAGACATGGACAAGACTCAGGAGGATGGGACGGTCGGGTCACTGAACGGCAAATTATACAAAAATAATAGAGATGGGACAACAAAGAAAAACGTAGTAATTTGTAGTTTTTTAAAAAAGGAGTTCTCCTACCACCGGAGCAACTCCAGCCTGACATACCATCTAAACATAAAACATGTTCAGGCAAGTTCGTCTGTAGCGAGTGTGGCTACCGGGAGCTCACTCTGTCAAACCAGGCTAGCTGAATTTGGCAAGCGAATGAGCAAATCCACAACAGAGAAATTGACAAATACTATCGCAAAGTGGGGTTGCTGCTGATTGCAGGACGATTTCTATCGTAGAAGATAAGAACGAACCCTAACAAACCCTAACCCTGCGCCTGACCTCATGAGGTACAGTTCATCAATAATAAATTGGATTTAAAATCTTCTCTTCTTACTGGATTCAATTGATTAGACATACAGTACATTTTTTATTTTTTAATATCCTAGAATTCAAATTCTTTATCAGGAGATCTTTAGAAAATATGACTTTAAAATGCAATTAAATCAAGTAATTTTTTAAATTGACCGACAGTACTAGTTAAAATATAATTAAAGACACACCAATACTGATACTGAGCGTCATGCTGATACTATGGCACGACACTGGTTATATAAAATGAATTTGAGAAGCAAATAACTCTGTCTGATACTGAGTAATTTATTTATTTAACCATAGACTTAGATAAAGATTAATAAATGAATGTCTGCGTCCAGCTTGGAATCGTTTATGACAGTCGTTTACGACTGTTATGGGCAAAGCCATTTGAGGGGTTGTTTGGGTTTTGTTTTTGTCGCCCTCTTGTGTTTTTCGCTTACCTCTGCCACCCAGGCTCCCAACCTTTCCCAACCGTTGGCAGTTACAGGTGTTTGCTAGTTGGCTAAATAAAAAGGACTGGTGCCAAGCTGAGAGAGGACCCATCTGCAGCACTCCCTACAGAAGCTTTTCAGGTGTTGAGATCTGGTTAAAGATTGATTGGAAATACGTAGATTATTTTTTCAAAAACCCTACTCTTCCTCATTCTTCAGTTGATTGTTTCAATCCCGGGGGTTGATTATAAAATCCGTCTACATGTCGGCCTAACCTTAGACCATACGAGTCGCAACAACGACAATGAAGACATATGCACGTGTTATCTCAGCTCAATCAAAATCCAAGCACGCAGGGGTGATTCTTAAATGCTGCGGGTGTTTGTTATTTTCGGAAAATGTCCACCTTCAAAAGATGTTTCGGTTAAATACCCTCAGCATTTTACATTATTGTGCCTGCCTAATTACTGGGCTGGTAGCTATGACAACAGAAGCTCAAAGTAAACATAGTTATACATTTTTTTTTAATCACAATATAAAAAGATCTAATTTTTGGTTTAATTTTAAAATAAATACTTTTGGTTTTATTTTTTACAATAATGATCTTAGAAATCAAACGCGACATTCCAGCTTTTAAAAGCTAAATTTTATGCCGTTGTTCTGCATGTGAGGGACCCCGCAGAACCTCTGAAAGAACACTTACATCTCATTAGCATGTCAGGGACTTCGTCAGGAATAATTGCAGCTGGATAATTACAGTCTTTTCAGAATAGGCTGGATATTTTCGTCCCGCTCTACGAGGTGATGGTTTTTCTTCCTCTACCTCACGATTTAACTACTTCACAGAGCTAAATTCTTTCTTCACACTTTTGATTCTTCTCCTTCCATCCTTTCCCTTCAGGGGGCGCCACAACAAGTCAGTTTCTTCCATCTAACCCTATCTGCTGCATCTTCTTCAGTCACACCAACTATCTTCATGTCTTCTTCACTGTATCCATGAACCTCCTCTTTGGTCTTCCTCTAGGCCTCTTTCCTGGTGGTTCCAAATCCAGCATCCTTCTTCTGATGTACTCTCTCTCTCTCCTCTGCACATGTCCGAACCATCTCAGTCTGGCCTCTCTGACTTTAAAACCTCTAACATGTGCTGTTCCTCTGATCCTGTCCATCCTGGTCACTCCCAGAGAGATCCTCAGCATCTTCATCTCTGCTACCTTCATCTCTGTTTCCTGTCTTTTCCTCAGTGCCACTGTCTCTAGACCAATCAGCATGGCGGGTCTCACCACGGTTTTCTACACTTTTTCTTTCATTTTATCTGAAACTCTTCAATCACACATCACACCTGATACTTTTCTCCACCCGTTCCAGCCTGCCTGCACATGCTTCTTCACCTCTTTTCCACACTCTTTATCTTCATACTTTTAATAAACAAGATATTACAGTATTAAGTCATAATAACAAAGATGGACAAAATATTTTTGGTGACGTGCATTTGCTATTTATTAAAAGTTGATGCCACACCAGAAACAATATTTGGAAAGCATTTGAACTCCAGGTTCTTGGCCATGGATTTTGTTCTCCAACATCCACATATACTAAATTAAGCAGGAAGTGTTTTCATACTCTTTGTTTTCAAAGCCTAAAACAAGATTTACGCTGTTGTTTAGGCACAAAGTTGTGGAGGAAAGCGAAGAGCGAGAGGAGGGTGGAATTCTGAGTGGTGAAAATGAAACAAAAACAACAGTAAAAATTTTTTACATCATCTGAACCACTTATCCCTTATGGGGTGCCAGAGTGTACCCGACTGATTATAGGGGAGAGGCATGATACACACACAACAGGTCGTCAGTATGTTGGTGGGTTACACACACGCTCAATAACTATCAGGAGCAATTTTGCTGCAGCAATTTTTTTTTTGTAGCAGCCAACAAACCTATCATGCATGTGGGTAGAATACACAAACTCTACACAAAAAGGCCGGTATTTCAAGCCTCGCACCCACTCCCGGACTCAAACTCGAACCTTATTGCTTCGACATTACCATGCTAGCCATTGGGCTACTGTCCAGCCCCAATTTTATACGTTTTAGCCGGCAATTTCCGCATTTCTGAAAGAAAAAAAAAATCCCCATGTTTGCAACTTTACGTGGCATCAAAGCAAAAATTTAAACTTTAATCAATCTATTTATTTCAATTCTTTCCTCATTAAAACTTATAAAAAGCACAAATCCCTCTTTTTAAGTTCTATATTTGAATTCTGGTGACCATGACGACTAAATTTATGTTATCTGTTAATGTCTCTGTGTCCTGTTTTTTGGACAGTAAGACTAAGATCCTGAAGCTCATCCTCACGGAAGAAAATCACACCGTGGGCAGGTTGTCAATAAATAATGAACATAAAAAAATCTCAGAGATTGACTCATAGTTGGACATAAAATTATGTGGGTATTAATGAATCAAATTTTTGGCACCATGTAGTACTTTGACTTTAAATACAAGGTATAACGTCCTAATGAAGCATGAATAAAATGATTAAGAATCTCTGTTCCAACCCACACAGTGATATTTCTTAAGTATTTAGACTCATAAAGACAGATTTAAAAGAATAAAAGGTTCAGATTGGTTCTGGCTGTTTTCTTTGACTAGATTTGATTGGTTTAGTTACTGCATGTTCTGTTCTGTCGTCTTCTGCTTATCTGGGGCCAGATCGCCGGGCAACAGCCTCAGATGGGCAGCCCAGGCTTCTCTCATCCCGGCTGCATCCTCCAGCTCACTCAGAAGGATCCCAAGTCGTTCCCCGGCCAACTGTGAGACATAGTCTCTTCCAGCGGGTCCAGAGTTTGCCTCTTGGTCTTCTCCTGGAGACCGAGAGGCAGATATTATTTTTATAGATTGTAATAAAAATTCACAGACTAGGAACTTGCTTTGGTGTAGTGTACAACACCAAAAGTAATGTTGTCAGGAGGTGTTGTAAGATCCAAGCGCCAACACAGGATGAGAAAATAAATATCAAATTTGATTTCTTAGTAGGAAAGAGTAGGTTGTCCGAGTCAGGCGGGTTGTCCGAGGCAGGCAGAATGTCCGAGGCAGACGGGTTGTCCGAGGCAGGCGGGTTGTCCAAGGCAGGCAGAATGTCCGAGGCAGACGGGTTGTCCGAGGCAGGCATGTTGTCCGAGGCAGGCATGTTGTCCGAGGTAGGCGGGTTTGTCCGAGGCAGGCGGGTTTGTCCGAGGCAGGCGGGTTGTCCGAGGCAGGTGGGTTACTTGAACAAATGAAACAAAAAAAAGTTTACTGTTAGGAAAAGCAATAGACAAAAAAAAATCTACAAAAGGCTTAGATGTCGTTACCGCATGGAAACCAACAATCTGGCAAAGATTGCGGGTGCAGGGTGACTTAAGTTGCTTGCTGATTGCTGATGATCTGCAGATGGTGAGCAGGTTGCCACAGAGACAGACACCCTTTTTGAAGCAGGAGAAGGGATCACAACACATAAAATACATCAAATTAAATAAAAATAGAGATACTGTTTATTAAAAAGAAATTAGGACAAAATTAAAAACATAAATCACTGCACTTCCCGAGCTAGCGGTTTGTGTGTTCAGTTCAGGAGAAAAAGAAAAACAGGAACAGTGCATGCGTGGTCAGGGGGCGGGACAATATGCCATTCTAAGAAACCCATTGGCTGAAAGCTTCTGTGTGAGAACTGCCACTCATCCAGGGGCTCCGGGTTAACTATTCAGGTGCCGGAAATAAATTTTTGGGCTCATTCGAATGCTCCACCAACAAACTAATTAAATGTCGGTTACATAGATTTCATCAGTCTGGTGGGAAAAAGTTGTCCCTGTTGCGAGAGGTTTTGGTCCGAATGGACCGTACGTAGCCTTCTGCCTGAGGGGAGCGGCTCAAAAAGTCTGTGGCCAGGATGAGAAGGATCAGCCACTATCCAACCTGCTCGTCCCAGATTCCTGGACAAATACGTACAGGTCCTGGAGAGATGGAATACTTCGGCCAATTATCTTCTCAGCCGAACGCACAATGCGCTGTAGTGTCTGTTTGTCCCTGGCTGTGGCTCCAGCGTACCACACGATGATGGAGGAGGTCAAGATGGACTTACTGATGGCGGGGTAGAACTGCACCATCATCGGGACCGACAGCTTAGTAGCTTTCTTCAGCTGCCATAGGAAGAGCATCTTCTATTGGGCCTTCTTGATTAGGGCGCTGATGATCCGCTCCCACTTGAAGTTCCGTATCTTGGTAGTGCCTGGGAAGGGGTGGGAGTCCATGGTTGAGATTAGAGTGTCCATCAAGGGACGGTGGACCAATGTTCCAATTCCTTGTGGATCAGCTTAAAACAGTCAAAGCGGCGGTGTAGAACTGCACCATCATCGGGACTGGCAGCTTAGCTTTCTTTAGCTAAGGTAGGAAGTACAGCCTCTGTTGGGCCTTCTTGATTAGGGCGCTGATGGTCGGCTCCCACTTGACATTCCCTATGATGGTAGTGCCTAGGAAGCGGAGATGAAAGTGTCCATCAAGGGACGGTGGACCAATGTTCCAATTCCTCGTAAATCAGCTTAAAACAGTCAAAGCGGCGGTGTAGAACTGCACCATCATCGGGACCGGCAGCTTTGTTTTCTTTAGCGTACATCCTCTGTTGGGCCTTCTTGACGAGAGCACTCCTGATCGGCTCCCACTTGACATCCCGTATGATGGTAGTGCCCAGGAAGCGGTAGGAGTCTGTGGTTGAGATTAAAGGGCCCATCAAGGGATGGTGAACCAATATTCCAATTCCTTGTAAATAAGCTTAAAACAGTCAAAGGGTTTAGAAAGTATTCGATTTTTTTTTAAGAAAGGGGGTACTTGGAGGAAATATGGACTTCATAAAGAAGAAATTAAGAGTTTAAGTTGGCTCACCTGGGTTACAAAATAATCTGGATTTCTTGTTCCATATTATGTAGTCTTATGTAACGACTTTGATAAGGTTTGATTGATCAGTTTTTACAGGCGTCATAAAAAAAGATTATTTTCATTTGTTATCTCTAGATGCAGCAGTTTTAAATGTTTCCTTATTACTTGTTGAACGTCTTCTTAACACTAGGACCGCCGCAGCGGTCAATTTGACTGCATGTCACTTTAATATGCTAATTAGAAAAAATAGAACACAATCTCGGAGGCTGACCTTTAATGACTTTTAACATAAACATGTTTTCTAATTTTTATGTATTTTTTGTGTTCTAAAAATGAACATTTCAAAATTTATAAGCATTTTATCTCCTCTTAACCTGCTGCACCCCAAAGCAGCTGGGAGGAAGCACGCATTGGAAGTTGTTGCTATGTTGCTATGACAACAAACACGTTGCTATGGCCACACATAAGTTTGTGTGTTTAAATCTGTGGAGAGAGACAAGGAGAACTCTGACGCCATTACAGAAACATTTTAGAAAGGTTGAGTGAGATAATATTGAAGCGACAGCATGAAGAGAGTCTGAATAAAGTCGGCCATGTTTTCTAGATAAGTCTTGACAATTTCAGGTTAACATATTGGAATATATAGTAGAAAAAAGTTTTAAAAAAGTCTTCTGGACAGTTCAATTCTTAATCAAAACGTTTCGATTTCCATCCGGAAATCATTTTCAATCTGAAATTTTTCAATCTTTCAGATTGGAATGCCCCCTGCGGGTCAGGGACAGGGTCCTGCCCCAAGTGGAGGAGTTTAAGTATCTCGGGGTCTTGTTCACGAGTGGGGGAAGGATGGAGCGGGAGATCGACAGGCGGATCGGTGCGGCATCAGTAATAACTAGGAGGCTGCATCGGTCCGTCGTGGTAAAGAGAGAGCTGAGCCGAAAAGTAAAGCTCTCGATTTAAAAGTTTATCTATGTACCTACCCTCACCATGGTAACCAGGATCTACATTCCTACCCTCACCATGGTAACCGGGATCTACGTTCCTACCCTCACCATGGTAACCAAGATCTACGTTCTTACCCTCACCATGGTAACCAGGATCTACGTTCTTACCCTCCCCATGGTAACCAGGATCTACGTTCCTACCCTCGCCATGGTAACCAGGATCTACGTTCTTACCCTCACCATGGTAACCAGGATCTATGTTCCTACCCTCACCATGGTAACCAGGATCTACGTTCCTACCCTCACCATGGTAACCAGGATCTACGTTCCTATTCTCACCTCTGGTCACCAGCTGTGGGTGGTGACCAAAGAATGAGAGTGCGGGTACAAGCGGCCGAAGTGAGCTTCCTCCGCAGGGTAGCTGCGCTCTCACTCAGAGATCGGGTGAGGAGCTCTGCCATCTGGGAGGAGCTCGGTGTCGAGCCGCTCCTCCTCCAGGTCAAGAGGAGCCAGATGGGGTGGTTCGGGCATCTGGTCACGATACCCGGGTGTGGTGTTTCGGGCACGTCCCACCGGGAGGAGACCAAGGGGCAGACCCCGGACCTGCTGGAGAGACTATGTCTCTCAGCTGGGCGGGGAACGACTTGGGATCCTTCCAGGTGAGCTGGAGGATGCAGCCGGGGAGAGAGAGACCAGGGCTGCCCGTTTGAGGCTGTTGCCCCCGCGACCCGACCCCGGAACAAGCGGAAGATGACGGAACGGATGAATAATATACATAAACGTCAAATTGACGGTCATGGCGCTTGCAGGTAGATTTATAACGCGGTGGTCCTGGTGTTCAGCCATCTTTTTTTTTTTTTTCCAGGGAGCTTATTCGCTGGTTGGAGAAGGACTCCACCCTCTTTTAGAAATCATGATAAAAGCATCAAAGTCTTCGTTGTTCCAGTATCGATCTGTGAAGGAGATGCTCTGGGGATACACAGACCCTCTACTCAAAGACACTCTGGGTCTCTTCGCACCTGTAAGTCTGTCTGGTCTTAAAAAATCAAATCCAAATTTGGTCAAACACGTTGAACTCTTTTTCTTTTTTTTTTTCGCAGTATAACGACACGTTTGACGGTTATTACAACGTGTTCACCGGAAAGGACGACATAAAGAAAGTAGGACTTATTGATATGTGGAGAGGAAAAAAGTGAGTTCACTCATAAATTATTCCTTTATGTTTACAAAGATAAGAATAGATTAAATTATTTTATTGTGTTTCAGGAGTTTGAACTTTTGGAACGACTCTTACTGCGACATGATCAACGGAACAGGTTAGAATCACTTCCTGTTGATTTCTCAGGATTTCATTGGTTGATTGTTTCAAATCTTTTTAAAGCTAAGAATTTTTTTTTTTTACTTTATTTTTGGTTCTATTAACTTTCTTGTAGATGTGATCAAATTTCAATGAATTTACTTAGATAACTAGTTCTCTGGTCGGCCACACGGTGGCGCAGTGGTAGCACGGTGGCCTCACAGGAACATATTTTGGCGTTTGAGTCCCGAAGTCGAAGTGAGGCTTGAAACACTGGTCTTTCTGTGTGAAGTTTGCATGTTCTCTCCGTGTATGAGTGGATTTTTCTCAAAAAACATTCATGTTAGCTAGCTTATGCAGCCGCGGATCTGACCGCCAGGGTCCCCGGCGTTGGCTGCGACCCGTCTCCTCCTTCACCCAACCCCTGGTGGTGAGTCCCATGCAGCTGGAAGGGCGGCCCATGTTCCCTGTTCGAGCTGAGCCCGGCTGCCCCACCCTTGGGCCTCGTTCCAAAGGGGCACCCGGTGGCCCGCGAACGGGCAAGGGCAACTAGGCTATGTTTGATTGCTTCGTAGGGGTGTTTGAGCCATGCTTCCCATGTGAGGCTGTTGCCCCAGCGACCCGGCCCCAGATGAGCGGAAGATGACGAAACGGAACATTCATGTTAGGTTGATCGGCTGCTAAGAAATTGTGCCGAGCAATGAGAGTGTTTGGATGATCGTTTAAGTGTGTGAGACCCTGCAACAGACTGGGGATTTGTTCGTGGTGTATCCTACCTCTCGCCTGAAATGAGTTGGGATAGGCTTCGGCACCTTCTGCGACCCCATTAAGGTTAAGCGGTTAAGAAGACAAACAAAATCAAGTTCTCAGGTTAATTTCATTCAGAATGAAAATTACTTCCGGATGAAAGTCGAAATATGATGTTTGTCAAACACACTGTCCTCAGGCTTTTTCTACAATTTTAGTAAGTTTATTTTGAAAAAGACCAGGTATGGGCAAAATAAGGCCCACGGGCCACATGTGGCGCATTGAAAGTTTTAATCTAGCCCGCCGAACTTGAAACATTTAAATAAATAAACCTTGTCAATGTTTTATTTCCCTGCAATTCTGATGTTTCCTCACTAGATGGCAGACTGTATAATATTGAAAGCCATTGGGTCCAAATACACACACAGAAAAACAAGCAAAATGTTACATCAAGCGCTTAGATTTCAAACCTAGCGCAGCTAGATTTTTAATTTAACGCTCTTGATGTAACTTTTAGTTCCGTTCCATCATTTCCTAATTGTTCCGGGGTCGGGTCGCGGGGCAACAGCCTCAAACGGGCAGCCCAAGCTTCTCTCATCCCAGCTGCATCGATCCTCCAGTTCACCCGGAAGGATCCCAAGTCGTTCCCCAGCCAGCTGTGAGACATAGTCTCTCCAGCGGGTCTGGGGTCTGCCCGTTGGTCTCCTCACGGTGGGATGTGCCCGAAACACCTCGCCCGCGAGGCGCTCGGGGGCATCCTGACCAGATGCCCAAACCACTCATCTGGCTCCTCTCGACCTGGAGGAGGAGCGGATCGAAACCTAGCTCCTCCCGGATGGCAGAGCTACTCACCCGATCTCTGAGTGAGAGCCCAGCCACCCTGCGGAGGAAGCTCATTTCAGCCGCTTGTATCTGCAATCTGCAGGTACAAGGTTATTAATTTAGAGGTTTAGTGGTTATTAATTTTTATTTTTATTTTGTTAACAGTTTTTTGGATTTTATTGACCGGATTCAAAGTTTTTTTTTTTAAATTTGTTCTTAATTTGACTCACTTTGTTCTTTTAAGTCTATAGCGTTCTCGTCAAGGTGTAACGACGTTGATTAAAACCCACGCTAAACCCGAAACAAAGAGAGGAACCGAGTGGTGATTTGTCTGTTTACTGACGATTCTTTCATAATGACATTGAGTTTAGCGTGGTGTTTACTCAACGCTCGTTACACCTTGACGTGAACGCTGTGTTCAAAAGACATCGACTCATCGATTCTAAACATTACAATAGAGCCTAATTAATTGTCCAGCTGCACATCCTGTGGCTCCCTTGTTTCTCGGCTATTGACAAAACAGGAAGTGACTTAATCAAAACTAACAGTGAGACGTTACAAAATAAACAAACGACCAACAACAATTTCTAAACAATACAATATCATTAGGGCTGTAACCATCGATTATTTCCGTCATCAATTATTCGTTAATTCTTTTGTTGACATTAAAGAAGACAAAACACGAGACACAATAAGAGATTTTGTTTGTCGGATAAACATTTGGAATCCCGTTCATTGAGTATCGTCAAACAAGTAAACTCGATAAAAGTACGTAAGATTAGATCATTATTTTGCTCCGACATTCGTTACGTTTTCACCAAAAAAAGATAAATAATTAAATTTCAGTCTCAACGCTTCAGCAAGAAATTGAATGTTCGAATTGTTCAATAAAAAAATTTAATTAAATGAGATTTAAATAGGCACTGGGATCCACAGGTGTGTGTCATCAGACTAATCATCCTCAGGTGTCCCTAATCAGTTTCATGAGGGAAGGTCCAAGGCTCCCTCTGGTGGCAGGGGAGGCGATCATGACAGAAAAGGAGAAAAAAACAATATGACAGTTTTTATTTGGCTACCAGTCCAAATGCAGATGCTACTTATGCTACGACAAATATGGAGAGGGACGATGGGGGTTTCCGGAGCCTAACCCGGCTAATTTCAGGCAAAAGGCAGGGTACACTCCGAACAGGTAGCCAGCCTGTTGCAGGACCACAGACAAACAACCATCCACCCACACATTCATTCCTAGGAGCAATTTTATAGCCACCGATCAAGCTAACATGTTTTTGGAAGGTGGGAGGAAATCGGTGTACCCTGAGAAAACACGGGGAGAACATGCAAACTCTACACAGGAAGACCAGTTTTTCAAGCCTAGAACCCACTTCGCGACTCGAACCCCAACTTTTTTGCTGACTCTACTATGCTAATCACTGCAGAGTGTTTTCTGGATTGAATTAATTGCAATTTATATTTGATGAACTTTTTTTATCGTTTTTACCAATTTTATTCTGTTTTTTAACATTTTAAGCTTAATTAGCTCATTTATTTTGAATGTTTTTCATCAGGTAAGAGTTGTAAGCTTTCTAAACAAATTTAGCTGAACGTTTTCCACCCTCACCATGGTCACCAGCTGTGGGTGGTGACCGAAAGAACGAGATCACGGATACAAGCGGCCGAAATGAGCTTCCTCCGCAGGGTGGCTGGGCTCTCACTCAGAGATCGGGTGAGGAGCTCTGCCATCCGGGAGGAGCTCGGTGTCAAACCGCTCCTCCAGATCGAAAGGAACCAGATGGGGTGGTTTGGGCATTTGGTATGGATGCCCCCCAAGCGCCTTGCTGGTGAGGTGTTTGGGGCATGTCCCACCGGGAGGAGACCAAGGGGCAGACCCCGGACCCGCTGGAGAGACTATGTCTCACAGCTGGCCAGGGATCGACTCGGGATCCTTCCAGGGCTTCCCGTTTGAGGCTGTTGCCCCCGCGACCCGGCCAGGGATGAGCGGAAGATGACGAAACGGAGCGTTTCTATGGCGACACTCTGAGTTTTTTTTTCAATGAAATTAGACACAGAATTAGAATTTTTAAAGAATTTGGAATAATGAACTAAATTAATGATTTTTTTTTTTTTTGTTTTCTTTTAGACGCTTCGTCTTTCGCTCCACTTCTGGATAAAAAAAAGCCGTTATATTTCTTCTCATCGGATATTTGCAGGTATTAATTCTAAACAGACCCTGCTGTAGATCAGACTCTTTAAACCCCGGGTTTAAAACTAATCTACTGTGGATGTGTCCAGGTCGGTGTCGGCCAGCTACGAGCAGACGATGGATCTGAAAGGAATTAAAGTTTACCGTTATTCCCTCCTGCCCGCCACGCTGGCATCACCCATAAATAATCCAGACAACGCTTGTTTCTGCAAAAACATGAAGTCGACTAAAAACTGCACTTTAGCTGGAGTTTTAGATCTCAGTTCCTGTCAAGAAGGTTTGACTTCATCATCGAATTCATCAGCTTTAAAACATCTTTTCAGATTCTTCTTCTTCTTTCAGCATTTCCCTCTAGAGGGCGCCACAGAAAGTCAGTTTCTTCCATCTAACCCTATCTGCTGCATCTTCTTCAGTCACATCAACTATCTTCATATCTTCCTTCACTGTATCCATGAACCTCCTCTTTGGTCTTCCTCTAGTCCTCTTTCCTGGTGGTTCCAAACCCAGCATCCTTCTTCTGATGTACTCTCTCTCTCTCCTCTGCACATGTCCAAACCATCTCAGTCTGGTCTCTCTGACTTTAAAACCTCTAACATGTGCTGTTCCTCTGATCCTGTCCATCCTGGTCACTTCCAGAGAGATCCTCAGCATCTTCATCTCTGCTACAAACATCTCTGTTTCCTGTCTTTTTCACAGTGACACTGTTTCTAGACCAATCAGCATGGCCGCTCTCACCACACTGTCTCTAGACCAATCAGCATGGCCGCTCTCACCACACTGTCTCTAGACCAATCAGCATGGCTGCTCTCACCACACTGTCTCTAGACCAATCAGCATGGCCGCTCTCACCACACTGTCTCTAGACCAATCAGCATGGCCGCTCTCACCACTCTGTCTCTAGACCAATGAGCATGGCCGCTCTCACCACACTGTCTCTAGACCAATCAGCATGGCCGCTCTCTCCACACTGTCTCTAGACCAATCAACTTGGCCGCTCTCACCACTCTGTCTCTAGACCAATCAGCATGGCCGCTCTCACGACTCTGTCTCTAGACCAATCAGCATGGCCGCTCTCACCACACTGTCTCTAGACCAATCAGCATGGCCGCTCTCACCACACTGTCTCTAGACCAATCAGCATGGCCGCTCTCACCACACTGTCTCTAGACCAATCAGCATGGCCGCTCTCTCCACACTGTCTCTAGACCAATCAGCATGGCCGCTCTCACCACGGTTTTGTACACTTTTCCTTTCATTTTATCTGAAACTCTTCTGTCACACATCACACCTGATACTTTCCTCCACCTGTTCCAGCCTGACTGCACAAGCTTCTTCACCTCTTTTCCACACTCTCCATTGCTCTGGACTGTTGATCCTAGATACTTAAAATCTTCCACCTTCTTTATCTCTTCTCCCTGTAACCTCACTTTTCCATTAATTTAATCCAGATTAAGGTTTTTTTTTTTACTTTCTTTACTTGGTGGAAGATTTTAAGTATCTAGGATCAACAGTCCAGAGCAATGAAGAGTGTGGAAAAGAGGTGAAGAAGCGTGTGCAGGCAGGCTGGAACGGGTGGAGAAAAGTATCAGGTGTGATGTGTGACAGAAGAGTTTCAGATAAAATGAAAGAGAAAGTGTACAAAACCGTGGTGGGAGCGGCCATGCTGATTGGTCTAGAGACAGTGTGGTGGGAGCGGCCATGCTGATTGGTCTAGAGACAGTGTGGTGAGAGCGGCCATGCTGATTGGTCTAGAGACAGTGGCACTGAGGAAAAGACAGGAAGCAGAGATGAAGGTAGCAGAGATGAAGATGCTTACGATCTCTCTGGGAGTGACCAGGATGGACAGGATCAGAGGAACAGCACATGTTAGAGGTTTTAAAGTCAGAGAGGTCAGACTGAGATGGTTTGGACATGTGCAGAGGAGAGAGAGAGAGTACATCAGAAGAAGGATGCTGGGTTTGGAACCACCAGGAAAGAGGACTAGAGGAAGACCAAAGAGGAGGTTCATGGATACAGTGAAGAAGACATGAAGATAGTTAGCGTGACCGAAGAGGATGCAGCAGATAGGGTTAGATGGAAAAAACTGACTTGATGCGGCGACCCCTGAAGGGAAATGCCGAAAGAAGAAGAAGATTGCCCTTTACTGCTGATGTGACTTCATTTAAGATTTGAATTTGTAATCGTCTTCTTTTTTTTTGTATCTAAACAGGAAGACCCATCTACATCTCTCTGGCTCACTTCCTTCATGGCAGTTCTTCGTTAACACAAGATGTTCAGGGTCTTCATCCCAGTGAAGAGGAACATAAAACATTCCTGGATGTAGAACCTGTACGTTAAAAATAATTTAGACCAAATTCACTGCCTTGTTTCAACTTTTTTTTCCACTTCAGAAACAATCCCGAAGTTGTTCTCTGGTTTTGTTCATGCATGTTTTAAAAATTCGCAAGCGCTTGCTCGGATCATTTTACCAGAAGAATTTGTTCTCTGCCACATTAAAATGCAGAGGCGTCAAACTCAAATCCCCAGTGAGCTGAATTCCGGTATTTGAGAAAAAGTCGCTTTGTTGCTTGTAGAAAAGGGGCCATCATAATCCGAACAAGTTTTACTGAAAAACCGAATATCGTATTTTCCGAACTACAAAAATCACTCCTCCAATGAATGACCTATTTTAAAACTTTACATATGGAGGTATTCATTATAAGGGACATTGAGTGTCTCAGTTTGTCCTCCTGCTGTGTCCATCTGTCTTTGTTCCTTCAGAAACTCTGTTCAGTCTTCTTTACTTGGCGCAGGTCATCTTGTTGCTCCTCCACTTGACCATTGATCCATTATTTGTTGAATTCTCAGACTGCTGCTCTGTCATGCTCTACTGCGTGACTGATAGCTTTGAGTTTGAACTCAGCGTCGTACGAATGTCTTTTGAAGACATTTTGGGGTCTTCATAGACAAACAAGTAGTTTGTGACTAGAATTCCAGCAAAACCTTGACCAACATTTTTTATTTAATTTGTGTTTAATTTAGTCAGTTAATCACCTTGGTAACCGCCTGACCCTTCAGGGTTATAGGGAATGCTGTCAAGATGTGGAGCTGAGGCCAAAATTATACTCTTGAAACAACAGACAGGTTCAGATGAAAAAAATCACAAGCATATTTATTAGATTGATGAAAGGTTTAGATGAAGAAGACATAAACAGATTTATTATGCAGGTTCTGGAGTAGGAGCTGGAGCTAAAAACTGGATAACAGGTCAAGCATGGTAAACAAATGATCTATCTTCATTTATGCTGCAGCAGATGAGTAGATGAGTTTCAGGTGTGACTTGTTGCAGCTCCTGGCTGGCTCCGCCCAACTCCACACACACAGACAGACAGACAAACAGGGACAAGAGGGAAGGGGGAAACAGGACACAGAAGGAAGAGAGTACTCTCCTAACAAGCCCAAACCGGCTGATTCGACAGGTTGCTGGTCTGTCGCGGGGCGGGCCACACACACTCATTCCTAGGGACAATCATGTAGTGGCCAATCAACCTGACATGTCCAGTACATTTTTGTAGGGTGGGAGAAAACCAGAGTACCTGAAAAAAACCCATATGTACACGGGGAGAACATACAAATTCCACACACAAAGGCCAGCATTCCAAGCTTCGTTCCCATCCAGGACTCAAGCCCATAACCTTTTTTTACTGTGCAGCCACTGTGCCACCATGCCGCGGTCTCTTGAGAGATGATGCTTTAGTCATTTCGATCAATTCTGTTGCTAAACTTTGCTTTTCTTTCCAACAGACGACTGGATTTACTTTGAATTTTGCCAAAAGAATTCAAATTAATATGATGTACGGACCATCGAAGCACATCACGTAAGTTTTTAAGAAATCGTAATTCTTCTAGTTTTTAAATTCAAAGCGATCACCGGTAAAAAAAAAATTATTCTGCAATGAATCAAGCTTTGTATTTAAAAAAAAAAAAAAGAACAAATGCATGATTTTCTGCATCGATGCCTTCAGGATTGGTAACGTCTAAAAACGTGTAAAAAGGGTTTTTCCTTTTCCCGATTTTGAAGGAACACCATTGAAATTAAAATGTAAGGGATTTTTTTATGAAAAAAAGAAATCATTGATCTCTTTTCCACGAGATTGAATCATGATGGTTTTTTTGGAAAATTTCAGCAGAAGTTCAACATGTTTGTTAAATCAGCTGATTGAACAAAGCTGGATCATTCACTGGAAACACGGACGCTCGAATCGGACGTTTAAATATCTTCATCCATTCATTAAGACATTTTTTATTTTGAAAGGGCACATTATTTTAAAAAAGTCACTTTGTGTCATGAGACATTGAAAGTGGAGATGTAGGATCCAGAACTATAGCCAGGTTCAATCAGTTTATTGCCGTTAATCAGGGTTTAGGGAAAAGGGGTAGATATGTCCTGCCTGGAAGCAATCCTGGGCAGGACCAGACAGAGCAGCCGTCCAATGGGAAACATGATGCTGAAGGACCAGACGTGGAGGAACACCATCATGGCTGCAGCAGGGAGTAGAATAGCAGATGATCTGACAATGGAGTGTTAAACACCAGGGGTTAAATAACCAGGGAGAAGATGAGACACAGGTGCAGAGACCAGGGATATGCAATTGGGACTAGGTGTGCTGAATTAGGGTACAGAACAGGTTTAGGAGGGAGGAAATGTTCCAGAAGGGAGGAGGATAATGACACTTTGCATTCTTTTCTAGGTTTACTGGCTTTTTGGGGGGATTTTTTTAGGCTAACTGCCTATATTATAAAAAACCCAACATCAGCTCTTCGCTATATGGGAACGTACATCCTGGTTACCATGGTGAGGGTAGGAACATAGATCCTGGTTACCATGGTGAGGGTAGGAACATAGATCCTGGTTACCATGGTGAGGGTAGGAATGTAGATCCTGGTTACCATGGTGAGGGTAGGAACATAGATCCTGGTTACCACGGTGAGGGTAGGAACATAGATCCTGGTTACCATGGTGAGGGTAGGAACATAGATCCTGGTTACCATGATGAGGGTAGGAACGTAGATCCTGGTTACCATGGTGAAGGTAGGAACGTAGATCCTGGTTACCATGGTGAGGGTAGGAACGTAGATCCTGGTTACCATGGTGAGGGTAGGAATGTAGATCCTGATTACGACGGTGAGGGTAGAAACATCGATCCTGGTTACCATGGTGAGGGTAGGAACGTAGATCCTAGTTACCATGGTGAGGGTAGGAACATAGAACCTGGTTACCATGGTGAGGGTAGGAATGTAGATCCTGGTTACCATGGTGAGGGTAGGAACATAGATCCTGGTTACCATGGTGAGGGTAGAAACATAGATCCTGGTTACCATGGTGAGGGTAGAAACATAGATCCTGGTTACCATGGTGAGGGTAGAAACATAGATCCTGGTTACCATAGTGAGGGTAGGAACGTAGATCCTGGTTAACATGGTGAGAGTAGGAACGTAGATCCTGGTTACCATGGTGAGGGTAGGAACGTATATCCTGGTTACCTCGGTGAGGGTAGGAACGTAGATCCTGGTTACCATGGTGAGGGTAGGAACGTAGATCCTGGTTACCATGGTGATGGTAGGAATGTAGATCCTGGTTACGACGGTGAGGGTAGGAACGTAGATCCTGGTTACCATGGTAAGGGTAGGAACGTAGATCCTGGTTACCATGGTGAGGGTAGGAACGTAGATCCTGGTTACCATGGTGAGGGTAGGAACGTAGATCCTGGTTACCATGGTGAGGGTAGGAACGTAGATCCTGGTTACCATGGTGAGGGTAGGAACGTAGATCCTGGTTACCATGGTAAGGGTAGGAACATAGATCCTGGTTACCATGGTGAGAGTAGGAACGTAGATCCTGGTTACCATGGTGAGGGTAGGAACGTAGATCCTGGTTACCATGGTGAGGGTAGGAACTTAGATCCTGGTTACCATGGTGAGGGTAGGAACGTAAATCCTGGTTACCATGGTTAAAATTACTGTCGATATTTTCGTCATGGCGACCACTCAACGATGTCTCCTCCACAGGGTTCTGAAGAATGTTAAAGATTACACCATATTTCCTGTTGTTTGGATGAACGAGGTAAGAAAACGGCCACAAAAACCAGTAACCGTTTAAACGAATCACATCTCAATCTGTTTCATTATTTATTTAATTCAGACGGCGACGCTGGACGATGAAACGGCGGACATGTTTAAAAAGGAGCTTATAGGTCGAATCCAGATGTTGGATATTATCCAGAAGGTGCTGCTGGGCACAGGGGTCAGCGTTTTCATCCTGTGTCTCATTTTCTACTTCGTGGTAAAGAGGAACGACACCCAAAGCAAGTTAGCCTAAAATCCGAAGTGAGAGAGGTGCATTAGAGCTGCTACGCCACATCAACCCTTTTTTGATAAAGACTTGCACTTTTTTGCAATTTTACTGTTATTTATAATGTTTTCCCTCTTTTTTGTACCAAGAGGAGGTAACGCTGTGATTTTTGTAAAGAACTGAATTCCTTTGCTAAGTTTGTTTTAAGCCAATCAGGGATCGTTTGAGGTGAAAAGAGTCGACATGTTGACAAATCTAATGTTGCGAATGTTTTTTTTTTTTTTTTTTTGCGGAACTAGTGTCTTAAAAAATGAATAAAAACTAAAGATGGAGTTTATTTCTCTCAAACAGGTGTCTGGTTTTTTGTTGTCAGAAAATAGTAACCCGATAGTCAAATTCGGGTCTGGTTCACTTCAGTTTTACGATATTAGGTCATAGATTTGGGGTCCAGATTCAGTCTGATTTTCTCAGATATAGTAAATTTCAGGACCCTTCCTGCATCATATAATTGGTTGTCAACCCAACTATAAAAATACCCTAGTCCTACTCACCATACCAGTCGAGCATACGCCCACCATGGCCACAAAGAGCAACCTCATAACAGTTAAAAATTTGACGTGTTTGATATATTTTTCTTAGCTAAAGTCTTTGGTGGTCCCAGGGGCATTGGTCTAGGCTTAGAGATACCGTCTTTCAACCGGGAGAACCTGGTTCAATTTCCGCTAGACCCAAGCCGTCCCTGGGAACCCAGAAAAGACACGAAAACAAAGAAAGTAAAGTCTTTAGTTAGGGTCTCCATCCAGTGGCAGAGACGTATACTGTCATGATGTGGGGGTGTAGAAGGAGGACCCAAATGCAGGACAACAGAACAGAATTTATTAACCAAAACTCCAGGGAAGCGCTAAGGCAAACGGCACAGGGTTAACTCAGGATCAAAAGCTCAAAACAGAATTCAAAGATGCAACTCATGGTCAGGCAGCCAGGACGGACGACCTGGCTGGGAAGGATGGTGATGGTGGTGATTGATGATGACCTGACAAAGATGGCTGGTTTGATTGCCTTTAAATAGGCAGCAGGATCCACAGGTGTGTGTTATCAGACTAATCACCCTCAGGTGTCTCTAATCATGGTAATGAGGGAAGGTCCAGGGCTCCCTCTGGTGGTAGCGGAAAGGATCATGACACATAGACATTTAAAAAGCTAGTTCCTGGTTAGTAAGTCAACAGACACTGGGTCCAATGGCTGCCAATTTCCATCTCCAGAAATTCCAAATGGCGCTGCTCTTGTTGGCAAAATAATTGGTTTTAATTGTTTAGATTTGAACGTTACTGGTGACAGAACACGAACCAGCTCTTATTTTTCACCACTAACAACGAATTGTAAAAACTTTACTCAGGGTTCGAGGCTGTTATTCTTTTAGTAAAATAATCAGTACCGTCTATTGTTTGCTGTGTAAGCAGTTTTTATTCAGTTTATTGTTTTTATGACTTTTCGCAGGCCGTGAAGTCCAAAGATAAGAAAATTAATTAAATATAAACAACAGGGCGATAAAAGTCCAGATTGCAGGGTCATTAAACACTGCCATGGAAACGAAGATCAAGTTCAGATTATTTCAGATCAGTTCAGGAAATTTAATAATGACTGATTCATTCATTCATTTTGAGCAAATAAAGACAACATAAAACACACAGTCAGTAAAAGTCAAGACATAAATAACAACTATGGTAAGTACAGTAGAAAAAGTTTTAAAAAAGTTTTCTGGACAGTTTAATTCTTGATCGAGACGTTTCGACTTCCATCCGGAAATCATTTTCAATCTGAATGAAATGGACTGAAACCTGGATCTATTTATACTAACCTGAGTAAAAGGTAAAAAAAATGAAAGGACGGGCTCGACCAATGAGCCTGTGTTACCTATGATGGCCGTGAATGGCTCCTATTGTAACCACAGACCAGTAAACAAACCTATTATAAAAATGCTAAAAGCCTAGTGAATAGAAATTCCTGCTAACGAAAGGCGTGAAACTGAGTCACGAGGTGTCATCTTTAGTCCATGGCTTCAAAAGGCTGCTATAAATACCGGGCAGATTGTATCTAACGCCTCCACTCCGATTCAGTGAGGGATTCTCTTTCATCACAAAGATGGCTTCCTTCACCCCTCTTTCAAGCCATTTTTGTGATGAAAGAGAGTCTCTCAGCAATTACAGCAAAAAAAATGTAGAAAAAGTTAAAAGTCCAGGGACGTCAAAGATCAACGTAACGACAGTAATTAGTAGACGTCGACTTCTGAGAGCCGTCAAATTGACGGCCTTGGTAGTTCCAGTGTCTAATGTTAAAACTGTTGTAGATTATTTTGTAAAGACTGGTTGAGCCTTTTGAAAAGCAGGCTGAACATGTGATCGTACATTCTCTTAAAGTAAAAAGAATATTTGTACGACGGAAAAAAAAAAAACAACGGTACAAATTATTCTTACAGCACGTTTATGTAAAAAAAAATAAAAAATCTCCGGTCGCACATTGATAATTTGTCTCTCGTATTTCAACATTAAAGGTGAAATAAATGAGAATAAATTAGCTGCAAACTGTACAAAGTAAATTAAAGTGAATGTTTTGCTTTGTTTTATTATTTATTCAAATGTATTGGCTTCTTTCTTTTTTGTATAAACTTTCCATGACAGTTTGTTTTCGATAATTACGCCTAAGAATACGTTTTCCGTTCCATTTTCAATCAGTATGTTGCAGAGGTGCAAAAATCTAAAGCTAAATCTCACTGTCTGAACTGACAGCAAGCACCAGATGGTACTCATAACCTCCCAGACTAGGTCATCCCAGCTCTCAATCTGCAGCTGTTTGTTATGTAAATGAATCTAAATTCAGTTGCTGATAAAAAGCAATAAAAGGGAGTTTTTAAAACATATGCTCACGCAAGATGCTACAAACTCCTGTGGTGTGTGTCGCTGGACGTGTCTGAGTAGAGCGAATAGCCCTTGGAACTTGATCGGAACTGGTTCTGTTCATAACGTAGCCTTCGGTATACACATATTGGTCAGATTGTGACTGAAACCATTCCAGCACCAAACAAAACATCCCAAACTGAAATGATTTTGCATGAATAGCGTATCGTTACACCCCTAATTTGTTTTTATTACAAATGAATAAAAAAGTAATATATATATTATGTAAAGTAATATGTTTTAAATAGATATTATTTTACATTTCATAGTTATGGAACATCTTTGTTTTTGCAAACAGAAATAATTTTAATGATTTTTATCAGATGTTTCATCGATCTACAAATATGAACATCATTGTGTCCCCAGTATCGACCCCTGGGGGACACCTCAAGGCTATGATGTCACATTTAGATGAATGCTCACCAATTTTTACATATTGTACTTTCTTTTTTAAATACTGGCTGCACCTGTACTACAAATAGTTCAAGTTTATTTTAAAAAAGTGTGAATAATTGTATCGACAATGACAAAAATGAAAAAAAGAGACTGACAAAAATGGCAAAATTTTAATATTGAAGACTTTAAGTAAACAAAATTGGGTTACCACTCAGACGTATAATATTAGATCAGAATGAACTGAAATATATAAATAAAAAAAAAAGATTGGGATATGATCAAATTATTCCAAAGGACTTTTGTAGAAAAAGTTTCGAAAAAGTCTTCTGGACAGTTTAATTCTTGATCGAGACGTTTCGACTTCCATCCGGAAATCATTTTCAATCTGAATGAAATGGACTGAAAACTGGATCTATTTATACTAACCTGAGTAAAAGGTAAAAAAATAGTAAGGACGGTCTCGACCAATGAGCCTGTGTTACCTATGATGGCCGTGAATGGCTCCTATTGTAACCACAGACCAGTAAATGATCCCTATTGTAATAATGCTAAAAGGCTAGTGAATAGACATTCCTGCTAACGAGAGGCGTGAAACTGGGTCACGAGGTGTCATCTTTAGTCCATGGCTTCAAAAGGCTGCTGTAAATCCCTGGCAGAATGTATCTAACGCCTCCACTCTGATTCAGTGAGGGATTTTCTTTCATCACAAAGATGGCTTCCTTCACCCCTCTTTCAAACCATCCTTTCTCTCTACTTAGAATCTTCACCTCACTGTCCTCAAAAGTGTGTTTGGTGGATTTAAGATGCAGATGTACAGCAGACTGTGGACCACTTGAGGCTTCTCTTCTGTGTTGGTAAAGTCTTTTGTGGAGTGGTTGCTTCGTTTCCCCAATGTAGTGTTCTTTGCAGCTCCCTTCACTGCACCGGATCAAATAAACTACATTGCTCTGTTTTTCTGTAGGCATCTTGTCTTTAGGATGTACTAGTTTCTGCCGTAATGTGTTGACCGGTTTAAAGAAAACCGGGATGTCTACTGTCTACTGGTCGGTGGCTACAATAGGAGCCATTCATGGCCATCATAGGTAACACAGGCTCATTGGTCGAGCCCTTCTTACTATTTTTTTTACCTTTTACTCAGGTTAGTATAAATAGATCCAGTTTTCTGTCCATTTCATTCAGATTGAAAATGATTTCCGGATGGAAGTCGAAACGTCTCGTTGAAGAATTAAACTGTCCAGAAGACTTTTTTTAAACTTTTTCTACTATGGATCACTCCTGGATGAATGAGGGACTACACGGACTATTCCAAAGGACTTACAAATTCCTTCCTGAAAAACACACTCGGCATGTTTGATTTCATGAGTGGGAATGAGGCTTTAAACACTGGTCTTTCTGTGTGTGGTTTGCATGTTCTCCCCATATAGGTGTGGGTTTTCTCTGGTTTCCTGCTACCCTCCAAAAAAATGAATGTGAGGTTGAATGGCCGATACAATATTGCCCATAGGATTAGTGCGGGTGTGGCCTCACAACAAACTGGTGACCTGT
Organism: Neostethus bicornis; assembly: GCA_902685375.1. NCBI lineage: Eukaryota > Metazoa > Chordata > Actinopteri > Atheriniformes > Phallostethidae > Neostethus > Neostethus bicornis. The sequence continues at coordinate 2,187,489 of CACRXE010000066.1, read as the reverse complement.
TCGGGTTTTACTCCACCTGTCACCTGTAATCAACAGGGATAGACTCCGGCACACTCTGCGTAAACCCCTCAGGGAATAAGCGGTTCAGAAAACGAAATACAACCATCACTTGGAAACACAACTCAAAGCATCTAGAGCTTCTTCTTCTTTCAGCATTTCCCTTAAGGGGGCGCCACATCAAGTCAGTTTCTTCCATCTAACCCTATCTCCTGCATCCTTTTTGGTCACACCAACTATCTTCATGTCTTCCTTCACTGTATCCATGAACCTCCTCTTTGGTCTTCCTCTAGTCCTCTTTCCTGGTGGTTCCAAACCCAGCATCCTTCTTCTGATGTACTCTCTCTCTCCTCTGCACATGTCCAAACCATCTCAGTCTGGTCTTTTTGACTTTAAAGCATCCAGAGCAAAGTCGGTAAATCTAGAATAAAGTTCGTAGATTACAAAATACAACAAGCTTAATTCATAAAATACTTCCGTTGATTTAAACAGGTTTATTTAAACACTGGGGGAGACGGTGGCCGTGTGGTTAGAGGGTTCGCCCGCGGACCGGAAGGTCGCGGATTCGCGTCCCACGGAGAGCACGTCTAGGGTCCTTGGAGAAGACACCTAACCCCCGCTTCTCCCACCATTGGCGCCGTTGAAGGGCAGCCTGCTGCGGTGTAAGGAGTGCAGCAAACAAATTTCCCCGGTGAGAGATGAATAGAGTAATTCATTTTTTTTTTTTTATTAGGACTATTACAACATCAATAAATACAAATACAGACTTTTCACGACACAGAAATGACAGGGTGAAGTTCGACATGATGCTAGTAAACATTTCTTTATGAATCTCAATGGTACATGCTCTTTTTTACCCGCCCCCCCCCCAAAAAAAAATTTATGATCTATTCCTCCGCAAGGTGCAGATACGGTCATCGTTAGTGGACAAATATTACAATTACATACACGGTCAAAAACGACTCACAAAACTTATTAACTTAAAGAACACGACAAAGAAAAATAATCTGTACACAAACGACTTTATCTACATGAGTTTTTTAGAGGAGAAATATTTTCACATAAAACATCGAGACGTCTCATTGGATGAAGAAAAATGGGCTTAAGAAAATGTAGCTACATATTCTCTCGTTCAGATTCAGGCAGGGATTTAAGGAACATTTGTGTTGCTATGGAAACATGCTCACGATGGCGAAGTGGAAACGTGATTGATGACATTTTGATTTTCTGACGTGCGTCTAAAAACATAAAAAACCAGAAGGAACGCAATGTGGAATTTCAATTTTCTGATTTTAATATCTCAGCCCTGAGGTGTGAAACAGAAACAATCATCTTTTTTAATCCAGTTTAAAAATAACTTAATCCAAAACAGAAGAAGGAAGTAAACAAAAGAAGAAAAGTTGAAGCGAAGCCATCGAGAAAATCTGTCATCCCCACAATTTTTAAGAACCGAAGAATAACAATGACGTTTTTTTTTTTTTTTAAAACAGGTTTACAGAATTCGTAGATCTTTACTTTTTTATGCTTGAATGATAAATTGTGAATTATTAAAGGAAACTCTGGGATTTTGTTTAATTATTTATTCGTTTTTGGTCGTGAAACCCCCCCCCCCCAAAAAAAAACCCTTACTTTGCCACTATTGAGGAACTGCCCACTGGTGTGACCACTATGTGAGACCACCTTTCCTGGGTTAAACCGAGTAAGTATAAGATAAGCTTATGATTTTACTTAATGTCCCTAAAGCTAGCCTATGCAGCCGAGGATCCGACCGCCAGGATCCCCGCCGTTGGCTGCCACCCATCTCCTCCTTCACCCGATCCCTATGGCCCCTCCTGCAGGTGGTGAGTCCGCTGGAAGGGTGGCCCATGTCCCCTGTTCGGGCTGAGCCTAGCCGAGCCCCATGGGTAAAAGCCCGGCCACCAGGCGCTCGCACGCGTGCCCCACCCTCGGGCCTGGTTCCAAGGGGGGCCCAGGTGACCCGCGTCCGGGCAAGGGCAACTTGGCCATGTTTGATTTCTTCATAGGGGTATTTTTGAGCCACGCTTTGTCTGGCCCCTCACCTCGGCTCGGTGTCGAGCCGCTCCTCCTCCAGGTCGAGAGGAGTCAGATGAGGTTGTTCGGGTATCTGGTCAGGATGCTCCCCGAGCGCCTTGTGGTGTTTTGGGCACGTCCTACCGAGAGGAGACCAAGGGGCAGAGCCCGGACCCGCCGGAGAGACTATGTCTCAGAGCTGGCCGGGGAACGACTTGGGATCCTTCCAGGTGAGCTAGAGGATGCAGCTGGAGAGAGAGAGGCCTGGGCTGCCCGCTTAAGGCTGTTGCCCCCGCGACCCGACCCTGGAACAAGCGGAAGATGACGGAACGGAACGGAACTTTATAATGTGTGCTTTTCACATTTGCTTGGGATACATGGGCATCAGCCATCTTAGGTATGTCAGCTATTTTAGAAGTGAATAATGCCATCCCGGAAAAGTTACTCAGCACATACAGAGACCAACTGGGTACCAGAACGTTCCTGCCTCATCAGCTAGCCACAGATAGCTGCAGGACATGAACCCCCCTGTTCTGTTGAAATCATTTTGCACACAAACACAATGTTGTCCACTTTCTGCCCTGTTGATTAACACATTCTTCAGACGCCTGTGAGTGACCTTATGGAACCTATGACCTATTTTCTCTAATAAAAGGATGCAGCCGGGATGAGATGACTGAGAGAAGCTTGTAGGAGACAGTAGAATTAAGTCTGTTTTCTCCTCCTCTCTTCCCCACTGCAGTGTGGAAAAAGCGGTTGTTTCCTTGTGAGCTTATTGTTGGTTATGATACTGAGGTACTGAATTGGATGAAGCCTTTTTTAGACCCAACAGTAAGCTTTTTTTCTCAGCTAACGCGTGGAATCACGCTGCACAAATTTGATATTTTGAAAACCCCCATAACTAACTTCACAAAATTTAATCCTCAAACGTCCTCAAAACTAGGGACAAATCCCAGGTGTAAGCCACCTTGATCTCCATTTCATCCCAACCACGCCTCGAGAACTCCATATATGGAACATGCGAATGATGTGATGGAAATGCAATGGTATTCCAATGAGCCAGCGCCATCTGTTATTGCCCTTACACAACTGGAACCTGCTGCTGTTGTCAAGCTGTAGTGGCGTTTTTCAAGCAAAACAAAGTGTGAGGTGGGCACCGTGGCAACTCTGTGAGTGGTACATACCGATTTATCAGAAAAATAAAAGATAAAGAAAAGTCCATACGAACTAAGAGGAAATGATGTGTTCATTAAAAATAAATTTAGAACAAATGTTAAAAAATTCTGTATTTCTATTAAAGGTGTGGATCTTTGGAATAATTGTAATGATGAACTTAAATTGTGTTTAAATCTTTTATGTTTAAAAAAGAAATTTAAGTTATTAATACTTAAAAAATATGCAAGTCTTGATGGTTAAATTCAAGCTTCTATAAAAAGTAAACAATTATGATGTGTTATGATTATGATTATGTGTTACGAATATGTGTTATGATTATGTTATATGTTATGATGTGTTATGATTATGTTATGATGTATTATAATATTATTATGTTATGTGTTATAACAATTATGATGACTTAGTATTTACTTATGTCTTTTTGCTTTTATTATGACATAAAAAAAAAAATAAAAAAAAAAAGGGTCGGCGTAATAAGCGTTTGCTTCAGCCGTTACCTTTTCGGTCCTTTGCTGGAATATGGTTGTTTTCTTTATTTCATTGATATGAGGTTGCACTGTGACCGAAATAAATAAATAAATAATAAAGAAAGTATATTTGTCATGATATCCTCTCCTGCTTCCAGAGGGAGCACTGGAGGTTTCTTGTCAACCTGATTGGGGTCACCTGAAGATGATTGCAAATTCCGTACGTCTGTGCACCTGCCACCTATTTAAGGGCAATCACCCCAGACTTCCCTGTTGGGTTATACAATCCCTTCCAGCCAGGTCTCCCTGGTTGCCTGACCAAATACACATTTTTGCAATAACATTTTACCATGACACTGAAATTTTGTTTTTCTTTCCACAGTGATTATGAACTGCCAACTTCAAATAAACCAGGCTTTCTGTCTGCAATTGGGTCCTCTTCTTTCCATGAGGGAGACTTGAGTTTTTTTTACGGTATATATATATATATATATATATATATATATATATATATATATATATATATAGAGTATATTTTTTTATTAATACCTCACTGGAAAATTTATGTGCTGCATTACACCGCAGCAGGCTGCCACCTATTACGGCACCAATGGTGGGAGAAACAAGGAAGTTAGGTGTCTTCTCCAAGAACCCTGGACGTGCACTCAGTGGGATGCGAACCTCTGGTTCGCGGGCGAATGCTCTAACCACTGAGCCACCACCTCAGAGCGAGACGCCTCAAACAGCGAGTTGTTTTGTTGGCAACCTTGTAATGACACAGTATTCTTTTATTATCTTTTTTTTTGTTATTAGATGTGTTTTATTGCCTGTTTGTTTTTCTAAATCTTTTCCATTACATGAGCAACATTTATATTTTATTATCTCGGCATCCTGTTGTGATGTACGACACCTCTGGGTCACTGCTGTTAACCTTTCTCTGAATAAAAGCAGCTTTCTATGAAACATCAATGCGTTGCGTAACGTTTTATGGAGACTCGTTGGACTTTATACGACTAATTCTGTTATGAGCATTCAAATAATGGTGTTTTTCCAAGTCCATAAAATCCTTCAATTACCTGCCTGGACAGACTTTTATTTAATGTGAGTAAATGTTTAAATAAAGCAGGAGCGTCTAATTAGATATTTCTCATTCTAAATCCCTGACGAATAATAAGACACCAGTTTCCCTTTTCTTTGTTTTTTCTTCAACTCTACTAAACGCGTGGCCAAGCTGGCGACACCTAGTGGCGTCACTCAATGTGTGTGATCCCGACTATCCCAGGGAATTATTAGCATTAGCTTATAAAATGGGCATCATATCGTCAAATAAAGATGACGCACTGATGTCAAAAGATAAAGCATCCATTCAGGCTGTTTACACCTTGGTAGCTAAACACGAAGGTCGACCGTGCTAAATGGTTTGTGTTAGCAACGGTTTATTAATCCTAGACTAGGTCTAACATGTGGAGACTTTGGTATAACTGTCTTTCAGTACTTCCAATCTGAGTTCCGATATGTTTTGTTTTGTCTGGAGTCTGTAAAAAAAAAATGGTCGCCAACTGGACGATCTGTCCTGCGGTACAAAGATGTCTTCAAGAGGGATCTGAAGTCGAGCAACATCAACGTAGCATATCTCGAGTCAGTGACCTCTAACCGCTATAGGTGGTGACCAACCGTCAAATTCGGAATCAAGCATGCCGAGGAGAACAGGGAGATCCAGCACAAAGCTATAAAGTCCCTCTACCACCACTCCCTCCCATGACTCATATCGCCTATCACATTTGACGTAAGTGTGGTAGTAGCTACAGCTCCCGCATTGACTCATTCAGCCCCAGCAGACCCTGCCCAAACAGATAAGTACCCATGTGCAGAATCCATTGTCTCCTTGACAGAAGGATGCCAACTTAAAACGTATTGAAATCAGAACCAACCAATCAGGAGAATGGGTCCATAATGCCGGTTCTACAGTGCTATGTTTCTATGAGCGACGGCAAAATTTCAGACATACCAGAAACTAGTTGGGTGCAACAAAACCGTCAATGTAACCTCCTGTACACAGACCGACCAAGACGTCCCATTGAGATGAAATTTGGCCCAATCCATATATTAATGCACAACCTGAAATCAAGCTTAAATCAGGCTTAAAAATTGTGCATGTACTTGTTTGTTTACATATGAAACTTTTGGGAGTGGTAGCATCAGTGCATGGGTGTGTAGGTAGGAGTAGAATGGCTCAGAAATTTAATTAAAATAGTTTTTTTGTATTGAAATGTTTTTTGGGGCACCTCGAGCAGGATTTTGGGACTGTCCCAAATTTTCCAGACATATTGTCACCTTATGCGTAGCTGAGGTTTTGTCAAGAGATACCGTGGTTAATTTGGGCGGAGCACAGGAGAAAGACATTGCTCTGCTGCTGACGGGGTGAAGTTTAATAATTTAGCCATCTACGTTGATTCGTTACACACCAGAAAGTAGCAAACCGTAATGGTATGAGGTCCTGGACCCAGAGAGTCCAGGACTTTTAAAAACAACACCTTGTATGGGTATGAAACATCCCAGCCTGTTGAGAAACTTTCATCCTGGTTACGCCCATTGACTGTAGAAGGGGCGGAGCCAGTGAGTGTGACATCACTCGTAGCATTTGGCTCCAAACAAATGAAGCCAATTCCAATTGGATGGTGCCATGTTGAATCTATGGATCCAGAATTTAGTAAACATTAGTCCAGTCGGAATTCACATGGGAACCACCTTCCAAACCAGGAGTGAGCTTTTTGAAGGCACGCGCCCTTAGCACTATAGGCCCTATCTCAAGTTTGGGTGAACGTTTTGACTTGTGGGACACAAGAGTCCTCAAAATTTTCACATAATTATCTGAATGTTTTATGTTCATTTTTCTTTTCTTAATTTTGCTTCTCTGTGAAGAAAGTTTGAGGTGCGTTCAAGTTGTGCCGGCATGATGGAAAAAAATACTTCCGACTGAAAATTTGACCAAATAAACTTTGCTAATGTTCGTAAAACCAACATGGATGGAGACTTGGATAGTTACGTCATCTCCACAGAGTGCCATCTACAGGAAATTTGCAAAAACATTAAAGTACTAACATAAAAATTCATTCAGATTCGTGCTGCATTAGTTTGCCCCACCGTGGACGACGTGTACCCCATCCTTGTGATTCACCGTTTGGCTTCCACAATCAATGTCTAAATAAAACCTGTCAATGATCTCTACGTGGCATAAACAGCTGCTACATTGTTTAATCGGTGCAACAAATCAGAACAACAAAGAATGCATTGTAACCACGGTAACAGAGCCATAACGGTTACCGCTACATCAATAGTGACAGTAATGGCTGCCGAAGTTCCGACAGAAGTCTATGGGTTCAAAGACTTTTCAGAGCCTTTGAGACTTCCTATTTGGCACGCAGGTGGAAGCAACTTGCGATGTACAGTCATTGGTTATGCTAGAGGTCCACGATGCAGATTGGGTTGAAAATTAAGAGTCAGAGTAAAGTGTGCGTATCCCTTTCTGAAGTTCTCTCCTGTCAAACATCTGAAAGGTGGTTCCGTCTGTTCCGGCTCTTCCTCCTATCCAGCAGTGGTTTTAGCTTGGCCAGATCTCCCCTGAACGGCCCGGGTGGTTGTGGGGGCTGGTTCTGAATCCTCTGCTGCAGATTCTGGTACTCCCTCCTCTCTTTGCAGTACTGCTGGACGGCCAGAGTCTCTGCTGGGCTGAAGGACTCTAGGAGGACTTGAGGGTTCCGGGATCCGGACCACGTCCAGGCAGACTGCTTTTTGTCCGTTAGCACGCTGACCATAGCTTCACTCAGGACGCGTAGACGTAGCTTTGCCACGGTGCGTTTGAAGTTGTTCTCGGTGGTCAGGCAGTAGTACAGGCCTTGGTCTGAGAGCTGGAGTGAACGGATCAGGAGGCCATGTTCAGTGGAGAGTACACGCTCACTGAGTTTCACCTGGAGAGACAGACCGAACGTCAGGGACACCCATCTTTCCATCCTACTCAGAATTACTAAACAAGAAAGTATATCGGTGGTCAGTGAACATGTGCACTTCTTGTATAAACTTTACATTTTCGGTAAAGTAAATGCTCCATATTTTCAAAATAAACACAATCTAAATCTAAAATTTAACTACCAAATATTTTTGAGGGTTTAGACTTACTTTTACGGTTCTGTAACTGAGTAACTACCAGTTACTTTTTTAAGGGAGGTAAATTGTAATGTAACTAACAGAGGTGGGTAGTAACGCGTTACATTTACTCCATTACATTTACTTGAGTAACTTTCAGAATAAAATGTACCGTATTTTCACGACCATAGGGCGCACCGTATTAAAAGGCGCAGTCCAAATTTTGCGTGCTCTGTATTTAATACACGCATAAGGCGCACCTGATGATAGGGCGCAGGTTTTATATACATATCCTCTACTACGTAACACACACACGTGCGTATTTAAAAATAGATCTGGAGTAAAACTGAGTTTGGTTGGTTTTATTTAAATATTAGTTACAGTCGTCATAAAGTCATTTATCAAATCCATCAAAGTCCTCATCCTCTGTTTCTGAATCTAACAGCTGCTCTAAATCCAACTTCGCAGGTTCACTTTCCACGCTGTCAGAGTCACTTTCTGAACTGTGCGGCTCCTCGGAAATGATGCCTGCTTTTGGGAAAGCTCGGACAACAGTGCCAGCAGACACGTTAGCCCAAGCATCTACAATCCACTGGCAAACTGTGGCGTAACTCGCCCAGCGCAGCTGATCGCTATCAGTTTAAACTGAGCTTCATAAGCGTGTCTCTTTTCCATTTTCAGTGTTGCTGCATAAAGCACACACCCGTTCTTTTATACATAATCCACACACACACTTCACCCTTTAATATTCTCATGTTTTCAACTGCGTCCGCCTGATGGTTCTCTAATACGTCCGCACATCACAAATCAGATAGGGCGCACTGCACGATAGGGCGCACCGCTCATTTTGAAGAAAATTTGAGACTTTTAGGTGCACCTTATGGCCGTGAAATTACGGTACTTCTATGAGTCTTTTTAATAGTTAAAGTTAAAGTAATAGTTAAAGTAAAAGTACAAATACTTTTACTTTGTAAATTTATAAGTAAATAATGCTACTCTTACTCCGTTACATTGGGTGAAAGTTCACCCATCACCACGTTTTTCAGTACAATAAGTATTTTCTAAAGAGCACTTCCTGCTCTGGATGACTGTAGACAATGTTCCTCCAATCAAATGTAGTGAACATGGTCACGTGACTCCATCTGACCTATCAGACGTGCCAAAACTTAGCGTGAAAAACTTATTTCGGAAAACAAGTTACTGCTAAAGCAGGTGAAAATGGCAAAATAGAGGCAGCAAATGTCTCTCTTGAACAAGAGCACGCAGCAGGCTGCCACCTATGACAGCGCCAATGGTGGGAGAAATGAGGGGTTAGGGTCTTCTCCAAGGACCCTAGATGTGCACTCAGTGGGATTCAAACCTGCGAACTTCCGGTTTGCGGGCGAACGCTCTACCCACTGAGCCACCATCTCCAGTTTTTCTGTCTACAAAAACTCCAACCTGAGAAAACATGTCATTAGTAATGACATGCCTACGTAGCAGTCAAAATTACTTTAGCGTCTTTTTCATCTGAACTGCGTCCATATCTGTTGGTCTAAAAACACATTAAAGTAAAACAACGCAAACATCACTAATGTCTTTTTTTTTTTTTTACTGATCTTTTAGCTTTATTTTGAAAATACAAATTTTGCACATTTTGTTGTTTTGTTTATATTCTTATGTTTAATCAATAAACTTTGAAAGTTACTCATTACTTGAGTCGTTTTTTCAACGCATACTTTTTACTCTTACTTGAGTAAATTTTTTTAGATCTACTTATTACTTTTACTTGCGTAAAATATTTTGGAGTAACTGTACTTTTACTTGAGTAAATTTTTGGCTTCACTACCCACCTCTGGTAACTAATTACTTTTTACTCTAGATAAGAGTTTCCAATAATCTTTGTGTTTTGTCAGCACGTAGGTCCAAAAAATTAGTTTTGTTTCTGACAGATGAAGTCACATCTTGAGAAACTCAGCTGGAACTTAGCATGACGCTTTCACAGTAAGCTGATAACAGTCATCCCTGCACAGCTGGCACTGCGGGTACACATGAATACTCTTTGAGATAATGGGCAGGCAGTAGTACAGACCCTGTACTACTCTCTATGTCTATGTGTACCACGCCCAGGTCAGCCATTGTCTCTCCTTATATGGTCATTTCCTCTGAAAACATGCGACGCAACAGAGTGAAAAAACGTAACAGATGTACTCGAACCAAAACGAGGCGTTTGGGCATGAACAGAAAAGTAACGAAGATCATTCAAAGATATCAGATTCAGATTTTCTGAGTAACCACAGACCTCATAGATTAGGGGTGGGCAAAATTTTTGGTTCGTGGGCCACATTGAGTTCTAATATTTGACAAAGGGGCCGGAACAGGATCAGATGGATGTCATGCTTTGGTAACCGCTAGATTAAACCGATAGAATGGTGCTAGATTTTAAACAAGCATTAAATGTTACATCAAGAGTGTTAAATTTAAAATCTAGCGGCGCTAAGTTTGAAATCTAAGCGCTTGATGTAACATTTTGTTTGTTTTAACATCTAACACGATTGTTTACATGCGTGTATTGGCCCCGATGGCTTTCCATATCTGTGCACACTGTTTATTTTGACAACGTGGGAGACACACACATTTTAATGGGAGCAGTGTTGTTGTGTCTTTGGCACCATCTAGTGACGAAACATCAAAATTACAGGGAAAATAAAATATTTAATCTTTTTAAGTTTGACGGGCCGGATTAAAACGTTTAATGGGCGGCTTGTGGCCTGCGGGCCGTAGTTTGCCATGCCTGTCATAGACTCACTAAAAGGAATCCACGAGCAGAGTCTGTCTCCTTTAAACGAAACTTTAAAGGATTTTTATACCGTCTGAAGGAGTTTACCCACAGGTGTCTGATAGCCAACTGGCTGCATCATTGACCGTTAACCTTCGAACCTTCGAGAAGCCTGACTCACCTCTTTCCTCCTGTCGTTGTCCCTCTGAATGAGCCAGCGAATGGAGGCCTGAGGAGACTTGGGGATGCACTCCAGGAAGGTGGTGTTGTTTTTCACGCCATACTGCATCATTTCCACAGCGTTTCTGTAGGCTGCCATACACACACACACACACACACACACACACACACACACACATACACACACACACATGGCTCAGACTCTTCTGGGGGAACATCAGACGTCACTCACTGACAGACATGAAGCTCACAGATGGTCTCAAATCTGTCTGAAATCTCTCAAGTGACACTGAAATGTTGGTGAAAAATGAAAAGCTTCATCTTTAAACAAGCGAGCCCCTCCCACTCTTTAATATTTCCAAACAATAAAGCTGCCCCCTTCCCATCGTCTCCCCACAGACGTGTGACTAATTATTGGAAGCCGCCATATGGCCACACATGCTGATATAAAGATGTAAACTTGTACGGAAATGAGAACCCGTGGATTTTACACCCTTTGGTCATTAAACCGTATCCTGAGCCGGGGATTGAAACGTACACTATTTTGTAAGAAAAAAAAAGTGGGCGCCTGCGATACAACCCTAGACCATAAGGGGAGTCCGTGGATTGAATCACATGAATTACCTTTTAAATTGAATCCCCTGCACTGTGTAAGTGGATTTCCATGCATAACGTCTTGCCTTCTGCTCCTCCTGCAAAACAAAAAAGATCCCACATGAATGAAAACGTCATTCCTCCTCTTATGGAGAAATTTTCATTGGCAACATAATCCGACTGAAATCTGCTCGTGTTCTTGGTCCCGAAGGAGGCAGACTCATGGAGAGCAGCTTGAGAGGAAGAGCAAGTAAATAGCTGACACATTTCTGGCACGTTTCCCAGATAGAAACAAAGATTTTTGGTCCCAAACTAAACTCGACCTGCAGGCGAGCGAATGGAGAGACCGCAGATGTAACGGTCATTTTTTCTCGTCTGTGTTTTGTCTGCGAATCGGGAGGAAACAGGGTTTATGCTTCAGAAGGTTGGAGGAACAAAGACATCTGGGATACCTCCTAACATGGGAAGTATTTAATTCTGTTTTAGTGGGAAATTATTTGCAAATTCCCATTGGTTTGATTCCCACTGGGCTCATGCCTATGTATCCTTGGGAAAGATACCGAACACCCTGTTTCTTCCACCATTGGCGTCAGAATGGCTGCTTACTGCAGTGGCCCCCGCCTGCCACAAGAGGGAGCCCTTAATCTTCCTCATCACCCTAAATAGAGACACATGAGGGTGATTAGTTGGCTGATACTCTACCTGCTGCCTATTTAAAGGCAATTACCCTGGACTTCCAGGTTGGGTCATCATCATCCTTATCTACATTCCTACCCTCACCATGGTAACCAGGATCTACGTTCCTACCCTCACCATGGTAACCAGAATCTACATTCCTACCCTCACCATGGTAACCAGGATCTACGTTCCTACCCTCACCATGGTAACCAGGATCTACATTCCTACCCTCACCATGGTAACCAGGATCTACGTTCCTACCCTCACCATGGTAACCAGGATCTACGTTCCTACCCTCACCATGGTAACCAGGATCTACATTCTTACCCTCACCATGGTAACCAGGATCTACGTTCCTACCCTCACCATGGTAACCAGGATCTACATTCTTACCCTCACCATGGTAACCGGGATGTACGTTCCTAACCTCACCATGGTAACCAGGATCTACGTTCCTACCCTCACCATGGTAACCAGGATCTACGTTCCTACCCTCACCACGGTAACCAGGAACAACGTTCCTACCCTCACCATGGCAACCAGGAACTACGTTCCTACCCTCACCATGGTAACCAGGATCTACGTTCCTACCCTCACCATGTTGGTTGTGACCGAAAAAACAACGCAGGGTGGTTGGACTCTCACTTAGACATTGATAGAGGGATAGTGGGAGGAGCTGAAAGTTTATTTCACTTGAGATTGCGACTGTCGATGCGGCGTCCTCAATATTTAGGATGCAGCATTGAAAAGAGAATGTGGAAAATTCCCAGTTACTACTTTTAACCTACCTTTTCCCGGTGGGATAGAAACGTGAGCAGGTCAGTCCGTCCCAGGCACAGTACGGATCCCTGGCAAGGCAGCAGTCTGCGCAGGCCGAACCGTAGGCGGGACAGCGATGGAGAGAGACCTGGGAGACCCCAAACTCCGAGCTGACGTACAGCTGTTGCTGTAAAGCAAAAAGGGCAGAGGTTAAACCCTTTGTTTGTCTGAATAAGTGACTGAAAAATGAGGCTCATTTTTCAACTTTTTGGGGACGGCTTTTTGAGCGACACAACTAAAGTAATGGAGATGTTTTTGTTTTATTTCAGGGTTTAATTTGGGTCAGATAAATTTTATTTAGTCACATTTTTCTTTGAATTTACGTGTAAAAATGTAACTTTAACAGAGTTTAAAATACTTTTTATTCAAAGATAAATGGTTATTTTTGTTTATTCGAAAATGCAAAATTAATTTAAAAAATGTCGACAAATACATTGATTTTGTATCAGTTTTGATTTGGCCCCCTATACTTTCCGCCCCCTGGGTATATGCACAACACTGTGTAAACCTTTCCTGGAGAGACTATATCTTGGGATCCAGATAAGCTGGAGGATGTGGCCAGGGCGAAGGAAGCCTGTGCTTTACCATGGACGGATGCTGCTGCCTCTTGTCCCGGATAAAGTGGAACGTAATAAAAATGGAGCCATAGGATAAGAATTAGTCCCCCCTGAAGTATAAAACCTGTTCTCTGAGTAGTGACGTCTTAATAACAAAAGAAAGAACACCTACTTTTTTTGGAGATATTTGCAGGTTGGTGACGGGTGCTTGGTTCTGAAAGAATAGAAGCACAAAGTTTAGATCTCCGTTCCTACCCTCACCATGGTAACCAGCATCCATATTCCTACCCTCACCATGGTAACCAGGATCTATGTTCCTACCCTCACCATGGTAACCAGGATCTACATTCCTATCCTCACCATGGTAACCAGGATCTATGTTCCTACCCTCACCATGGTATCCAGCATCCATATTCCTACCCTCACCATGGTAACCAGCATCCATATTCCTACCCTCACCATGGTAACCAGCATCCATATTCCTACCCTCACCATGGTAACCAGGATCTACATTCCTATCCTCACCATGGTAACCAGGATCTATGTTCCTACCCTCACCATGGTAACCAGGATTTACGTTCCTACCCTCACCATGGTAACCAGGATCTACGTTCCTACCCTCACCATGGTAACCAGGATCTACCTTCCTACCCTCACCATGGTAACCATGATCTACGTTCCTACCCTCACCATGGTAACCAGGATCTACGTTCCTACCCTCACCATGGTAACCAGGCTCTACGTTCCTACCAGCACCATGGTAACCAGGATCTATGTTCCTACCGTCAATATGGTAACCAGCTGTGGGTGGTGACCAAAAGAATGAGATCGTGGATACAAGTGGCCGGAATGAGATTCCTCCGCAGGGTGGCTGGGCTCTCACTCTGAGATTGAGTGAGGAGTACTGCCATCAGGGAGAAGCTCAGAGTGGAGTCGTTCCTTTTCCAGGCCGAGAGAAGCCAGATGGGGTGGTTCTGGCATCTGGTCAGGAAGCCTCCATATTGCCTCCCTTGTGAAGTGCTTTGGGCATGTCCAACCAGGAGGAGACCAAGAGGCAGACCCAAGACCCGCTGGAGAGACTATGTCTCACAGCTGGCCGGGGAACGACACGGGATTCTTCCGGGTGAGCTGGAGGATGCAGCCAGGGTAAGAAAACACCTGGCTTCCCGCCTGAGGCTGTTGCCCCAGCGACCCGGCCGGGTATGTTCAGAGAGGAATCCCTGATGATGTCACTCAGAAGATCCTGTCTTCATTCCTTCTGATTCACTCCAGAACGGAACATCTCCACACGTCCATGAAGACTCCACATGAAGGAGCTGATGACAGAGCTCATCTCTTGAAACGGCAATAAAAAAAACTAAAAAAAATCCAACAAAATGTGGACCTGCTGCCATCACGAGTAGCGCATTTTGTTAGAAAAAGTTTTATGATATTTTTTATAAACAATATGAAATTAAATGTCTCTATATTTTGGTCTGAATTTTAAAAATGTGATTTTCTTTCACTGTTTCTTCTTGTCGGTCTGGTTAATCCGACACTGTTCTCCTTCCTACTGGTAAATCCTCCTCTCTGTGGTGTACCCATCCCTCTATTGGGCCCGTTGCCATGGTACTTAGCCCTCAACATGCACCGTGTTCCAGTTTTTCCCACACAGTCAGACATCTAAACCAGATCATCACATCCTTATGAAAAAAGTTTTTAAAAACTACTTTAAAAATCTTTTTTGAGAAATTTTAAGAAAAGAAGACACTAATGTTCGGCGTGAGAGAAAGATTTTGACATTTTCACTGATCATAGTTTGTTTTTGTCCATCTAAGACGAAGATGAACCACCAGCTCACATGGGTCCGTCTTAAGCTGTTGCCAAGCTCGTGTAAAGAGTTAGAGCGAGAAAAAAGAAAAACACACCAGACCTTAAAGACTTCCAGCTCTTCCAGGATGAGATCTTCATCCAGGGACTGATTACTGGGCAGGACGATCACCTTCTGGACTGTTCCTTTGTCTGGAGACAAAAACAGACGTGTGAATTTAGTCAGACTTAAAGTTAGAAATGTGGACACATCAAAATAATGCTTAAGTTAAAAAAGTTGGGGACAAAGTGTTTAATCCCCTCGCCTGCCGCCAGAGGGAGCCCTGGACCTTCCTCATCATCGTGAATAGAGACACCTGAGGATGATTAGTCGGATGCCACACATCTGTGGACTCTCCTGCCTATTTTAAAGGCAATCACCATGGACTTCCATGTCAGGCTATCATCATCCTTGCCTGACCATAACTTATCTTTGAACTCTGTTTTATCATTTGAAGGTTTGGACCCACAAAAAACCCCAAAGTGAGTCAAATCTAGAGTGAAGCTATAAAAACGAAAATAAATAAAAAAAATTGAATAAAATTTTTAAAAAATACAAATGTAAGAAATCAAGGGAAGAAAAAACAAAAATAATTAGATATAAATGAACAAAATTGAGACTTCTTGTTTTAGTATTTCCCTTCAGGGGGCGCCACATCAAGTCATTTTCTTCCATCTAACCCTATCACCTGCATCTTCTTCAGTCACACCAACTATCTTCATGTCTTCCTTCACTGTATCCATGAACCTCCTCTTTGGTCTTCCTCTAGTCCTCTTTCCTGGTGGTTCCAAATCCAGCATCCTTCTTCTGATGTACTCTCTCTCCTCTGTACATGTCCAAACCATCTCAGTCTGACCTCTCTGACTTTAAAACCTCTAACATGTGCTGTTCCTCTGATCCTGTCCATCCTGGTCACTCCCAGAGAGATCATCAGCATCTTCATCTCTGCCACCTCCATCTCTGCTTCCTGTCTTTTCCTCAGTGACACTGTCTCTAGACCAATCAGCATGGCCGCTCTCACCATGGTGTCTCTAGACCAATCAGCATGGCCGCTCTCACCACACTGTCTCTAGACCAATCAGCATGGCCGCTCTCACCACACTGTCTCTAGACCAATCAGCATGGCCGCTCTCACCACACAGTCTCTAGACCAATCAGCATGGCCGCTCTCACCACACTGTCTCTAGACCAATCAGCATGGCCGCTCTCACCACGGTTTTGTACACTTTCTCTTTCATTTTAGCTGAAACTCTTCTATCACACATCACACCTGATACTTTCCTCCACCCGTTCCATCCTGCCTGCACACGCTTCTTCACCTCTTTTCCACACTCTCCATTGGACTAAAAAAAAAACAATTTGAAATGATTCAAATTGAATCTAAAATGATTACATTTGGAATAAAGTTAGAAAAATTCAAACTAATTATAATTGAAATAAGAATAAATGCAATTTAATTTTAAGTAAAAGTTATAAAACTGAGAATAAACAAAAAAAGCCAAGCGTTAAGTGAATAAAGTCTAATCCAAAATAACATTGGAAATAAAATAGTTCAAATTTAAATAAAAACTAATCAAATTCAAAACAAAATTGCTGCAGTGGAGAAAAAAAATCAATAAAATCAGGTCTAAAGGTTTAAAAAAAATGAGAATAAAGTTTGTAAAATGCAGAATAAAAGAATCAAATTCAGATTTTATTAAAACCCATGAAAACATTATATTAATTTTTCTGTTAGAACAACTCTCGACAATGACTGATGTACTTTAATCCTGGAGAATTTTGATTTTATGTGGAAAAAAAAAACTAAGAAAAAAAAAAAAAAGAAAAATCACAGCAGCAGTCGTTCCTCCAACATTTCTCAGCAGGTCCTTCAGAGCTCCTGCATGTGGCTGATAAGGTTTCCCATCATGTGTGGGACAAAGCAGCAGATACACACGAACGTACACACACACACACACACACACACACACACACACATACCAAGAGAGAGAGAGAACTGCAGGAATCAAAGAAAATCCATCCAGAATCTCAGTGCAATCAGTAGCTGAATAAAAAGCTCAGAGACCTTGTGTCAAACGGACTGAGTCTCATTTAGAAGCCGAGAAGTTCATAAAACCAGAACGGTAACCATGACAACAATAATGATTGAGTGATAACTGATGATTTTTCAATAAAAGATGTGAGTCCTGAGATTTTTTAGGGTTAACGGTTTCTTCTTATTTATCATTCAGAAGGATTTGATGTGGTTTGTAACAGTTTTTGGTTTTAATGTTTGCACCTCTGCTCGTTTCCACCTACCCTCCTCCTACCCTCACCGGGCTAGGCAGGATCTAACCAGGTTAACCAGGATCTACGTTCCTACCCTCACCATGGTAACCAGGATCTACGTTCCTACCCTCACCATGGTAACCAGGCCCTACATTCCTACCCTCACCATGGTAACCAGGATCTACATTCCAACCCTCACCATGGTAACCAGGATATACGTTCCTACCCTCACCATGGTAACCAGGATATATGTTCCTACCCTCACCATAGTAACCACGGTCTACGTTCCTACCCTCACCATGGTAACCAGGCCCTACATTCCTACCCTCACCATGGTAACCAGGATCTACGTTCCTACCCTCACCATGGTAACCAGGATCTACGTTCCTACCCTCACCATGGTAACCAGGATCTACGTTCCTACCCTCACCATGGTAACCAGGATCTGTGTTCCGACCCTCACCATGGTAACCAGGATCTACGTTCCTACCCTCACCATGGTAACCAGGGTCTACGTTCCTACCCTCACCATGGTAACCAGGATCTACGTTCCTACCCTCACCATGGTAACCAGGGTCTACGTTCCTACCCTCACCATGGTAACCAAGATCTACGTTCCTACCCTCACCATGGTAACCAGGATCTACGTTCCTACCCTCACCATGGTAACCAGGATCTACGTTCCTACCTTCACCATGGTAACCAGGATCTACGTTCCTACGCTCACCATGGTAACCAGGGTCTACGTTCCTACCCTCACCATGGTAACCAGGATCTACGTTCCTACCCTCACCATGGTAACCAGGATCTACGTTCCTACCTTCACCATGGTAACCAGGATCTACGTTCCTACCCTCACCATGGTAACCAGGGTCTACGTTCCTTCCCTCACCATGGTAACCAAGATCAACGTTCCTACCCTCACCATGGTAACCAGGATCTACGTTCCTACCTTCACCATGGTAACCAGGATCTACGTTCCTACGCTCACCATGGTAACCAGGATCTACGTTCCTACCCTCACCATGGTAACCAGGATCTACGTTCCTACCATCACCATGGTAACCAGGATCTACATTCCTACCCTTACCATGGTAACCAGGATCTACGTTCCTACCCTCACCATGGTAACCAGGCCCTACATTCCTACCCTCACCATGGTAACCAGGATCTACATTCCAACCCTCACCATGGTAACCAGGATATACGTTCCTACCCTCACCATGGTAACCAGGATATATGTTCCTACCCTCACCATAGTAACCACGGTCTACGTTCCTACCCTCACCATGGTAACCAGGCCCTACATTCCTACCCTCACCATGGTAACCAGGATCTACGTTCCTACCCTCGCCAAGGTAACCAGGATCTACGTTCCTACCCTCACCATGATAACCAGCTGTTGGTGGTGAACAAGATCATGGATAAAAGCAGCCAAAATGAGCTTCCTCTGCATGGTGTCTGGGCTCCCTTTGAGCCACCCTATTGCCCCAGCAACTTATCCTGATTCCGGATAAGTGGAAGATGACGGAAGGGAAATATTGTGTCTCTACGTGTATTTCAAATGTACTATATTAATTTTTCAGTGCAGAAATGACCTTTTTTGCATTGCACCGCAGCAGGCAGCCATGACGGCACCAATGGTGGGAGTAACTGGGGGTTATGTTTCTGCTCCATTGATATTTTGACATGGTAACCGAATCGGCTTCTCCCACTTCAAGGACGGACATTCTACCACTGAGCCAATGCCTCTTCCTGTAAATTTGATCCATTTTCTAGATCCTTTTCTCACTCTTTCCCATCTTTAAAACACTTTTTTTTTATGTTGAAAAAACACTAAGTAAAAAAAGTTAAAAACCAGTCAAACAGCCTCAGAACTCAGCGAAATTTTCACCGTCATGCCTCTGAATCAGCAGCCTTTCATAAGCACTTTTTTTTTTCTGCCGCTCCGTCCTCCTTTTCACACGTTGATTGCCTCTGGGTACCGAACAGAAATATTTAATGACTCCAGCAAATCTGCTGAGCAATAAATTTGCAGAGAAAGGAGAATTTCTGCTGATGTAAAGAAGGACGGTGACGGGTCAAACTGAGCCGCTTGTGTTTCAGGTAAACCACAACACACGTTTCCAAGAAGCCTCTTAATCTGATTTCAGACTTCTTTATCTGAGAACGAGCCGTGAGAAACAAATTCCACTCAATCATTTACTAATGAATCACATCGATTAAAGCGTTACGTTCGATCGTTCAGAACACTTTTTATTAACTTTGTATTTTCCAAACCATTTTAATGAAACTACTCGCTGTTACTCAATACCAACTATAGATGAACTGATTCAGTTTACAAGGTTGAGGTAATCAAACTTAAAACCTCAATCTTGAACTATTAAGATAATTTTTTTAAACTTTCAAGATTGTAAATTAAATTATGTATGATTAATCTCAGTGTCACACCGACCAATCAGAACACTCCGCTCGCAAACTAAAGCAAGGCGTTCCCAGATTATTTATTCCACTGCACTTGCTTGTTGTTCCGTTCCGTCATCTTCCGCTTGTTCCGGGGTCGGGTCGCGGGGGCACGTCTCCTCCCGGTGGGACGTGCCCAAAACACCTCGCCTGCGAGGCGCTCGGGGGGCATCCTGACCAGATGCCCTAACCACCCCATCTGGCTCCTCTCGACCTGGAGGACTTGCTTGTTACGACTTGCTTGTTGTAACAATTTTTTTTAAATTACTGGTAAATAATCAAAATAAAAAACGTGCAATTTAAAAAAATTTTCTTTGTTTTTAAACGACCACGTCATACGCGGGATTATGTTTTTTGAGGTGCTCGTTGTCTGAAATCAGCAGAATTAATCATTTCAAAGTTGTATCTCGTCTCGTACCTGTACCCAAGAAGAGGACCTGATAGTTTCCATCTGCAGCGGCGACCTGGTCCACGGCCACCGACGTGTACTTGTAATCTGCGTTGGTACGAACCACCAGGGGTCGCCTCCCGACGGGGTAGATAGGGTTAAACATGACCGGATGGTTCCGCATGAAGTTCACCACTTCATCTGGGAATTCTTTTGTTGTGTGAATGTCAGGTGTGAAGGCTCCGCCCGGACACTGCAAAGACACATGGAATAAGACCCAAAAACGGTACTACTTCGTGCTGTGCTAATGTAAAACTGGATGATACTGTGAGGTGGTCTTATATTACGGGTTTGACCACTTTAACGAGCTAGCTTTCCTTGGGTTGGTTGACTGTACCAAATTCCGTAAAAGTCGGCAAGATTCTTTGACTTTGCAAAACTAAAGCAAGGGTGTCCAAATCCGGTCCTCGAGGGCCGGTGTCCTGAAGGTTTTCCATATGTTCTTGCATCTACACACCTGATCCAGTTAATTGAGTCATTGTGCCAAATTCTATTGGCTGTTGATTTCACTTTCTTTGCATCAATGAAAGCCTACAGGACACAGGCCATCGTGGACCAACTTTGGACACCTCTGGACTAAAGGGATCTTGTCGGGTGGTGCAGGTCATGAAGTGCTTTTCGATCACCTGAAAAGCTTCTCAGTTTTTCGGCCCAGAAGTACGTAATCCAGATTGTTCCAGAGGCAGCTAAGTAACTCCAGCTGGCTCTCACTCTACCAGACACAGTAGCCTCAATGAGAGGTCCGTCTCTGTTTAAAAAGATTGTAAGCATACCGTAAGAACTGAACTGATCAAATACTGTTAGTCTTTCTTCTTTGGCCAAAATCTCCAAAGATCCCACACTGTGTTGCGTTGGATCGTTATCTATTATTTTTTCATTCCGTTCCATAGTCTTCTGCCTATATGGGGCCGGGTCGTGGAGGCAATAGCCTCAGACGGGAAGCCTAGTTGCATCCTCCAGCTCACCAGGAGGGATCCCAAATCGTTCCCCGGCCAGTAGATCGGGGACATAGTCATAGTCTCCTCGCGGTGGGACGTGCCTGAAGCACCTCACCAGCGAAGAGCTCGGGAGGCATCCTGACCATATTCCCGAACCACCCCATATGGCCTCTCTCGACCTGAAGGAGGAGCAGTTTGACACTGAGCTCCTCCCGGATGGCGGAACTCCTCACCCGATCTCTGACTGAGAGCCCAGCCACCCTGCGGAGGAAGCTCATTTCGACCGCTTCTATCTGCGATCTCGTTCTTTCAGTTACGCAAAGGACATCTCGCCAGGTGGTATCCCTTACAATAGGGATACCACCTATCCCTGGAGGGCTGGTGACCTCACGGTTTTTATTTTGTTACTGGTTCAATACAGCTGATGCACATAAAGTGAAATGAACCAATCAAATTTGGTACAATGACCCAGTAACCTGGACCAGGTGTGTAGAATCAAGAACACATGGAAAACCTTCAGGACACCGACCCTCTAGGGCCGGAGTTTGACGCCCCAGCCCTACGTATTGCAACCTGCAATATGAATTTAATAAAAATATTCTAGAAAAAACAGTTACGACATCTCCAGGTGAATCTGTACTCACAGTTCCTGGTCTTGGGTAAGGAATGCGTCCCTGAAAGGCCGCCCATTGAAAGCTAGGCCCCTCTCTGTGAGCAAAGGGTCCATTGAAGACAGTGAGAATGTCGGCCATGTTGTACACACATACAGCTGACCCCTTAAACACGGAACTGTGGAAAAAGAAAAACGCTTGAGAGAGCAAACCAGACAAATATTGAGCATTCGGTTTGGGAATGTGTGGATTCGTCACAGGAAGGACCATCGCATGCCAAGGTAGACAGTACCCGTTCCATGTGGTCAGAGTCAGATATTTAAAACCAAACTACTTAAGACATAAAAGACACTTTGCTGGGAAAGAGGGTGAAGTTAAGGAGGAAGAATAATAGACCTCTCAGTTTGGTTTGGCTCCTCTCACAGCCAGGACATCACACTTTAGACTCTTTGATTTGTGAATAATAAATGAATGGCAGTATGTCGATTCCATTTCCAGTGAGAGTTGGACTCCGCCAAGGCTGCCCTTTGTCATCGATTCTGTTCATCACCTTTATGGACAGAATATCTAGGTGCAGCCGAGGCGTTGGAGGGATCCAGTTTGGAGACCTCAGGATCGGATCTCTGCTTTTTGCGGATGATGTGGTTCTGTTGGCTTCATCGGACCGTGATCTCCAGCTCTCAGTGGATCAATTTGCTGCCGAGTGTGAAGCGGTCGGGAGGAGAATCAGCGCCTCCAAATTTGAGACCATGGTCCTCGCCCGGAAAAGGGTGGAATGCCCCCTGCGGGTCAGGGACAGGGTCCTGCCCCAAGTGGAGGAGTTTAAGTATCTCGGGGTCTTGTTCACGAGTGGGGGAAGGATGGAGCGGGAGATCGACAGGCGGATCGGTGCGGCATCATCAATAACTAGGACGCTGCATCGGTCCATCGTCGTAAAGAGAGAGCTGAGCCGAAAAGAAAAGCTCTCGATTTACAAGTCGATCTACGTTCCAACCCTCACCATGGTAACCAGGATCTACGTTCCTACCCTCACCATGGTAACCAGGATCTACGTTCCTACCCTCACCATGGTCACCAGCTGTGGGTGGTGACCGAAAGAATGAGATCGCGGGTACAAGCGGCCGAAATGAGCTTCCTCTGCAGGGTGGCTGGGCTCTCCCTCAGAGATCGGGTGAGGAGCTCTGCCATCCGGGAGGAGCTCGGTGTCGAGCCGCTCCTCCTCCAGGTCGAGAGGAGCCAGATGGGGTGGTTCGGGCATCTGGTCAGGATGCCCCCGAGCGCCTCACAGGCGAGGAGTTTCGGGCACGTCCCACCAGGAGGAGACCAAGAGGCAGACCCCGGACCCGCAGCTGGCCTCACAGCTGGCCTCACAGCTGGCCGGGGAACAACTTGGGATCCTTCCGGGTGAGCTGGAGGATGCAGCCGGGGTGGGAGAGGCCTGGGCTGCCCGTTTGAGGCTGTTGCCCCCGCGACCCGATCCCGGAACAAGCGGAAGATAACGGAATGGAAAAGGAGGAGATCAAACTTATGGTCTTGCAGATGGTATGGTAAGGATCTGGCTGGGAAGGGATGGTAAGGATCTGGCTGGGAAGGGATGGTAAGGACCTGGCTGGGAAGGGATGGTAAGGACTTGGCTGGGAAGGGATGGTAAGGACCTGGCTGGGAAGGGATGGTAAGGACCTGGCTGGGAAGGGATGGTAAGGACCTGGCTGGAAAGGGATGGTAAGGACCTGGCTGGGAAGGGATGGTAAGGATCTGGCTGGGAAGGGATGGTGAGGACCTGGCTGGGAAGGGATGGTGAGGACCTGGCTGGGAAGGGATGGTAAGGACCTGGCTGGGAAGGGATGGTAAGGATCTGGCTGGGAAGGGATGGTAAGGACCTGGCTGGGAAGGGATGGTAAGGATCTGGCTGGGAAGGGATGGTGAGGACCTGGCTGGGAAGGGATGGTGAGGACCTGGCTGGGAAGGGATGGTGAGGACCCGACATGGAAGTCAGGGGCAATTGCCTCTAAAACAGGCAGCAGGTAGAATCATCCACATGTGAGTGTCATCCAACTAATCATCCTCAGGTGTCTCTATTCTGGATGAGGAAGGTCCAGGGCTCCCTCTGGGGGCAGGCGAGGGCATCATGAGAATGCGACTTATAGGTTGTGATATTAAAAAAATAAATAAATCACGACATACAGTACCCTCCTCCGCAGAGTGGCTCGGCTCTCACTCAGAGATTGGGTGAGGAGCTCTGCCATCCGGGAGGAGCTCGGTGTCGAGCCGCTCTTCCTCCAGGTCAAGAGGAGCCAGATGGGATGGTTCGGGCATCTGGTCAGGATGCCCCGAGTGCCTCGCTGGTGAGGTGTTTTGGGCACGTCCCACCAGGAGGAGACCAAGAGGCAGACCCCGGACCCGCTGTAGAGACTATGTCTCACAGCTGGCCGGGGAACGACTCGGGATCCTTCTGGGTGAGCTGGAGGATGCAACTGGGGTAAGGGAAGCCTGGGCTTTTCCCGCGGGCCCCCCGGCCCCGAATGAGCGGAAGATGACGGAATGGAACGGAACGAACGGAACCTCTATCTTTTATCACAAAATGTTGATTATGAATGGTTGAGACCTAAGCGATAACTAGATTGAAGCCTAAAAACTTAAAATCAGTTCATCTATAGTTGGTGCTCAGCGGCTGTGAGAAGTATTAATGGAGTTTTCTCAACTAACAGACACACGAAACGCTCACACAGCTTTACTGTGACCAGACACGTGAAGAAGAGGGATGATAAATGTCGGATTATAAGTCTTACCTTGTGGATGTAAAAACACCAAACACCAAGAGACCTTGCGGTTGATCCGTTTCCAACAAAAACACACTTTCTGTAAAAGAAAAAAAACACACATTGATTGTTAGGTGTTAAATTTAAAACGTTCGGAAAAACTTGACGACATGGGTTGAATTTCAAAATAAGCTAAACGTAGAAGTGTTTTTGTTTTTTTTACGTTAATCCAACTTTTTCGTTCGTACACACAGATAAGCGATAATTCCTGGACGTCTGTGATTAAAAAAATATCATCAAAATATCATCAAAATATCCACAAACTTTTTTTCTGCATTATAAAAACAACATTCTGGTTTAAAAAACTTTATTCAGAAATTTAATTTATTCTGATTATATTTTTTTTATTCTGAATTTTTGCAAATTTTCTCAGATTTAAACTCTGGTAAAAGTTTATTCTGGATTTTACAAACTTTGATCTGAATTTCAATAGAATATTTAATAGAATCCAGAAAATAGAATCTGGATTTATTGAATTCTACATTCATCCCTTGTGGGTAAATTCCTGGGCTGTATCTCCTGCATCTTCTTCGGTCACACCAACTATCTTCATGTCTTCCTTCACTGTATCCATGAACCTCCTCTTTGGTCTTCCTCTAGTCCTCTTTCCTGGTGGTTCCAAATCCAGCATCCTTCTTCTGATGTACTCTCTCTCTCTCCTCTGCACATGTCCAAACCATCTCAGTCTGACCTCTCTGACTTTAAAACCTCTAACATGTGCTGTTCCTCTGATCCTGTCCATCCTGGTCACTCCCAGAGAGATCCTCAGCATCTTCATCTCTGCTACCTCCATCTCTGCTTCCTGTCTTTTTTTCAGTGCTACTGTTTCTAGACCAATCAGCATGGCCGCTCTCACCACACTGTCTCTAGACCAATCAGCATGGCCGCTCTCACCACACTGTCTCTAGACCAATCAGCATGGCCGTACTCACCACACTGTCTCTAGACCAATCAGCATGGCCGCTCTCACCACACTGTCTCTAGACCAATCAGCATGGCCGCTCTCACCACACTGTCTCTAGACCAATCAGCATGGCCGCTCTCACCACGGTTTTCTACACTTTTTCTTTCATTTTATCTGAAACTCTTCTATCACACATCACACATGATACTTTCCTCCACCCGTTCCAGTCTGCCTGCACACGCTTCTTCACCTCTTTTCCACACTCTCTATTGCTCTGGACTGTTGATCCTAAGAACTTAAAATCTTCCACCTTCTTTGTCTCTTCGTCACGTTTCCTTTAAAGTCTTAGATTTTCACCATTTTTTTGTCACTAGACCTAAATAAAAATATTACACACCGAGTTCATCAAAGTGTGTTTCGGTGCCGTCCTCTTCCAGCACTGAACACACCATCCTGGCTTTCAGGAAAGTGGTCCACTTGTTCACCAGGCTGCGCTGCCCTCCGATGTCGTTCTGCACAAACACAACCGCTGGTAAACATCATGACGTCTTCACTCGGGCACAGACACACACACCCACCGGGCACACTCTGGCCACCATGGTGTGAATATTTTTAGTGTTTCCGTTGTTATCAGTGAGCCGCTCTCTGAAGAAAAAATACAACTTGGCATCATTGGGATCCATGCCATCTGGTATGAGGTGGGCATCGATGAAAATAGGCTCTAAATCAAAACACATGGACAGTGATTCATGTTTATGTCATTTTATATCATGGATATTGTTAGAATTTGGTGGTTGGGGTACGGGGGCGGGCGGGGGGGGGGGGGGGATTAAACTCACCACTGAGCCATTTGGAGTTGTGCTGATCAGTGCGCACTGCGTTTCTTTTTGTCAGACTCCTGAAGATGGCAGCATCCGTCCCCATGAAGTCAATGTACATGCCTGAGAATAACTCCTGATCTGAGAATGGAAAACACACACACACACACACACACACACATTCTCTATTATTAACTAGGTGTTACACCTTATCGACAATTTTTTTTAATTCATTCAGAAATTTTTGAGAAATTTTTGAGCTCTTCTGTTCTATATTTAGTTGCTCCTCAAAATCTGGTTTATTTTTTAACGTGAATTTGATAAAACACACATTTAGAGAGGTATTTTTTGAGATATCAGTGCAGCGTCCGCAACAATTAGGATACCAAATTGATTTGTTGTGATAAAGAAAAAGCTAAGCCAGAAAGCAAAGCTCTTGATTTACTAGTGGATTTACATTCCTACCCTCACCATGGTAACCAGGAAATGCGTTCCTACTGTCACCATGGTAACCATGATCTACGTTCCTACCCTCACCATGGTAACCAGGATCTACATTCCTACCCTCACCATGGTAACCAGGAAATGCGTTACTACTGTCACCATGGTAACCATGATCTACATTCCTACCCTCACCATGGTAACCATGATCTACGTTCCTACCCTCACCATGGTAACCAGGATCTATGTTCCTACCTTCACCATGGTAACCAGGATCTACGTTCCTACTGTCACCATGGTAACCAGGATCTACATTCTTACTCTCACCATGGTAACCAGGATCTACATTCCTACCCTCACCATGGTAACCAGGAAATACGTTCCTACCCTCACCATGGTAACCAGGATCTACATTCCTACCCTCACCATGGTAACCAGGATCTACATTCCTACCCTCACCATGGTAACCAGGATCTACGTTCCTACCCTCACCATGGTAACCAGGATCTACGTACCTACCATCACCATGGTAACCAGGATCTAGGTTTCTACCCTCACCATGGTAACCAGGATCTACGTTCCTACCCTCACCATGGCAACGGGGAGCTACGTTTTTACCCTCACCATGGTAACCAGGATCTACATTCCTACCCTCACCATGGTAACCGGGATCTGCGTTCCTACCCTCACCGTGGTAACCAGGATCTACGTTCCCACCCTCTCCGTGGTAACCAGGATCTATGTTCCTACCCTCACCATGGTAACCAGGATCTACGTTCCTACCCTCACCATGGTAACCAGGATCTATGTTCTTACCCTCACCGTGGTAACCAGGATCTATGTTTCTACCCTCACCATGGTAACCAGGATCTACGTTCCTACCCTCACCGTGGTAACCAGGATCTATGTTTCTACCCTCACCATGGTAACCAGGATGTACGTTCCTACCCTCACCATGGTAACCAGGATCTACGTTCCTACCCTCACCATGGTAACCAGGATCTACGTTCCTCTTATATCTTGATACACTATTGTGGTTTTTTTCTCTTCTCTGTAACTAGATGATAAAATAAAAAAGGTTGAAGTCACAAAATTTAAAAACTTTACACACATGACTGTTTCAACTCCGTCTTAGGAGCAACATTACCTTCATTTTTTACACAAAATATCCAAAAGTCTGTTCTCTGTTTTGAACAAATGTCTCATTTTGGTCGTTTTAGCCTCAGATTGTGAGTTTAAGACTAAAACCAGCATGTTTGGGAATATTAAAATTTCGTGGTTTGTTTTTGGGGTGATGACAGCAGTCAGACGTTCACGGAGGACAGAAAACATGTTTCGTTTTGCAATCCGTTGACGGGTAGACTCTGAAATGGTCAAAGGAGACTCGGTTCCGTCTGGCAGAGCTGCTGCTGACACGGACATGCTCAGGTGTCAGAAAGCAGAGCTGAGGTGGCATCTCTGCAACCTAACACCCCCTGACCAACCTCAGATCAAAGGAAGGGTTTAACTGGGAAAACATCTGAGTTTCTATGTCGTGGAGATGAGTCACCCAGTTTTAGTGCATTTCTTAAAACCGACCCACATTTGAAACCTCGTGGAAAATCAATTTGATTGCCCGAAATTAAGTCTTTAAGACCATAAAAGTAACAGTGGTCTCAAAATGAAAAGTCTTGATCTCTGTTTATGAACAAAACCCCAAAAGTAAAAATTATGTCTTTGTTCAGACAGTTGGAAATGTTTTTCAAAGAGGGGACGTCTAGTGTTAGGGAAACCATCTGAAAACAAACCGACTGAGCTTGGTAAAAGTAGAGTTAGACGTCAGGACGTTCCTCTTTAAATCATTCCTGCGCTTCTAGATGTTTCGTTTCGTCTCATGAACCGCCCACCCCTAACATGGCCGCGAGGGTGCCGGAGCCTATGAATTGAAGTTGCATGAGAACGTGCAAACCCCACACAGAACGACCAGAGTTTCAAGCCTCATCTCCCCCTGGGCTCGAACCCCGGCCTTCTTGCGTTGAGGCCACTATGCCACCCAAAAAATCTAGATGTTTCTCCCAAATCAGGGGAGGCGATCCCTCGTGGTAGAGTGTTCGCCCCTGACCGGAAGTTAACCAGAAGTTTGCAGGTTCGAGTCCCACTGAGTTCACGTCTAGAGACCTTGGAGAAGACACCTAACTCTCTGTTTCTCCCACTGTTGGCGCCGCTGTGGCAGCCTGCTGCGGTGTAATGCAGCACACAAATTTTCCCGTGGAGGGATCAATAAAGTATACAATAACATTAAACTTGTTGTGGTTCCCTCAACCACCATCAGAGGGAGCCAGGGACCATCTCACCTTTCCCCCAATTCTGGCTAATGGGACCATCTGCACCTGTGGACTCACCTACATCTAATCTTCTGGCTGCCTATTTAAAGGCAGTCTCACCTGCCTTCCTCGTCAGGTCTTACCACTACCTTTCCCAGCCAGGTCACCCTGGTTGCCTGATCATGTTTTGTATTTTTTTTTATTTTTAGTTGTACTTTTGTAACCTTCAGTTAATCATGTTCTTCTTGGTTTACAGACTTTTCTGATTTAAGTTAATAAATCATGTTCAAAGTCCTGCATTTGGGTCCTCCTCTTTTCCCATCCTTCCACACCACGGCAAAACTGTTCCTGCACATCTAGATGAACCTCTCTGGCTTGGAACTTCCGAGAGTTGAAAACCACAGTTTTTAGATATTCTTCAGTTCAAGACTTGGTTGAACTGGTTGATATGAATGGTTGACGCGTCACCATTTACCAGTCTGTTAAACAACCAAAGAAAGGGACAAACAATCATATGCTCTCTCATAGCTAAAGGCATTTTTGAGCTGAGCAACTAAAATTTGTAGAAAAGATTTTGAAAACTAAATTTGACATGTTATTGTCAGTTGTCATGATCCCCTCTTGCCAACAGAGGGAGCCCTGGACCTTCCCTTGTCACCCTGATCGAGACATCTGAGGGTGAGTATGCTGATGCCACACATCTGTGAACCCTGCTGCCTATTTAAGGGCAATCACCCCGGATATTCTGGTCGGGTCATACCATCCCTTCCAGCCAAGTCTTCCTGGTGTCCTGGGAGACATATTCTGAAACAATAACCTCTTGCCAAGCCCCTAAACCATGTTTTCTGTTCTGTAACTGGGTCCTCCTTGTGTGTCATGAACGATGAGCTTTTATTTGTATGGTTCATTCTGACTTAAAGAATGTAAGAAAATGAGTAAAGTAACTAATAAAAACGGATAAATTCACAAACAAAAGTCTTTCTGATTCTGACCGAATCCCCACTGATTAGATTTTGTTTACAAACCTTTTGAATGATCTAAAAACTTGTCTGGTTGCTTCTCAGGGACCACTGCCGTGAGTTCTTTACATATCCCACTCTGAGTTCTAACTTTATGAAAAAATAAATTTAACAATCGAGGCCACAAACCAAAACGATGTAATAAAAGAAAATGAGAAAACGGCTCATAAAAGTTGGGTTTAAACACTGACTTACTGGGATTAGAAATAGCTGTTGTTATGGGTTTTCCCTCTCAGTCCTTCAGGCTCCCCTCAAAAAATACGACAACAGTATCTACCAAATGTAAAAATGTCTTCCTGAAAAGCACTTTCATTTTTCCAGTCAATGGACGGACTCTTTAACCATTGAACTTTTTCGCCCGATAATTTTTTTTTTACGAAATGCACTACACCAATCAAAAGGTAGAACCAATCAAACATTATAAAATTATTTTAGTTCACTCAAACTTGGTGAAAGTCCTCCATGGAGACGATGAAGAACAGGTATGCCACCGGTGGATGATGATACCATAAAAACTAACGAGGGGTTCCCGCCATAAAACGAATAAAAACTGGCAGAAACTTTTAAAACTTTAAATTATGAGTTTAAATGCAACTGTGCCCAAAAAAGGAGGCAGCTCGCCAAATATGGTCTCCATGGAAACGTTGCTATCAATCCTTGAGAAATACCCCGCCCCCCAGAGCTGTGTAAACTCACCATATTGGCTGGTTCAGTCGTCAGTATGTATATCAAACTCGTGGTCGCAGTAATAATATTTTTTATTCATAATCTGTTCTGAAAGTTTCGATTGGTCGAATAAGAGTGACTCACAAACCATCCTAAAGAACACGTTTTGGATAATGTGCGTTTTAACCATGTCAGTGGCAGGACAGACAAGAACGGGATCCAGGACTTTCTAAAGGGGGAGGGGCCTTGAGGTTATTGACAAAGCCAGTGTGGGGGACCTGGGGGTGTTTCCGCCCCAGAGCATTTTGAAAAATAAGAGCACCATAATTTCACGTCCATTAGGCGCACCGTACGAAAAGGCGCAGTCTCAGTCATACACCGCCTTACAACAACAACACACGCAAGCATGCAAATGTGGGTATTAAAAATAGATCAGGAGCAAAACTGAGTTTGGTTGTGCTTTTTTTAAGTAGTAACGATACTAAACAAACACATTACCGGTAATAGTCTTTATTCAAATCCGTCAAAGTCCTCATCCTCTGTTTCAGAATCGAACAGCTGCGCAAAATCCAACAGAGCAGGTCCACTTCGCTCCTCGCTGTCAAAGTCACTGTCTGTACTGTGCGGCTCCTCAGAAAGGATACCAGCTTTTGAGAAAGCTCGGATAACAGTACCAGCAGATACGTTAGTCCAAGCATCTACAATCCATTGGCAAACTGTAGCGTAACTCGCCCGGCGCTGCCTTCCACTCTTCCACGGCTCGATTCCCATGTTCCTCCGCGTAGCTGATTGCCTTCAGCTTAAACCGGGCGTCATAAGCGTGTCTCTTTGACATTTTCAGGGTTAAAACATTAATGTTGTTCATACAGCACATACCTTTTTTATACACAATCCACGCCCACACTTCACTCTTTAACGTTCTCATGCCTTTTCTTTCAAGTCCGCCTCACGGGCACCGCTTTTTTAGGTCGCCTTTTCTCACACACAAGGCGCACCGCATGAAAGGGCGCACCGCTCATTTTGAAGAAAATCTAAGACGTTTATATGCACCTTATAGTCATGAAATTACGGTAATTTTTCTGCATTTTGGTGGCCCGTTTGCTGACCCTGCACACGGATAGCTTGACTAGCTCCCTTTCCTTTCTTCTTTATTCTTGTGGACCAAAAGGGGGCGAGGAGGAGGTGGGGTAGGAGGCCAGGGGGGTTGAACTGAATATCATACTGTACCAAGCTCAGTTCTGCAAACCCATAATAATGCACCAAAAACAATCCACTGACCTTCTCTAGACCTTCCTGGCTGTTAGTGAGCCAAAGTATTGATTAAAAAAACTTTAGTTCTCATTTGACTTTAATAATCATCTCTTCTTTCACTGTGAAGTGTTTCTAATCAGAGCAGAATAATGTAGAAAATCTGAATCGATTGTTGGATATCATGACACTAAAGAGCTCATAATACGTTTACCCTTCAAATAGCAAAAACAATTCCTTGACTCAAGTTTTCCGGGACTCAGAGGTACTTACTGATCATGACCGAAACCGTATTCACTTGAGGGTTAAACGAGCACCTTCCTTTTCCAGATTCAGGCCTCGAGTCAATCGTGAATACTTGTTCCTGTGACAGAAAGAAAAAAATTAGACATTGTGGAGATATTTATATTTGAATAAAGAAATAAGTGAGAAATGGAAAAGTCGATTCATGGCTATTTGTTTTCTTATCTGAGGTGAATCTAAAGCCGTTGCAGTTGAGTAAATATGAAGAGTGATTGTACTTAAATAGAACACTCACTGTTCCATCTGTTTAGATTAGACTCTCGGTTTCCATGAATGGGAATGTAGCTTCGCTCTACGGCCATGTGTCTATATACTACAAGGTTTAGCGGGTCGATGGACTTTTTGGCTTCACTGCCGGCGAAAGGTTTTTTTTTTGTGCCAAATCAAACAAATATCCAGAAGCTGTTCTACACTTTGCAAAAGGACAGACGATCGTAGAAGCTACTCAAGGCTGAGTAGAAGACTTATTGCCACTTGTGGAAAATGGATTCCTACCAGGGAAATTATGGACCCCAACAAGAACATCCAAGGCAATTGACAAGCCAGGAACCAATAACTGCTGATGAATCCAAGCCAGAAAACATTAGCAACTGTTTTCTGGCATGTTGAATCTTGATCCATTCAGCATTTAGTTAGAAACCAGTAGCCTCCACCCAGTAGCCACTAAAGTCCTCCAGCCAACATCTACAAACTACTAAAGAATTCCCTGAACAGTAAGGAGTAAAAATGGCGGTCAGGAGCCAGCCAGTTACCCACTAGACCAGCGGTGTCATACTTTCGATGGCTCTGTGGTCACATGCAGCCTTTATTTCAAGTGGTCCGGACCAGAAACAAAAATGTAAAATAATCTTCATTCAACTCCAAGAAAAATTCTAAAACATCTTTATTTCCATCTCTCTGAAGACCTGCATCCGTCAAAGGTTTACATTTACGAACAGAAGACAAAAATTAGAACCCAAACTGAAGGTGATTTTGTCAGGGTTTATGGATGAGGCCGTACCAGCCTGTCAATGCCTGATCCCATCAGACCTCAGAAGCTCAGCATGCTGGGCCTGGGCAGTACTTGAATGGAAGACCACCAGAGCCCCAGGTGCCACAGTGGGACGGCCGTTGAGATTAAATTGCCGTTGTGTCCCTGGGCAAGACACTTCACCCACTTTGCCTAGTCTGAATGGTGTGTGTGCGATTGGTTGATGGTCAGAAGGGTCGATGGCGCAAAATGGCAGCCTTGCTTCTGTCAGTTGGCTCCAGGGCAGCTGTGGGTACAACAGTAGCTTACCATCACCTGGTATGGAGGGAATGAATAATGCATATGTGAAGCGTCTTTGAGAGTCCTGAAAAGCGCTATAAAAGTGCAAGGCTTTATTTTTATGATGTGAAAGGAGGAGGACCCAATTGCAGGACATCAAACTAAGGTTTATTAAACACAACTCAGGTAAGTCTGTAAGGCAAAGGGTCCAGGATTAACTCAGGATTTAAAAGTTAAAAAAATAATTCAATCATGGTCAGGCAACCAGAAAGACCTGGCTGGAAGGGATGGTAATGACTAGACGAGAGAGTCTGGGGTGATTGCCCTTAAATAGACAGCAGACTGACGATGATTTACTGCTGATTGGTACTAGGCTAGCGCCTCCTAGCGCCTGCAAATCCGATACCATGGTCCTCGCCCGGAAAAGGGTGGAATGCCCCCTGCGGGTCAGGGACGGGGTCCTGCCCCAAGTGGAGGAGTTTAAGTATCTCGGGGTCTTGTTCACGAGTGGGGGAAGGATGGAGCGGGAGATCGACAGGCGGATCGGTGCGGCATCAGCAATAACTAGGATACTGCATCGGTCCGTCGTGGTAAAGAGAGAGCTGAGCCGAAAAGCAAAGCTCTCGATTTACAAGTCGATCTACGTTCCTACCCTCACCATGGTAACCAGCTGTGGGTTGGTGACCGAAAGAATGAGATTGCGGATACAAGCGGCCGAAATGAGCTTCCTCCGGAGGGTGGCTGGGCTCTCACTCAGAGATCGGGTGAGGAGCTCTGCCATCCGGAAGGAGCTCGGTGTCGAGCCGCTCCTCCTCCAGGTTGAGAGGAGCCAGATGGGGTGGCATGGGCATCTGGTCAGACGCAGGCGAGGTGTTTCGGGCACGTCCCACCGGGAGGAGACCAAGGGGCAGACCCCTCACCCCCAGGGGATATATATATATACAGATGTATAACCTTCTGAAATTTTTGATGAAACTCCCAAATTTTTGATGAAGGATCCCAAGTCGGGGAACGACTTGGGATCCTTCCGGGTGAGCTGGAGGATGCAGCCGGGGAGAGAGAGGCCTGGGCTGCCCGTTTGGGGCTGTTGCCCCCGCGACCCGACCCCGGAACAAGCGGAAGATGACGGAACAGAACGGAACGGTACTAGGCTAATCACCCAGGTGTCCAGGATAAGGTTGGAATCCAAGAGAGGAAGGAAGGTCCAGGGCTCCCTCTGGTGGCAGGCGAGGGGGTCGTGATAGATTTGAGCTTTGCTTTCAATTTGCAAAACAATACCCATGAAATCTCTAGTTTTAGCATTTTTCAAACTCAAACCTTCAAAAAATACAATAATGTACAAAAAATTGTCTTTTTTATTTGTAGTTTATATTCGATCCATAAATTTTTTGGCGATATCGACTTTCATCAATGCCGATATCGATAGGGTGGAGTAAGTTTACCAATCGTGGGATCAAACAGAATATTTTCTGTTTCCCTAACTTTCTCAACACCATCTTTAAATTCTTAATTTGTGGAACCCTTACCAACACAAACCGTACTCCATAGTCGCTCCCTCATGTTATACTGACGTACATTTTCTCTGATTTGGTAGGACATTTCCTGATTGCTGCAATCCGACGCTAGTGAACATCCTGCAACCTCCGACAAAATCGAAGTAGTAAAATGAAATTGAACGGCATCCGGGCTAAAATCCTGATGGTATCCATCAGTGAATCCCAACCCTGCACCTCGTAAATATCACAAACCGTTAGCCAACATTCATCGGAGACTTGGGAACCTTGAGCTGGCTGTTTTTTTTTTATTTGTAAAGTGTTATCCTCCTCTCATAACCCCCTCTAGTTTTTACACTTTTAGGAATTTAACTGATATTACATCAAGAGTGAGTCTTATAGAAATGTAAAATATTTAAAGTCTTACCATCAAAATGAGCTTTTATTGGTTTCAAAAGAAACAAAAAGCTCTATTACATGCTAACTATTATCTTTAGAGGACCATAACAATCCCCCTAAAACCATAACGGAGCAGCGAAACATCTTTTTATGCTTAGTAAATCCCACTTCCTGATACGCTGACATGTCTAAGCTCCGAAGCTGCAAACAGAGCGGTCTACCTTTCAAACAAAAGGCCCAGTGACAAAAGGCACAGCAACAAGAGAGACGGCTCCTCTCGCTTATTAAATTTTGGCAGCAGCACATTTCTCCTGGAGGGCTTCCCTGCTCCCAGTACCAGATTTGCGTGGCCGGATATGAGATGCCAGAAAACGGCCTTGACGCTAAAGCTTTATTTTCCTCTTTTCATTTTGACATAAAACCTTGGCTTTTCTCAAATGGAATCAGGGGTAGCTTTAAAAATCGAAACAAAAGACAAAGTCATGGTGACGTTAAACTACAACAAACGTTGACGTTATGGAACAATGTCCTGGGAGTTGTGCCGAGTTTAAACAACTTTGGGGTACCAAAGGTAGATCTATTATGGCACTACTATAAGGGCTCGTCTTTCTAGCAATTCTAAAATAATCTCCTAACTCTTTGGCAAGATCAAAAGGTGGGTTCCTGAAGCAGACGATCCACAAGAGCACAAAGCACACGCACGACTCAAATAATTACTTGGGGTATCTGTCGGCAACAAGGATCACAAGAGAACATGCGAACTGAACGGCGAAACTGAAGGGAAATGAGTTTCTATGGATGAGTGTTATCCATGAATGACCATGATCCCCTAAAAGGGCCAAAAGACAGTCCCAGAACTGTTCCCATTGGTACGAATCCCGGCAAAAACCTTAAGAGACCCTCAATCAAACCCACAACCAAGTAACCGCCAGCGGCAAACCCGATTAAAAATATAAAAATCTGCAGAGAACTGAAGAGAGTGAAATGAAGCGTTTGAAACACATTGAAATAATTAGAAAACTTACATCAAGGCTTGTCGTAAGAAAAATGAACCGTTCGTTCCGTTCCGTCATCTTCCGCTTGTTCCGGGGTCGGGTCGCGGGGGCAACAGCCTCAAACGGGTAGCCCAGGCCTATCTCTCCCCAGCTGCATCCTCCAGCTCACCTGGAAGGATCCCAAGTCGTTCCCCGGCCAGCTGTGAGACATAGTCTCTCCAGCAGGTCCGGGGTCTGCCCCTTGGTCTCCTCCCGGTGGGACGTGCCCGAAACACGCGCTCGGGCGGCATTCTGACCAGATGCCAGAACCACCCCATCTGGCTCGTCTCGTCCTAGAGGAGGAGCGGCTCGACACCGAGCTCCGCCCAGATGGCAGAGCTCCTCACCCGATCTCTGAGTGAGAGCCCAGCCACCCTGCGGAGGAAGCTCATTTCGGCCGCTTGTATCTGCGATCTCATTCTTTCGGTCACCACCCACAGCTGGTGACCATAGGTGAGGGTAGGAACGTAGATTCTGGTTACCATGGTGAGGGTAGGAACGTAGATCGACTTGTAAATCGAGAGCTTTGCTTTTTGGCTCAGCTCTCTCTTTACCACGACGGACCGATGCAGCATCCTAGTTATTGCTGATGCCGCACCGATCCGCCTGTCGATCTCCCGCTCCATTCTTCCCCTACTCGTGAACAAGACCCCGAGATACTTAAACTCCTCCACTTGGGGCAGGACTCTGTCCCTGACCCGCAGGGGGCATTCCACCCTTTTCCGGGCGAGGACCATGGTCTCGGATTTGGAGGCGCTAATTCCCATTCCGGCCGCTTCACACTGGTTTGAAACGTTCCTCTTTTATTTCACCGACAGATCAATGTGTCAACCACAGTGTTTGGTGTGGTTGTCTTTCACTCTCTTTCGACATCTTACTATCATTTATGAATCATTTCAGGAGCCACCATCTCATTTGAGGACAATCGCACATGCATGACATCATTTACTGCAGTGGTCCCCAACTACCGGACCGCGGACCGGTACTGGGCCGTGGGTCATGTGGTATCGGGCCGCACAAAAAGAAGAAATAACTTCCATTATTTTTATTTGGTTTATTATTTGAGCCATAATGATGTTTTACTTTGAAAAGTTACTGGATTTTCTTCCTTTTATCCATCAATGACTCACCAGTGACGCATCATTCCATTAAATTTAAACCCCTAAACTAGAAAAATAAAAAACAAAGATCTATAGGAAGCTTCTTTAGGGGAGTTTCAGAGTTACGAAGCAGACTGGACCTTAGAAACACTTCAAGTTTCTGGTCAAGATGGAACTGTCTGGTTCCAGCAAAACAAACTCAGAACTCTGATTGATCTAGTCTTACTGGGAGGACCATAACTGGAAGTTTTATTCACTTTATTTTTGTGATGTCTTTTATTTTGAAGGTATGTTTACCGTTACCATAGCAACCAGGGTGTCTTCGAGCAAGGAGAACGTTTCCACGTTATAAATACCCTGCTAATAAATTTTCTTGTGTGGACAAAAAGGATTCAAGTTTCTTATTTATCTTAAAAACCCTTTTTTTTTCCGGCTGGTCTCATCACTTTTAGACCGGTCCATGAAAATATTATCAGACACTAAACCGGTCCGTGGTGCAGAAATGGTTGGGGACCCCTGATGTACTGTATATGATCCATGTATGTAGTTCTAGAGGTGTGTTTGGAATGGGATGGAGATCAAGTTGGCTTACACCTGAGAATAGTTACAAATGGGATTTATGAAGCTTAGGTTGTGTTGAGTTACAGTGGTTTTGATAAATCTCAAATTTTGTAAGCACCGCCATAGTGCTAAAGAAAAGAGTGTGACGTTCACGATCTGTGGAAATCTTAGTAAACGAGGCCCCTGGACTCCACGTCTGCCCAGAATGGCAACCAGCTGCCCCTTCCATTGGTCTGAGTCCTACATCTACAACTCCACCACTTTGTAAAGTGTCATCATTTAATGGAATAAACATGATCCTGTCGCCTAAAGTCTAACCCAAACAGTTTATAAAAGGACAAGCAGAGTTGAATTGTTGCTAATGGCTATACTAAGGATGCCTAGAGATGTTCGGTTTCTGTTTAAGCTCGTCTCTTCAGTGCTGAAAACTCACCTGTGGTCGTCGTCCACGGTTTATGTACACACAAACAGGACTGTACGCTCCACTGCCGCACATAAACAGATGAGTTCTGTTAAAAGGCTGCACCACCCGGATGAAGTTTCCACAGCCGTGCTGAAAAGAAACAAACTAAGTTAGATCTTATCCGGTGGGTTTTAGAAAAGTGACATTTCTGGTAACCGTCTGTGCTTCTGTGACACTTTGTGAACACAATATCTCCCATACCACTGTCACAGATTGGCTCTGGGTCTGGGACAAAAAATGAAGGAAACAGAGACAAAGTATGGGCCAAATCAAAGTAAGTTTATTATAAAATAAAGACAATCATCTTAAATATAAATTCAACATTAAAGAAACTGAAAAACTAGATGCATACCTGACATACAGATGAAAAAACAGAGTGAAAATAATAAGTGCAGGCATCTCCTTCAAAATGAGCACGGCTGGCTCCACTCAGACGGCCCTCCCCTGCCTGCAGGAGGCTCCACCCCTGCCTGCAGGAGGCTCCGCCCATGCCAGGCAAGGGATGGGCCATATCACCGCTGAGGAAGTTTTTAACTACGCTACCCACAACTACCCAGAACCAGATCTATATGAACTCATTACGTTTTCAGGTTCATGTGGCCAAAAGCTAGAGCCAGAAAATTTGAGTTCACAAATTTTGTGGGCATATTGTCCGGCTAAGTTTAAGTCCTTAACCATCTTGTGCCAATCAGTGTTTGCTCTCAATTTCTATTTACAACAACAGCTAGGTCAGGTATTGCAGGCATTAAGCTACGAGTGCAGCCATTGGAAAATGACGGGCCAATCAGAGAACAGGAATGACGCTTTTACATTGACCCATGTTTCTGTCCTCCATGTTTGTAGTTCTGTAGATCAACCGTTACGGTTGGTGTTGGCAACAATTACCCAGATTTTACCCAGATTTTTTACCCAGATTTTTGAGAATTTAAAGACAGTGTTTACAAAGTTTATTCAGAAAAGGTTTGTTTTTACGCTCTGTTTTTTTGGACAACATTGACTGATATGTCACGTCCGGTCGTGGACGGAATAAAATGATTGGTTAAACCAAAAAGGTAGCCACCCACTTTGGACTGTGAGGTAAGACTGTTCACTCCCTGGAAACAGGTTGGCGTATCACCAGGTGTACTTAATCATTCTAAAAACTAATTTGGTGACAAGTACATGGCAAAAAAAAACACTCCTAGAAGGTAAACAGCTCTGAAAAGTTTATTTTTTATGCAACAGGCACGATAAATCTCCACCGTATCGTAAAAGACTCACATAATTTGAAGCTTTTTGCAGTATTTTTGCACCAAAATCACTTCAATAAGACATTAGATTTTGAATTTACCAACACGGCACCCTTTATTTGTTCCAGTAGCTCAAAAAATAATGTTTATAATTTAATTTATGACATTTTTAATTGAATCAAAAACACTTGGAACAAGAGACGTCGCTCCTGCAGCCAATTCTAAACCTAATTCCAAATGAGGCAGTAATTCAAACTTATCTCTCGCTGTGACAGTCATAGCATCACATGCTGAGCCATCAAACATCCCTGCTGCTTACTGGTCTGGCATCCATACCAGTGGAAACAGAGAGTCATGCTGGAGGTGAGGTGATCTACCAAACCCAGCAGCAGTGGGAGTTTGCGGCTAGTGAAGCTTGAGTTTGCAGAAAACGAGTGGAATAAAAAGGGGGGAGGGAGGTAGGGGTGAGGAACACATATCCAGGGAGCTGTCAGGAACTTGGCTGAAGACAGCTGCTCCGGCTCACCGTGCACATCGTTCCTCTGAGACCCAGCAACCACATATTTTACCATCATCCACCCATCGCTGTTATTTACCCTTTATGCTTCCCCATTTTGCTTTTTTTTTAAATCACTCATTCCAAACAAATTTTATTGAAAACTTTAACATAATTTGCAGCTTAAAAACGGAAACAAATCTCTTCACATTTGACTTTTAAGTCCAGCAGATCAGGAATCCCAAAACGCCGAGACAAGCCAAAGGAATGATCCCGATGACACATAAAATCTATCCGTATATGACTTTGGAACTCACCGTGAGAACAAAAATGTCTCAACATACCGTAGTAAAAATCTGGCGAGATTTAACTGAGAATGATGTTTGCAGATGACATTGTGATCTGTAGTGAGAGGAGGGAGGAAAAGCTGGAGAGGTGGAGGTTTGCACCAGAAAGAAGAGGAATGAAGATTAGTCAGAGTAAAAAAGAGTACATGTGTGTAAATGAGAGGGATCCAAATGGAAAAGTGAGGTTACTGGGAGAAGAGATAAAGAAGGTGGAAGATTTTAAGTATCTAGGATCAACAGTCCAGACCAATGGAGAGTGTGGAAAAGAGGTGAAGAAGCGTGTGCAGGCAGGCTGGAACGGGTGGAGGAAAGTATCAGGTGTGATGTGTGACAGAAGAGTTTCAGATGAAATGAAAGAGAAAGTGTACAAAACCGTGGTGAGAGCGGCCATGCTGATTGGTCTAGAGACAGTGTGGTGAGAGCGGCCATGCTGATTGGTCTAGAGACAGTGTGGTGAGAGCGGCCATGCTGATTGGTCTAGAGACAGTGTGGTGAGAGCGGCCATGCTGATTGGTCTAAAGACAGTGTGGTGAGAGCGGCCATGCTGATTGGTCTAGAGACAGTAGCACTGAAGAAAAGACAGGAAGCAGAGATGGAGGTAGCAGAGATGAAGATGCTGAGGATCTCTCTGGGAGTCACCAGGATGGACAGGATCAGAGGAACAGCACATGTTAGAGGTTTTGGAGATAAAGTTAGAGAGGCAAGACTGAGATGGTTTGGACATGTGCAGAGGAGAGAGAGAGAGTACATCAGAAGAAGGATGCTGGATTTGGAACCACCAGGAAAGAGGACTAGAGGAAGACCAAAGAGGAGGTTCATAGATACAGTGAAGGAAGACATGAAGATAGTTGGTGTGACTGAAGAGGATGCAGGAGATAGGGTTAGATGGAAGAAACTGACTTGCTGTGGCAACCCCTAAAGGGAAATGATAGAAGAAGAAGAAGAAGATTTAACTGAGAAAACGCGAGAAACAGCCAGACTGAAAGCAAATCTTGTGAAAAGTGTCAAAACGGAGCACGTAATGGAGTAAAAGGGATGAAGGTCAGTGAGTGGATCCGTACTTTGATAGCTCACTGCGATCCGTCTGAAGCAGATGTTTTCTGTTCCTGGAGACTGTTTGTCTATTTCTCATCAGGATGTTGTAAAAAAAAAAAAAAAAAAGTCTATTGATCCACAGTGTCTAAAGAATGCTCATTAGCGAAACGTAAGGGCCATGCTGATAGCCCGAAAAAAGCGACTTAATCTGACAGTTTATTGTAGCATTCATTTGTTATTTCCTGTTCAGTATTTTTAAGATGCTGCACATGTCTTTGTGAAATCTAATTAAAGAGGAACAGATGCTGAGGTGGGATTAGTCTCATGAGTCTGGCCGTAAATCTTCATTAAATCTTCTCGTTATCTAAGGTTCCTCAGAGTTTACAGCCATGTGGAAAAATGCGTCACGCTGGAAAGTTTGGTCCTTTTTTGTCCTTCCCAGTGGTAAAAAGTAAGCCTATGAGGAGCCATCTCATCACCCTCAAAAAAAATGAAAATAAAAATCTGTCGCTTGCCATTTAAAGTCAGCTTCTGGTGACAAATTCCGGTCCTGGAGGGCCGTGTCAAATGTTGATAATAGGTGACTTAGCTCAACTTATTAGTGTTTTCTTGACTTTTTTTTAATACGAGGAGCATCTTTTATAAATTAGTTTACCTTTCTCGTTATGCTACCTGTGCTAAAAAAAAAAAAAAGAAAAAAAAAAGCTGAAAACGGACTAAGACCCCTATCATAACTAGTGCTGACCAGGCATGCTCAGAGCAGAGCTTTGTTCTGTAGATCTGATTAGTTCAAATGCACCCAAACTAAACACAAAACAAGCACAGCCCCTCTGTGGCATACATACACTTGCGCCCTTTTAAAGCACAATATAAATAAAATCTATTATTATTTTTAGATATTTTCAGTGAAACAGTAACTTTTTTTCTTCGTCACCCATCTTCGCGCTGCTAGCTCACTCAGTTAGTTGGCGCATGTGTACTTCTGTATAAAAAAACTATAAAAATAATTCTTTGACCGTGAGAGGGAAAGGGTCAGAGCTACGCACGGGTAGTTAAAAATGTGTTATAGGCATAATAGAATTTTAATAACAGCAGTTTAAAAACAGCCTGTTTTTTTTCACATGTTCTTAAAACTACATTGGAGTGAATGAGAGAGAATTCTGACTTGGGATCGATTGTGGGCCTTAGCGGGAAACAGTGGCTTAAATAAAAAATTTAGTTCAAGTCAATTTTTAAAGGACAAATTTTCTACATTTTGATGCCAAATTTGTGGCTGCAGAATACAAATGAATGGATCTGCAGATGGTTTTTGAGGAGGAGTCTTTCCCAAACTTTCCATTTTTAAACAGTTATATCTCAAAAAGTATTTACACTTATCTTAATTTGGTCAGACCAGAAGAGAGACACAATCCTTGTGAGATTTTTAAAGCTAAAATGATGTTTTTAGATACCAATATTTCTTGGTTATTGAGTTTTGAAAGGCATAAACTTTTGAGTGAAAATTTCCAAACTACAAATTATAGCTAAAAAAAAAATTACTACATTTGAAAAATTTCAAGAACTAAGCAAAAATGATAGAATAATAACTCCCAATAGAGCCAGTCATTTTGAGACCAAAAAAACAAAAAAACTTTACTACAAGGGAACAGGAATTGATTGCAGGGGCTCCAGGTAGGTTATCTCTCCACGGTAGCACGACTCAATAGAACACTGGTATTAAACCGGAGTTTAACATCTTGCTCTAAGTTTAGATCGTCCTCTCTAGAGATGCTGTCGAGGTTCGGGTTCTCGGTCGGAAGGCCAGGAGGATTCCCGGTCGGAAGGCCAGGAAGGTTCCCGGTCGGAAGGCCGGAAGGGTTCCCGTTCGGAAGGCCGGGAGGGTTCCCGGTCGGAAGGCCAGGAGGGCTCCCGGTCGGAAGGCCAGGAAGGTTCCCGGTCGGAAGGCCAGGAGGGTTCCCGGTCGGAAGGCCAGGAAGGTTCCCGGTCATAAGGCCAGGAAGGTTCCCGGTCGGAAGGCCAGAAGGGTTCCCGGTCGGAAGGCCGGGAGGGTTCCCGGTCGGAAGGCCGGGAGGGTTCCCGGTCGGAGGGCCGGGAGGGTTCCCGGTCGGAGGGCCGGGAGGGTTCCCGGTCGGAAGGCCAGGAGGGTTCCCGGTCGGAAGGCCGGGAGGGTGGGAACGTTCCCGGTCGGAGGGCCAGGAGGGTTCCCGGTCGGAAGGCCAGGAGGGTTTGCTGGTCGGAAAGCCAGGAAGGTTCCCGGTCGGAAGGCCAGGAGGGTTCCCGGTCGGAAGGCCAGGAAGGTTCCCGGTCGGAAGGCCAGGAGGGTTCCCGGTCGGAAGGCCAGGAAGGTTCCCGGTCAGAGGGCCAGGAAGGTTCCCGGTCGGAGGGCCAGGAAGGTTCCCGGTCGGAAGGCCAGGAGGGTTCCCGGTCGGAAGGCCAGGAAGGTTCCCGGTCGGAAGGCCAGGAGGGTTCCCGGTCGGAAGGCCAGGAAGGTTCCCGGTCGGAAGGCCAGGAAGGTTCCCGGTCGGAGGGCCAGGAAGGTTCCTTGTTGGAACAGTTCTTGGTGAGGACCTCAGCATACAGTGCGCAAACAAAAACTCAAAGAAGAACCAATTTCTGGGGAAAGAATTCCATTTTGATGCAAATAAAGACCAAACCAAATGGTATGAAAAACTACAAGTAATCTCATCTAATCATCGGAGATATTCATACGCTCAGAACAATATGGAACGTATGAGCAGGAATCACAAGTATCTCATTATACGTTAATTAGATTATAGGTTTAATGTAATTAGTTCATTTTAAACAGAAACATTGTGATGAAGCATAATAGTTTATATCTATGAACATCTTTAAAATTTATGACCTAAAAACTCTGCTCAAATAATTCATAAGATAAAGTGAACTTTTCTTACCGTCGGGTCTTTTCCTGCCATTTGGCATTCTTCGATTTTGCTCGTGGACGCCGGCCAAAACAACTGGTGAAAGAAAACA
This sequence comes from Neostethus bicornis, assembly GCA_902685375.1. Taxonomy (NCBI): domain Eukaryota; kingdom Metazoa; phylum Chordata; class Actinopteri; order Atheriniformes; family Phallostethidae; genus Neostethus; species Neostethus bicornis. Next base: position 2,142,594 of record CACRXE010000066.1, on the reverse strand, counting down.
TCATTAGGATAAATGATGGTTCGAAAATCAAACCCAGACAGACTGGATTATCATTATACATGGTTAAAGATATCAGTAAATATGCAGGTAAATAACAGCAAACAGTAAAAAAAAAAACAACTCAAAATCAAGACTTGTTTTATTCATGTAAACAGCCAAATTTAAAGGTATAGACCACATTTTACAAGCAGCTGGCTAATTTTTTTAAATCTGCATTTACTTCCAAATGATTATGCAGATGATATTTTTCTTTTTCTCTGAAAGATCCTAAACACTTCCTGTTCGCTGCTTTATAGTGTCATTCTAGCAGCTGCATATTTGTTTGACCGAATCCGTCATCGACGCGGAACAGTGTGGGCTCTGAATCAGACACGTCTCTTTAAACTGTGAAAAGTTGAATTTTTTTATCCACCCATGTCCTGCGTTCCAGCAGCAGAGATCAGATGCCCCCCCACCCCTCCCCTCAGATTGATGGAAATATTAATCTGCTTAATAACGTTGAACGACCTTCAGGAGGTTTACTTATTTACCGAAAAATCAGGAACATACTGTTCCTAAACATACTGTTTATAACCAGGGTTGAAACTATTCTCATAAAATCCTTTTTCAGTGCATACCTTAGTTTTGAGGTCATGGTTCTAATATTTATTTTTATTATTTTTTTTTACTTACTCTATTGATCCCTCACCAGGGAAATTTGTGTGCTGCACTACTACACCGCAGCAGGCTGCCACGATGGCGCCAATGGTGGGAGAAACGGGGGTTAGGTGTCTTCTCCAAGGACCCTAAACGTGAACTCAGTGGGAATCGAACCAGCGAACTTCCGGGTAACTTCCGGTCCGCAGTCGAACGCCCTAGTTCCATTTCAGTACAGTTTTGGAACCTGGTACTAAAACCCACTCAGTTATATTACTGTGAGTGGGTAACCATGCCAACGAGCTGATTGATGGAACAGAAATCCCGGAAAATATTTTAAATGGCTGCAGAAAAATAAAAATTGAGAAGCTGAATTTAGCTAAAACTAAACCTCAAAAGAGTTGCTCTAGCTACCAGATGCTAACCCTAACCTCCCAGACCAGGTCATCCCAGATCTCAGTTGGCAGTTGTATGTTATTTAAATTAATCTAAATTCAATAGCTGATAAAAAATAAGTTTATTTTTACACAAAATTTGCTCATACAAGATGCTACTCTAACCTATGGTGGGTATTAAAAGCAACGCGCGGCGGTGCAAAAAGACGAGTTATTAGGTGCCCATAAGTCAAGCACTCTGTGTAACTGGTGGATTGTATTCACACACAAATTACGTAATATTATCCGTGCACAGTCCTGCACCGAACGTGTAGCATCGAAGACACAGATAGAGATACATGCGTACTTATTAGAGGTGTGGTATCAGCTGAGTAACAAATTTGTATTTGGATCACTTTTTGTACCACTTGTTCAAAGAGTTTTCTTCCTCTTTCAGCATTTCCCTTCAGGGGGCACCACATCAAGTCAGTTTCTTCCATCTAACCCTATCTGCTGCATCTTCTTCAGTCACACCCACTATCTTCATGTCTTCCTTCACTGTATCCATGAACCTCCTCTTTGGTCTTCCTCTAGTCCTCTTTCCTGGTGGTTCCAAATCCAGCATCCTTCTTCTGATGTACTCTCTCTCTCTCCTCTGCACATGTCCAAACCATCTCAGTCTGGTCTCTCTGACTTTAAAACCTCTAACATGTGCTGTTCCTCTGATCCTGTCCATCCTGGTCACGCCTAGAGAGATCCTCAGCATCTTCATCTCTGCTATCTCCATCTCTGTTTCCTGTCTTTTCCTCAGTGACACTGTCTCTAGACCAATCAGCATGGCCGCTCTCACCACACTGTCTCTAGACCAATCAGCATGGCCGCTCTCACCACACTGTCTCTAGACCAATCAGCATGGCCGCTCTCACCACGGTTTTCTACACTTTCCCTTTCAATTTATCTGAAACTCTTCTATCACACATCACACCTGGTACTTTTCTCCACCAGTTCCAGCCTGCCTGCACACACTTCTTCACCTCTTTTCCACACTCTCCATTGGTCTGGACTGTTGATCCTAGGTACTTACAATCTTCCACCTTCTTTATATCTTCTCCCGGTAACCCCACTTTTGTAACAAGTCACTTTTCCAAACTTGTTCAAAGATTGAACGCTAGAAACAGGCTATTTTATGTATGTAATAATTCTGTTACTGTCAGACACGGCTTTAATTTTCTCACTAAGCCATCCTGTATTACCCAAAGAGAATTTTTAAGGTGCAAATTTGTATGACTTATAAAGATTGATGTAGAGGAGCTCTCTGCCATCTGTTCATCCAAAAATCTTCTCTGACGGTGGAAAGGAGACCCCTCAAACTGCCTAACTCTTACTAAGTGGATGCTCACTTTCACTTTGCATAAATTAGAATGAAATAAGCTGACGTGGAGGTGACTTTTTTCTGACCTTCAGTGTGCCGTGTCCGATGTTGTTGATGTCCATGGAGAGAACGTGGTCCTTACAGCCCACATACATTTTGTCCTGGTCCTCATCCATGTGCAGGATCCGATAGTCCATCGGCTTGTCTGATATGTTGTAGTGTTCGAAGGACTCAGAGGTCTGCAGGTCTGAGAAAAACAAAAAAAAAACATGGAGAGAACTTTAAAGGGTTAGGAGTGCATTATTAAACAGACCGGCTGGAATAAAAGAACAACCCTGTAGCTTCTGTTTGGACTCTTCTTCACCTCTGTAGAGGAACAAAAATGTCGGTGTGCACACGACTGTCGTTCTGACAACAGCAACAAGATAGTCTAAGTTCACAGATCGGTATCAACCGAGTTCTAGACCAAGTCAAAACGGGAGATGAATAAAATATAAAAGAAAGACAAAGAGTTTGGGTGCTTCATTCTGTCATGAAGGGGTGTGTAGGTGGAAGGAGGAGGACCCAATTGCAGGACAGAAAACATGGTTTATTTGAGTATGAGTCCAGTATTGCTGTCGAAGGAAAACATGAAGTTTTAGTGGCATGGGAAGAGGTTTTTGTGCAGAATGTGTTTCTTGGTCAAGCATCCAGGAGCCCTGGCTGGAAGGGATGGTATGACCCGACCAGAATGTTCGGAGTGATTGCCCTTAAATAGGCATCAGGGTCGACAGATGTGTGGAATCAGAATAATCACCCTTAGGTGTCTCAATCAGGGTGTTGAGGTAAGGTTCCAGGGCTCTCTCTAGTGGCATGACACTTTCTATCCAAATATCTACTCATCAATAATCAACCAATCCAAGTAGTGTAAAAGTTAAATAATAACCAAATTTAGCAGAATAGACACTAACAATTAGTAATCACCAAATAATAATCAAGGGTCCTGTTCTTTGCCTACGTGGAGGAGGTGGTAAAGGACAGAATGATTCTGTTGAACCCCTCTGACGCCCTCCATGAATCTGTATACAACCTGAAGAGCAGATTCAGTAACAGACTCCTGCAACCCCGCTGCTCAAAGGAACGGTATAGGAAGTAATATTTGCCGTCCTCCATCAAACTCTTTAATCTTTCATCCTATAGGTTACAACCAGTTTTACACACAATTCGTACAGTTTTTATTGTTCATATAGAACATAAACAAGTTTTTATTACATGTTTCTACTTTCGGCATCATGTTAGTTTTTGTTTGTATCCTATCATTACCTCCGCCGGTGAGGTTTTGTGTACAAAGTGTGTGTTTGAACAAGATAACTCAAAAAGTTCTGGGTGGATTTTCATTTGGATTTATGCCCCGTCCACACGTAGCAGGTTATTTTTGAAAACATACAGTGGTGGTCAAAAGTTTACATACACTTGTAAAGAACATAATGTCATGGCTGTCTTGAGTTTCCAGTTATTTCAACAACTCTGATTTTTCTCTGATATAGTGATTGGAACAAATCCTTCTTTGTCACAAAAAACATTCATGAAGTTTGATTCTTTTATGACTTTATTATGGGTAAACTGAAAATGTGACGAAATCAGCTGGGTCAAAAATATACATACAGCAATGCTAATATTTGGTTACATGTCCTTTGGCCATTTTTACTTCAATTAGGCGCTTTTGGTAGCCATCCACAAGCTTCTGGCAAGTTTCTGGTTGAATCTTTGACCACTCCTCTTGAAAGAAATTGGTGCAGTTCAGTTAAATTTGTTGGCTTTCTGACATGGACTTGTTTCTTCAGCATTATCCACATGTTCCCAATGGGATTTAAGTCAGGACTTTGGGAAGGCCATTCTAAAACCTTAATTCTAGCCTGATTTAGCCATTCCATTACCACTTTTGATGTGTGTTTGGGGTCATTGTCCTGTTGGAACACCCAACTGCGCCCAAGACCCAACCTTTGGGCTGATGACTTTAGGTTTTCTTGAAGAATTTGAAGGTAATCCTCCTTCTTTATTGTCCCATTGACTCTCTGTAAAGCACCAGTTCCATTGGCAGCAAAACAGGCCCACCGTGCTTGATGGTAGGCATGGTGTTCTTGTGGTTAAAGGCCTCACATTTTCTCCTCCAAACATATTGCTGGGCATTGTGGCCAAACAGCTCAATTTTTGTTTCATCTGACCACAGAACGTTCCTCCAGAAGGTCTTATCTTTGTCCATGTGATCAGCAGCAAACTTTAGTCGAGCCTTAAGGTGCCGCTTTTGGAGCAAGGGCTTCCTTCTTGCACGGCAACCTCTCAGTTCATGGCGATGCAAAACACGCTTGACTGTGGACACTGACACCTGTGTTCCAGCAGCTTCTAATTCTTGGCAGATCTGCTTTTTGGTGCTCCTGGGTTGACTCTTCACCCTCCTGACCAGTTTTCTCTCAGCAGCAGGTGACAGCTTGCGTTTTCTTCCTGATCGTGGCAGTGACAAAACAGTGCCATGCACTTTATACTTACAAACAATTGTTTGCACTGTTGCTCTTGGAACCTGCAGCTGCTTTGAAATGGCTCCAAGTGACTTTCCTGACTTGTTCAAATCAATCATTCTCTTTTTCAAATCTGTGCTGAGCTCCTTTGACTTTCCCATTGTAGCGTTTGTGGGTGTTTTTATCCAATGAGCCCTTTTTAAATGGCCTCAGAGAAGTCACCAGCTGTAGTCACTCATAATCACTCACAAGAAGTTAAGAGGTCATGCTATGATGCTCATGTCATTGACACAACTTTCTAAGTCTCCAAAATTGCTCATTCATGTTGCTGTATGTATATTTTTGACCCAGCTGATTTCGTCACATTTTCAGTTTACCCATAATAAAGTCATAAAAGAATCAAACTTCATGAATGTTTTTTGTGACAAAGAAGGATCTGTTCCAATCACTATATCAGAGAAAAATCAGAGTTGTTGAAATAACTGGAAACTCAAGACAGCTATGACATTATGTTCTTTACAAGTGTATGTAAACTTTTGACCACCACTGTATATTTTGATTCGTTTTGGCGTCCACGCAAAAACAGAGGGTTTTTTTTCACTCAAGACCGGTGTTTTAGAATATTTCGGCCAAAGTGGAGATTTTGGAAAACTCAGGTTTTGCGTTTGCATGTGGACGTGTAAAAACGGAGATTTGCGTTTTTATGCGTCACTACCTCCGACAAGTAATGCACATACATCATTTGTGTGCGTTCTTGTTTGGATCGTCTATATTTTCCAGTGTTTTATTAACTTTATAATCGATAACGACTTTTAAAAACAATTCCACCTCCTTGTCGGTCCACATAAACAAGATGCCTGGCGCCATGTTTCAGGTTTTGCGGAAACGATGACAGAGGTGCTCTGATTGGACAGCTCAGAATTTACGTTTACATCAATACTGCCCACTACTGGTCTGGCATGCTCATAATGCACTCAGAAGCGTATTTAAACGGCTCTGTGTGGACGCGAGCATTTTCCTAAAACGGAGGACAGCAGATATGCGTTTTCAAAAATACTCGGCAACATGTGGACGGGAAGATGAGGAGGTGATAACATTTTGGGGGTTATCTGGGTCATCGTTTGAGTCCATGGGTGTTTTAAATGTTATGTTTAGAGTCTAAAGTCTTGACAAACGCTGGTACTTTAAGAGGCGGAGCCGAGGACAGTGGAACTTTTGTCTCTATGGAAACCCTAGGATTTGCAAGTTGCTGTGGGTTCTGTTCATTTGTTTATCTGCATCATTTGGCTTTTTGAAACGGTAAATTGGTTGAAAACGTTTAGCTAAAAAAAACCCGCTAACTTTAGTACTTTGGCTAACCTTAGACTTTTTCAACTTTTCGGACTCTGGTTACAAAAGTTTTTTCACTACATTTCTTGGTCAATCTGACCAAGGATTTCTTAGAGTATGTATCTTTCAAACGGACTATTGGCACAATTTTTACTTTCATTCATTTCTTTACTTCCTTAAACCGTGACCATTGTCTTCAAGTGGGATACTGTGTTTGAATTCTTCTTCTCCTTTCGGCATTTCCCTTCAGGGGGCGCCACATCAAGTCAGTTTCTTCCATCTAACCCTATCTGCTGCATCCTCTTTGGTCACACCAACTATCTTCATGTCTTCCTTCACTGTATCCATGAACCTCCTCTTTGGTCTTCCTCTAGTCCTCTTTCCTGGTGGTTCCAAATCCAGCATCCTTCTTCTGATGTACTCTCTCTCTCCTCTGCACATGTCCAAACCATCTCAGTCTGACCTCTCTGACTTTAAAACCTCTAACATGTGCTGTTCCTCTGATCCTGTCCATCCTGGTCACTCCCAGAGAGATCCTCAGCATCTTCATCTCTGCTACAAACATCTCTGTTTCCTGTCTTTTCTTCAGTGCTACTGTCTCTAGACCAATCAGCATGGCCGCTCTCACCACACTGTCTCTAGACCAATCAGCATGGCCGCTCTCACCACACTGTCTCTAGATCAATCAGCATGGCCGCTCTCACCACACTGTCTCTAGACCAATCAGCATGGCTGCTCTCACCACACTGTCTCTAGACCAATCAGCATGGCCGCTCTCACCACACTGTCTCTAGATCAATCAGCATGGCCGCTCTCACCACACTGTCTCTAGACCAATCAGCATGGCCGCTCTCACCACACTGTCTCTAGACCAATCAGCATGGCCGCTCTCACCACACTGTCTCTAGATCAATCAGCATGGCCGCTCTCACCACACTGTCTCTAGACCAATCAGCATGGCCGCTCTCACCACACTGTCTCTAGACCAATCAGCATGGCCGCTCTCACCACAGTTTTGGACACTTTCTCTTTCATTTTATCTGAAACTCTTATTTCACACATCACACCTGATACTTTCCTCCACCCGTTCCAGCCTGCCTGCACACGCTTCTTCACCTCTTTTCCACACTCTCCTTTGCTCTGGACTGTTGATCCTAGATACTTAAAATCTTCCACCTTCTTTATTTCTTCTCCCTGTAACCTCACTTTTTCATTTGGATCCCTCTCATTCACACACATGTACTCTGTTTTACTCTGACTAATCTTCAAACCTCCACCTCTCCAGCTTTTCCTCCACCTGTTACAGTGTTTGAATAAACTTCTAAAATCTCCACGTAAAGGCGTTTCTATTCATCGACTTCACACACTCTTAGACAGTTATTTTCACGAGAAAGACGGAGATTTTTACAAATACCATCAAAGAATTTTACTGTCGAAGCCAAACTCATGCATATTTATCACTTTTCTAATCTACATGAGAGCGGGGTATGGAGGTTACAGAGGGAGGCGGTGTAGGTTTACTCCCTCCACTTCCTTCCCCCGTATTGACCCTCTGAGCTCTCTTTGTGTCCTCTCCTCTAATCAACAACCATGTTGTCCTGCTGTTTGCTCCGGTCCTTCAGGCTAAAGTCACATTTTCATTATAGTGAGGCGCATGCTTTAGAAGCTTTTATCTCGATGGAAAGTGGTCTCACTCTCATCACGGCCAGATTTCTTTGGTTCATTCCTCATGTAAAGCATGAAGTGTTTAACTTTCCATAAAGGCAAGTTAACTACTTCAGGGACGGCCAAGTTTCCCACGATTCCTCTCTCTCCCATACAGCTGAAGGCAGATAAATTGCTTCACATCTTGAAGAAAGCGGAGAGTGCTTTTTGAGCGTCGCTGCTCAGAAGAAGGGCATCTGCATTTGTTTAAAGAACGTGCACAAATTAATCAAAATCCAAACTAAATGTGAATTCCTTTTAAGTAAAAACCCAAAAATATTCTGTCACTTTTTCTTCAGGGTGAAATCAGGGTAGATTTGGGGATGAAGATGAGCCAAAGGCATTTTGACCTGGAAAAGCAGAAGACATTACATCACCGGTGCAGAGGGAATACACCCTTCAACCTTTTCTGACAACCAATAAAAATAAACACCATGGCCGGCCAATTTTTGCTTTGATCTATAAAACGAAAAATTCAAACTGACGTTTTTGGATCAAACTGTGACTTAAAAAGACAAACACATTTTGGGAATGAAACAAAGCAGTGTCAAGACCTTCTTTAATGATGCATTTGTATCGATCAGCCCCCAAAAAACTATTACTAAACTGAATTTAGTCATTGCAGAATGGGTTACGACAGTGTTCACAGTGGCTAAGATCATTTTCAGCTTACCTGGCAACAAATACTGGCTAAAGTGTGATTGCTCAAGTGGTTTGAAGGATGGCGCAGTGGGAAGAGCGAGCATACTTTAATGGGAGGATTGCGGGATCGATGTTGAGGTGGCCCAAGCAAGACATAAACCCCCAATGTCTCCTGATGGTGGTTTCCAGCTTGCATATCAGCTTCCACCATCAGGTATGGACGTGAGTGAATGAGTGTGTTGTGTTGTGAAAGAAGGAGGACCCAAATATAGGACAAATAGGATTTATTAACAGAAGTCAGGTAAGGCTGTAAGGCAAAGGGAACAAGATTAACTCAGGATCAAAACGTTCAGATAATATAACAGAGTTCCAGGATGTAACTCATCGTCAGGAAAGATGGTGAAGATGACGATAACCCGACGTGGAAGTCTGGGGTGATTGCCCTTAAATAGGCAGCAGAGTCCACAGGTGTGTGGCATCAGAAATCAATCTCAGGTGTCCCTAATCAAGGTGATGAGGAAGGTCCAGGTAATTTTTAACAAAATTCCCGGATGTCAAATTTTGATCTCCTCAAGGTCCAGAACGTGACACCGGACACATATTTAAGTCATCTAATAGACGTCAGTAAAACTTCCGGATGAGGGTCAAATCTAATCCAAATGAGGTTGTTTTTTTCTGGTAGTGGCGGCTTTCGTAACCAAACAGAATCTGATTGGAGAAGATAAGTTACCCGAGTCACATAATTCAAGTCATACACAAAGGAATGTTTATTTATTTATTGATTGTTTCCGTTCTGTTCTGTCGTCGTCCGCTCATTCGGGGCCGGGTTGCGGAGACAACAGCCTCAGACGGGAAGCCCGGGCTTCTCTCTTCCCAGCTGCATCCTCCAGCTCACTCGGAAGAATCCCAAGCCGTTCCTCGGACATCTGTGAGACATAGTCTCTCCAGCGGGTCCAGGGTCTGCCTCTTGGTCTCCTCTCAGTGGGACAACCCCAAAACACCTCATCAGCGAGGCGCTCGGGGGGAATCCTGACCAGATGCCTGAACCACCCCATCTGGCTCCTCTCAACCTGGAGGAGGAGCGGCTCGACACCGAGCTCCTCCCGGATGGCAGAACTCCTCACCCAATCTCTGAGGGCCCTGTCACCCTATGGAGGAACATCATTTCGACCGCTTGTATCCACGATCTCATTATTTCGGTCACCACCCACAGCTGGTTACCATGGTGAGGGTAGGAACGTAGATCCTGGTTACCATGGTGAGGGTAGGTGAGGGTAGGAATGTAGATCCTGGTTACCATGGTGAGGGTAGGAACGTAGATCCTGGTTACCACGGTGAGGGTAGGAACATAGATCCTGGTTACCACGGTGAGGGTAGTAACATAGATCCTGGTTACCATGGTGAGGGTAGGAACATAGATCCTGGTTACCATGGTGAGGGTAGGAACGTAGATCCTGGTTACCATGGTGAGGGTAGGAACGTAGATTCTGGTTACCATGGTGAGGGTAGGAACGTAGATCCTGGTTACCATGGTGAGGGTAGGAGCATAGATCCTGGTTACTATGGTGAGGGTATGAACGTAATCCTGGTTACCATGGTGACGGTAGAAACAGATTGACTTGTAAATCGAGAGCTTTACTTTTCAGCTCGGCTCTCTCTTTACCACGATGAACCGATGCAGCGTCCTAGTTATTGCTGACGCCGCACTGATCTACCAGTCGATCTCCTACTCCATCCTTCCCCCACTCATGAACAAGACCCCGAGATACTTAAACTCCTCCACTAATTGATTTATTAGTGTCCTCTGAGATGTAGCGTCTCATTTTCAAGGTGGTCCATGACACAAAAGACGACCTGTATTTTCTACTTCCAAAATAATCTTCACTTGCTCAGCCTTTGTAAATTTTTTCCCTTTTGGAAAGAAAGAGTTTTTTAGGGTCAAACTAGTGCTTAGTGTTACCGTGAACTTTGAATTGTTTCCTCAGTGGGGGGAACCAGAGGACTTTGATTTTCTCCTGTGAGGATGGAGGTCCAGCTAAGTCTGGTGTTAGATAGAACTCAACAGGAGTGTTACACCATCCTCCACGCTCCCTTCGACATAAACCGAAACCCTCTGGAGTCCACATGCTGTTGGATTGTGTTATGAGTCACGCCTGCCCTGCTGCTGGACTGCATTTCAACTTTAACATGCCAGATGGTGCACCTGCTCCTGTGAAACGTTCAGAACGCTTAATGAGACAAAGTGTTTACAGAATGCGTAACCGGAGCATGAGGTAAGCTAATCTTTTCAGGTGTAGGTCCAACATTTTCATCGTAACTCTTCTGACTTCTGATTGCATTCGACAGCGCCAATTTTCAGCTTTCGAGGTCTGACGTCAGTGATTTTTATCAAAGCAGAAAACAAAAGCTGGTGTTTGACTATTTTGGTTTTTTTTTTAGTCCATCGGACAGAAAAAAAACGTGTTGGATCACATGTCGTTTGTTAAACGTGTTTATATGCATTCCATTGAGCTGAGATAACGTAGCTCCTCAAAACAAAAGACTGTCAACACTGAAAGTAAAATATCATTATTGAGGAAAAAGATGTTTGAGGAAAACATTCGGTGAAACATTTTCCCAATTATTTCTGATAATTTACTCGATTAAATTAAAAAAACGAGAAATAAACAGAAACAGCACTTCCACTGGTGTCGCAACATGTTCAGTTAAATGTACGAAGAGTTTGGGCTGTAACTTGTTTTTGAGTTTTTCTTATTTCTGCATTTCCCTCTAGGGGGCGCCACAGCAAGTCAGTTTCTTCCATCTAACCCTATCTCCTGCATCTTCTTCGGTCACACCAACTATCTTCATGTCTTCCTTCACTGTATCCATGAACCTCCTCTTTGGTCTTCCTCTAGTCCTCTTTCCTGGTGGTTCCAAACCCAGCATCCTTCTTCTGATGTACTCTCTCTCTCTCCTCTGCACATGTCCAAACCATTTCAGTCTGACCTCTCTGACTTTAAAACCTGTAACATGTGCTGTTCCTCTGATCCTGTCCATTCTGGTCACTCCCAGAGAGATCCTCATCATCTTCATCTCTGCTACCTCCATCTCTGTTTCCTGTCTTTTCCTCAGTGCCACTGTCTCTAGACCAATCAGCATGGCCACTCTCACCACACTGTCTCTAGACCAATCAGCATGGCCGCTCTCACCACACTGTCACTAGACCAATCAGCATGGCCGCTCTCACCACACTGTCTCTAGACCAATCAGCATGGCCGCTCTCACCACACTGTCTCTAGACCAATCAGCATGGCCGCTCTCACCACACTGTCTCTAGACCAATCAGCATGGCCGCTCTCATCACGGTTTTGTACACTTTTTCTTTCATTTTATCTGAAACTCTTCTGTCACACATCACACCTGATACTTTCCTCCACCCGTTCAACCCTGCCTGCACACGCCTCTTCACCTCTTTTCCACACTATCCTTTGCTCTGGACTGTTGATCCTCGATACTTAAAATCTTTCACCTTCTTGAGTTTGACATTGCGATATTGATCCGATTTGTTCCATCCGTCATTTCCCACTTATCCAGGGCCGGATCACTATAGCAACCACCTCAGACGGGACATAGTCTCTCCAGCAAGTCCAAGGTCTTCCTGTTGGTCTCTTCCCGGTGGGACGTGTCCGAAATACCTCACGAGTGAGGCGCTCGGGAGGCATCATAACCAGATGCCCGAACAACTCCATCTGTCTTCTCTTGACCTGGAGGAGCAACGGTTCTATTCCGAGCTCCTCCCAAATCGCAGAGCTCCTCCCTCTATCTCTAAGTAAGAGCCTAGCCACTCTGTAGAGGGAGCTCATTTCAGCCGCTTGTTTCCCTGATCTCGTTCTTTCAGTCCTCAAAAGTGACGGTAGGAATGGGAATTACGATCTTTGGTACGTGATACATGATTTTTGGTTCATGAGGAAGAAATTCAAAAAAATATCTTGCCTGTAAATAGACAAAATCCTTTTCCTCAAACAAATCAAATACATGCCAAATTTCTCCTGCAGTGACGGTAATTGTTTTGAACATTTTTTTTTTAATTTGAAAAGCAATCCGAAGGATTTATAGCCTCTAAACCAGCTGCTGTGCAAAACAAATGATTCACAAAGTTTTCCTTTGATTATGTCATCTTTTCAAAATCGGAAAAAACTTCCTGTTGCGGAACTCTAAAACTTCTTTCTTAATGCTGCTAATGTTTCCTCTGTTTTTTACTTTTAAATTCTTCTGGTTTTAAAGAATAAGGTAATGTTTACAGATAAACGTGTTCGTTTAAACACACTCATGATTCTGACCATGTTACGACCAAATTGATTGGCTAGCTTCGGACAAATCAGTTGGTCGCTCACAATCTCACAAGTAAGTCGTCTGGATGGCCGAGCTGACTCCACCTAGTGTCGACATGTTTAATTTTGTGGTATTCTAACCATCTCTTCAGCACTGATGAGCGATAATTAGCCAGGACGATAACGAGCAAAGTTCATGATACGTGTTTATTCATCAAAACAGCCTGAAATCCTTCATTTTCAGTCCGATGTGTTCATAACATTAACTGATCATTAACGGGTGATAAGGGTAGAGATGCCAAGTGTTTGGTTTCACAAAGAGGGAGATTTGAGGAGGCGGGGCCAAAAGGAGGAGGAGCTATGACACAGTATGATGTCACATCGGCCAATAATCAACACCCGCCATGACAGTTGGGGTAAAACAAACTGTTCAAAACGTGAAAAATCAGCTGGTAAATTGTGCGTCTTCCGTGTGTTACCACCTAGTGTTATGTATCAGTATGAAGAGGAATTACCACCAGGAATACACCCCTGTACTGCTTGGTCACGCTTTGTTTTGCGGCTCACACACATAAGCTGGCACATGACCAAAGTCTCAGGATGTCCGACTTCTTCCATACGTTCACCAAAAACAATACTGGCAATAGACCATGCAGATCGCTACTAGCAGCTTTCATATGAACAGCTGCAGCAGGAGATGCCATGTGCTTAGCCTAATTATACCTAATATGTTCATGGAATGCACTAGACTGTTCATCATGTGGGAGTTTTATTAGCCTTGGTGGGTGAGCGGGAGATAGGTCCTAATTGCGGGTGTCTCCCGCCCAATGCGGGAGACTTGGCACGTCCACTAGGGACAATTTCAAAGCGGCCAATCAACCTAACATGTATGTTTTTGGAGAGTGGGAGGAAATTAAAGAAAAGCCACACATACACGGGGAGAACAAGCAAACTCCACACAGACTCCACAAGGACTATGTTTCAAGCCTCGACTCAACCCTGGGACTCAAATCCCGGACTTTATTGCTATTGGGTACCATGCAGCCTGATCAGAGTTTGACTTTTAAATTCCATCGGAAATTCGTTCCATTGTGTTGTCTTCCACTCATCTGGGGCGGGGTCGTAGCGGCAACAGCCTCAGACGGGAAGCCCAGGCTTCTCTCACCCCAGCTGCATCCTCCAGCTCACCAAAAAACGATCCTGAGTCACTCCCCAGCCAGGTGTGGGACATAGTCTCTCCAGCAGGTTCCAGGTATGCCTCTTGGCCTCCTCCCGGTGGGGCATGCCCGAAACACCTCACCAGTGAGGCTCTCGGGGAGCATCCTGCCCAGATGCCCGAACCACCCCATCTGGCTCCTCTCGACCTGGACGAGGAGCGGCTTGACATCGAGCTCCTCCAGGATGGCAGAGCTCTTCACCCGATCTCTGAGTGAGAGCCCAGCCACCCTGTGGAGGAAGCTCATTTTGGCCGCTTGTATCCGCGATCTCATTCTTTTGGTCACCACCCAGCTGTGCGCACTGAATAGATATTTTTAAGACATGTTTTGTTATCATAGAGGGACTAATTCTCACTGCGAGACATGTTTTTGACAATATATCATAAACATTCACATCTCTGACGTCGATTTTTGGTTAAATTTGTTAGTTTTAAACAAGAACAAAGAACGCTATTGGTTAAGAATAAATGAAGTTGTGGAGAAACTTTCTTTCGAAGCGTGTCTCTTGTCCAGGTTAATCTTAAAAAAGAGCGTGACAGAAGAGGCTTTTCTATTATAGATGTGAACAGGTCGGCCTCGTACCTCCCTGTAGACCTGACAGCAGTTTTCTGAGTTCTACCTCTGACCCGTGATGAGCTGGCGGTTGGACGGCAGATCTCTCCTCCTGTGATTCAGTCTGATCGGTAACAGCGAAGCGGAAAGTTAAGACTTTCTTTTTCTGGAACAAAGTGTGTTAAAGTGACCAAGCAGAAGAAACAAAAGCTTTTTGTTTGGCTCTGAAAGTCCAGAGGTCATTCAATATTAAACCATCTGTTTTCTCGGCAGCAGAAATATTCCGAGCATGACGACTAATCTTCAGAACGACACCGTCATGGTTTCTCATTTTTAACAATGTTAAGAGTGTAAAACGAGAAATTTTAAATAGTGACCGTTTTGGACGTAGAATCGACAGCATTCGTGGAACAAAATAAAAATTCTCACAAACAAGTGGTGAAAAATACGATTTAAAAGAACACAGCATGTGACGGGATAAACATGAGTCATCCAGGGACATGACCCAAAAAAACACCAAGTCGGAGTTAAAGTCTGACCGTCATTCCCAAAAGAAAGAAAACACCAAATTAAAAGGATTTCTAAGTGATAGAAAATGTTTTTTACACATTGAAAAAGACACTCTTTGAATTTTTTCTGTCAACAATCAACAAAAGGCTGAAAAAAACATCAGTGGATAAATAAAACCAAAATGTCTGCTTTGATGAGGGCTTTGTTTTTAGTGGCTGGGAATGTGTCTTTCATCCAACCCTATCTCCTGCATCCTCTTCGGTCACACCAACTATCTTCATGTCTTCCTTCACTGTATCCATGAACCTCCTCTTTGGTCTTCCTCTAGTCCTCTTTCCTGGTGGTTCCAAACCCAGCATCCTTCTTCTGATGTACTCTCTCTCTCTCCTCTGCACATGTCCAAACCATCTCAGTCTGGCCTCTCTGACTTTAAAACCTCTAACATGTGCTGTTCCTCTGATCCTGTCCATCCTGGTCAGTCCCAGAGAGATCCTCAGCATCTTCATTTCTGCTTCCTGTCTTTTCCTCAGTGCCACTGTCTCTAGACCAATCAGCATGGCCGGTCTCACCACGGTTTTCTACACTTTCCCTTTCATTTTATCTGAAACTCTTCTGTCACACATCACACCTGATACTTTCCTCCACCCGTTCCAGCCTGCCTGCACACGCTTCTTCACGTCTTTTCCACACTCTCCATTGCTCTGGACTGTTGATCTTAGATACTTAAAATCTTCCACCTTCTTTATCTCTTCTCCCTGTAACCTCACTTTTTCATTTGGATCCCTCTCATTCACACACATCTACTCTGTCTTACTCTGACTAATCTTCATTCCTCTTCTTTCTAGTGCAAACCTCCACCTCTCCAGCTTTTCCTCCCTCCTCTCACTACAGATCACAATGTCATCTGCAAACATTATCATCATCATCAACAAACTGCTAACCAAAATCTAACGTTCCCTAAGCGTTAGGTGGTGGTTTTGTTAGAACCTAACCTTCCCAGAACGTCGAGAGAACCAAAGTCCAAATGTTATGGTTAGAATTAAGATTAGAGGAACATTCTGAAAACCAAAAAAGTCATGTTTGAACCTTCAGAGAGCCAAAAAAATAACCTTCAAAGAACGTTCCGGTAACCTTTGAAAAACCTTCCCAGAACGTTATGGGAACGTTAAATTGTTCGCTGGTCAGTCCCAAAGTCAGCTTTGTTCCGATTATGTATACACCGTCTGTCCCCTCGACAATTCCGGATCATTTCAGTCGGGTTTGCGAAATTACAAACTCAGCATTTATTCAGATTTTAAAAATGATTCTCCTTCTTTCGGCAATTCCCTTCAGGGGGCGCCAGAGCAAGTCAGTTTCTTCCATCTAACCCTATCTCCTGCATGTTTTTCGGTCACACCAACTATCTTCATGCCCTCTTTGACTGTATCTATCAACCTCTTCGTAATGCGCTTCATACTGTGTAGTGGTCTATCTACTGTGTCCGAGCACACACACTCAGGGGCCACGACCAACCAGAGAGTGAGAGGAGAACGGAAAGACTGAATAAATATATTCATAAGCTTTTTGTGTAAAAAGTATGAGCTAACAAAAGAAACCATGTTGATCCACAAATACTGTAATACAGAATTTATTACCCTGTAAAATCCCAATACCTCCTCTTTAGGGATGAAACAAGCATTTGAGAATCCCACAGAACAAACGTGTCACTGTGTATGATTTATTGTTCTCAGATAGCTTCTGTTGTTGTCTAAAAGCCTAGATGGAGGTAACCCAGTTTCAGCTACAGTGACTGTTTATTCATTCCACAGGAATCCAGCACTCATGGGCACTAATTACAGTAAAACTGGCCTGAAGTTTGGCATCCCACAAAAATGTAAAGAATGAGAATACTCTGAAAAAATGCTGAAAATGTGTCCGATATAGAGCCTGTTAAGTAGCAACGATGAAACACAAGGCAAGACTGAACTCTGCTTTTTATACGACCGCCAACAGAACGGAAAGGAGACGTTGAGCACTCACAGTAACATTACCCACAGTTACTCAATCCCAAGTACACATGGCATTCAACGTCATACGACCAAAGATTAGGGTCATTATAATCAATGTCGCAAAATTGAAATAAAAACCTTCCATATTTGACCGCTTGAATCTGGTGATCACATGAATCTCAACCGTTCATTGGTCACTCAGATTGGGACGAAGGGCAGTCTTGAGGCGTTTTGTTTGACTCTTTGACGCTAACGTCCACAAACAGCAGCAACACTAAACGTTTTGACCATGTGCCAACAAAATGTGGAGGAGATATTAGGCCTCTGTTAATCCGTCGGTCCGTCAAGCTCGTGACCGGGATTTGTCCCAAACCACGGAAAAAAATTAACGTAAGCATCCGAAGTTACTCGGTACTGTTGTAGACGATTGTGACAATTTGAAAATATCCTACCCAATTGGCAATAAGATTACGGCGGAACATGAATAGAAGCATCTGTCCGCCATGTTTGTAGTTCTCTAGCTGAAAAAAGAAGATCAACCATGCTTTACTACCATGGTCCATGCTGGCAACGGTTCACGAGATTGAGAATTTAAAGACAGTGTTTATAATGTTTATTCAGAAAAGGTTTGTTTTTACCGTCTGTTTTCCAGACTACACTGACTGTTCGAGAGCATTACCAACGTCCCGACCAAAAAGGAAACAATTGGTTAAATAAAAAATGTACCCTCCCACTGTGGAGCGAATTATCCCCAATGCCACGAGGTCAGACTATTTATATTACCATATTTTCACGACCATAGGGCTCACCGTATTAAAAGGCGCAGTCCAAATTTTGCGTGCTCCGTATTTAACACACACATAAGGCGCATATCCTCTACTACGTACTTCCGCCTTACAACAACACACACAAACAGACACACAGAGTCACTTTCTGTTCCGTGCAGCTCCTCGGAAATGATGCCTGCTTTTGCGAAAGCTCGGACAACAGTGCCAGCAGACACGTTAGCCCAAGCATTTACAATCCACTGGCAAACTGTGGCGTAACTCGCCCGGCGCTGCCTTCCACACTTTGTGAAGCTGTGGTCTCCTCTGGTCATTCATCGCTGCTGGAGTCTTTCCTCCAACTCTGGTCACCTCGCCTTATTTCCGAGGAAACTCAGCTGTGTCTTCTTCACCTGTAGCAGCTCGTTTTCCAGCTTCCTCCACTTACAAATCATCGACTCGTTCATTTTAAATTTTCTCGCGGCAGCTCGATTCCCATGTTCCTCGGCGTAGCTGATTGCCATCAGTTTAAACTGAGCTTCATAAGCGTGTCTCTTTTCCGTTTTCAGTGTTCCTGCATAAAGCACATACCTGTTCTTTTAAACACAATCCACACCCACACTTCCCCCTTTAATGTTCTCATGTTCTCAACCGCGTTCACTTTGTGGTTCTCTAATATGTCTGCAAATCACAAATCAGATAGGACGCACTGCTCATTTTGAAGAAAATTTCAGACTTTTAGGCGCACCGATTGGTCGTGAAAATACGGTATATGGACATACAGTAGGCAGCGGACACATTGGCATCAACTTGTTCTTCTTCCTCCTTTTTGTTACAAGAACAAAAAACTACAACAACAATGAGGTTGTTCGCTTCTCTTCGTGGCCCAGCTGGCTCTGACTAACCCTGTCCTCTGACTGACTTCCATGATCGAATAATCAAGTATGAATGTGATTCCCCGGCAACAAACAACAGATCCCTGGTTTTTGTTTGGGATGTCAACACAAAAACGGTCTGTTTTGTCGAACATGGGACATTCAGAGTGCTGGAAAATATGTGGGGCATTTCTGTGAGGCAACTGTTGTTCTGGAGGCTCTTAGGAGCTGGTCCCAACTGATTGGACTAGTTTAGCTGCAGGAGACATGGAGGAGCTCTGAAAGTTCATTGCTATGGTTCATTTGATGGAATTGGGGCTTCTTCTTTTCACATGATGAGGGAGTAACAATGTGGGATTATTTAGTCAGAAAGTAGGGTTAGCCTTTAAAGTGAAGGGATTTCTCAGCTTTCAGAGGCGTCTGGATTTGTTTTTTTACTCGACCCAGTGTCTGAACACAAGCCAGCAAATCCTCACGCCTAATTAAAACCACTTGAGGACGGCATGGCGTGCCAATTACAAACCAACCATAGATTCTCCACATGCTAATCCACCCTCATCAATCGGCCTCCCACCTGAAAGGCCGGCGTGCCTGTAGTAACTCTATGCTAATGAGGGGAACATCTCTGTGGTTGTCAGGGGTAGCTGGTGGGAGGACTCCAATCACTCGTCTTGATAAATATTGAATCCGGAGTGTCTCTGACTTCAAACCCACTGCCAAATACCGTGACTCTTAAACTGGATAAAGCCAAGAGCTCTTAAGTTCACTTCTGGATGGTTGCTTTAGCCTAATGCCTCACAGACTGACTCGTACAAGCTAAGCCAATGAAAAACTTTGTCTTGGCAACCGGCAAACAACCCGGTTGGAATACCTGAGTGTCTGCTTTTTATACAGTATGAGGAGCAGTGAAAATATGTCCGAGCAGAAGTAAAGGTGCCAATCCAAAGGAAGAAGACCACCCAGGACGTTCTCCACTGGCCAACAGAGTCGTCCGATTGTCTATCCAACAGGCATGCTCCACATTCCCCGACAGACCGGTTTCAGCACACAGAGTGTAGAAACATTCAGCTGCAGAGAAGCAACGCCATCGCTTCTACCTCTAGGGTATCAACAAAATATCAGACCACAATTTTTCAGGGTGATACTTCGGTATCGATTTGAATTTTGTTATTAGAAACGGAACTCAGGTAATGTATTTGATCAATTGATACGCCTGTAAAGAAATGCCAGAAGACGTCATGATATGACCTGCTAAGTTATTCTTGGTATAAGTAACACAGCTAGCGTGACTCTACGGGTAACCCAGAACAACAAGAGAACGGGTTTCATAACGTTGTGCTTCTCGACTGGCGATTATCAGCATGAAGACACTGCTAATAGAAATCCCATGGCTAGGGTGAGGGTTAGTAGCGTTCCCCTACATCGCCGTGGCAGACGCTGTGTCTAAACGGGACATGTGAGACTCAGATGGCGGTGTGAGTTCATACTGAGTGATGTTATCCAGCTCTCGTTGCACGGCTGACCTGTGACGGCGAGCCTTCATATCCCCACAAAGCCCAGAAACATGAGATTACAAACAGCCCAATCATGCAGCTCGGGTAGTTTGTGTTCCCAGTGCCCCAATTAGCACCGACCCTCCGTTTCACCCCCCATCCTCAGGCAAAACGTCGAGCACCATCCGCTTCTCAGTCCCTGACCTCTCACCTGCAAAAATCAGGAGCCTCCCAAACCGCTCTGACTGTAAATCTCTGGGATTTTACCGTCACAGGAGACACGGGTCAAAGCAGTTTCACTGCTTGTGGAGGACACCCGAAGGGAAACACAAAACAAGGTGGAGCTCCCATGTTTTTATTGCACAATTTTCTCTCGTAAAGTGCAGAAGCTGACAGAGGAATTCATGATGTGGGAAATATGTTGAAGACTTATGTTAAGGTATTATGTTAAATCGGTTTTTGGAGGTTTCTTTTTTATTTGAAAGTGATTCCAACTTTAAAAACATCCCTTAAGTTTTTTAGGTTTTATTTATGTATGACATTGTGAGCTTATAGGACCTTATCAACCAACCAGAATCTTTGGCTCACGATATGTAGGGCTGTTAGGGGTTCCTGGGATTTCTAAAAGTACAGTTGGAGGTAGAGCCTTTAGCCACCACGCTCTAGTTTTATGAAATCTCCCGGCTCAAGTGAGAGAGGCAGACAGTGTTCCTACATTTAAAGGGAGGCTTAAAGCATTCCTGTTTGAACAAGCTTATCAACACGCCAGATAGAAACAGAGACATTTAGCTGCTGCTAGATACTAGAAGCAGGTGAAAGTATGGTGTAGTGGGGTTCTGTCCTCTTATTCTATCTACTATTCTCTACCAGACTGTCTTGGTTCTTGATGTATCCACATCGCCTTTGGCTGATCTTTGGCTTTTCATCTCATTCATTGTTTTCTAATGTCTCCTCATTTAGTTTTTTCCACCGCTAGTTGGTCAGGTATGATTCACATGTTGACCTCCTCTCTCTTCCTCCCCTGTTTCAGATTCCTGGTGGAATCTCTGCGTTCCTGTCCTGGGCATGGCCAGACCGAGGAGGCCCCGCGCTTGATATACCATCCCAACTCCATAAGGATTAGTCCATCCAATCATATTTGTCCTGAGTATCACCAGGTTTAGGAGTCATCTGTGCTTGCTTAACCCTCCTGTTTCCATCAGGATGAAGAACTTCTACGGTATTGACTTCTTCAGATATCAAACTGTAGAGTAGACTAAGACCATTTTAAACAATAGTCTTAGACACATTGGATGCTCATCTTGGGGGAGGGATCTCTCTTTCGTGTGGATCCCCATGAGGTTTCTCATTTTTCCCGACTGATGGGTTTTTAGGGGTTTTCATCACCGCGAAGGAGAGTCTAAGAGCAGGAATGTGCAAAAATTTTTTAGCTTGCATTTGTTAGCCAGCTTTTTATACAGTCTTCTTTTTCCCTGTTTTTGTACTTTTTTAAATCTGCAGTTCGGAGCCCGTTGTGACCAATTTTTTGTGATTTGGGGCAAAACAAATAAAGTTGAACACATGTTTGAGTCATTTTTAATTTCTCTTGTCCAGTATTTGGATACCATTTGAATGCTAGGTTAATCATGGTCTGGGTTTTGTTTTGTGCCACGCCCACAAACCTGAATAAATTAATTGTAAAGTTTTAGTTTGTTTTTTTTGCTACAAGGTTGTTGAGAGCTCCAAACTACTAACATCTTTCTTCTAAGAGAGTTCACAACATCTCTCAGAGCTTTAAGGCTTTTATTTTTCTCCCTAAAGTCTGAGGATAATAGGATAAGGGCTGATCCGAGGGTCTGGTTTGAATCTGAGAGAAACCGAAACATATTTTAGCCCAGTTTTTTCTGTCTGTGAGGTCCGTCAGGAACAAGGACCAGTCTGTTTTCATAAAGGGGAACACAAAGTGTTTGTGATGCCTGCTGTTCATTCACAGACATTATCTTGATACATGGTTCACAATACGATGCGTTTCTAGAGACATTATCCTGAACCCCTGAAACATCTTGGGTCCAGTGGGAATCGAATCAGGTTCTCCTGGTCAAAAGACAGAAACTCTACCACTGAGCCAACGCTTCCTACCACCCAATGAACTTCACTGATAAAATGACGTCTATTTTATGAGACTTCCGTTCCGTCATCTTCCGCTTGTTCCGGGGTCGGGTTGCGGGGGCAACAGCCTCAAACGGGCAGCCCAGGCCTCTCTCCCCCCGGCTGCATCCTCTAGCTCACCTGGAAGGATCCCAAGTCGTTCCCTGGCCAGCTGTGAGACATGGTCTCTCCAGATACAATTGTGTATCTGTACTTTACTAAAGTAAAATTTAAGACCGGTACTTTTACTTTTACTTCACTACATTTTTAGAGTAAATATCTGTACTTTTACTTCGCTACTTTTTAAAAGTGTGTTTTACATTTTTGTTACATTTTTGTTCAGGAATTTGAAAAATACACAGGTTTTTTTAGCGCGTCTTGAAGCCGCATCGCCAAAATCAAAAGAAGCAGTTGATCGGGAGAAGAAGTAATGAATCGAGAAACATTTTCCATTCATTCAAAAACCAAACATCAAATCTAGTACAAATTAAAAAGAGTCAGAAGATCGTTGTTTGTTGTGTTTACTTCTAAATAAAAAGTTGAGCCATCATTACACAGAGCAGGGGCGGATCTAGAATTTTCCAAAGGGGGGGTGGGGCTTTGACAAAGCCAATATATAGTGACTATTGGCGTCCGCCCCAAAACATTTAAAAAAAGAAGTGTCATTTTCCTCCATTTTGGCGACCCATTCTAGGGGATAGCTTGACTTGTCCCCTTTCCTTTTATTTTATTTTATACTGTTACTTTTTACTTAAAAAGTACAATTTACACCAACTAATTTTGTACTTTTACTTAAGTAGAATTTTTTTATTGATACTTTTACTTCAGTAATTTTTTTTGTCTAAATATCTGTACTTTTACTTAAGTACAAAAAGTGAGTACTTCATCCACCACTGTATATTCGTCCCTCATTGAGAAGCCCATTGAGGTGAGATTTCACAATTAAATTTACTTGTCATGGTTCCCTCGCCCCCGACCGGAGCGAACCCGGGGCCTTCCCTCATTTGCCTGATTTTACACACCTGAAGATCTTTGTGCACCTACTTACAGTCAAAAGCTTGGCCAAGTCTTCAAACTCCTAAAGAAAGATCAGTCCAAATATTCATAAAATCTTTTTTACATACAAAACAATTTCTTAAAAACATGGCTGCAGCTCGATCACTTTTTGGCGGGAAGTCACTTTTGGGCACAACACCAGAAAATGACTTCCTGCCAAAAAGTGATCACTCAATTAATGGTTGATATTATTCATAAAATTCTTCTGTCCACCGACTCACATCTCTTCATGAGGTGAAAGAAGGCCGTGGCAAAGTCAGTCATCTTCTTATCCGTCTATCCCTTTCGGGGTTGCGGGGGTGCTGGAGCCCATCCCAGCCAATTTAAGGCCAGTCTGTCGTGAGGCTTGGCAAAGTATCAATCTACTGTGTTAATTACAAAATAATGTTTGTTTTCATCCATCATATCGATAGAGAATTTCACTTTGCGTGAACCTTAAAGAGACAGGTAGACCCCTCTTCTTAAACGACATGCCCACTCTGACGTATTTTGGTGTACGTGTAAAATCAACACCTTTTTTTCTGCACAACTTTGTTAAAAATGAGTCCATTTTCTGTATTTTAGTCTCTTCTACTCAAAATAAGAATAAGTCACATCCGAGCTGTTGTGATGTGGAAGTAGGAGGAGCCAAATGCAGAACAAAAACAGGATTTATTAAAAGAAGTCAGCCAAGGCTGTAAGCCAAAAGCATAGGATTAATCACCAAGGAATGTCTTTAAGTCCAAAATTATAGAGTTCAAAGATAAACTTGGTCAGGCAGCGAGGAAGACCCGGCTGGGAAGGATGACGATGACCCGACATGGAAGTCCGGAGTGATTGCCTTTCAATAGGCAGCAGGGTCCACAGATTTGTGGCGTCAGAAATCAATCTCAGGTGTCCCTAATCAGGATGATGAGGAAGGTCCAGGGCTCCCTCTGCAGCAGGCGAGGGGATCACTGTCATAGTGTGGAGCTAAGGCCAAAAATATACCCTTGACACAACAGACAGGCTCAGATGAAGAAATCAAAAGCAGATTTATTAGATTGATGAAAAGTCCAAATAAAGAAGACAAAACAGAGAAACTAGGCAGGTTCTGATGTAGGAGCTGAAGCCAAAAACTGGATAACAGGTCAAGCATGGTAAACAAACTGGCGAAGAGTGTGTCAAAAACTGATCCATATGCACCAGCAGATGAGTAGATGAGTTTCAGGTGTGACTTGTTGCAACTCCCCGCAGGGTCCGCCCAACTCCACACACACACAGACAAGGGGGGGGGGGGAACTCAGAGGGGGAACAGACTACTCTTCTGACAATCATGACACAAGCGTCAAACACAGTGCCACCGTCTGGCCTGAGTCACAAACCGTATTAAAGATGAACGGTTTGTGACTTTGAGCTTTTTGGCCTCAAAGTCCTTTGTTTGCATGATCCTACAAGTCCAATAAGTTCATCTATAGTTGGTATTGAGTAACTATGGACAGTTTTATTGAACTCTTTAGCAATTTGAGAATTATAGCATTCACATCAGACACCCTGACTGCTTAGTCCTCCTCCACAGACGGTGGAATTCGCTGTCCGTAGAGCATTCTAAAAGAAGGCTGTATTTTAAGAGTTTATTGTTTGGTTTTTTGTTGCATTTTTGTTTATTTTGAGTTTTTATTGCAGTCCTGCTTCACCGGCTGAGTTAGGAATGTAAAAGTGTGCAGCTTCTTGGTGTGGTGTGAGTCCTGTAAACTCCTCTTGCTCCTGGGTCGGGTTTCACTACTCATACAATGTTTAAGTCTTCACTGATCAGGGTTTATTTTTACAGATTAGTTTGTTCCTAATGAATAAAAATCAACTCACCACATCTGAGGGAAGAAGTTTAAAGGAGACCCAGCAGGTGTCGAACCACCTGCCCTCCTCTGCTAGCCCACTCCTCTTCTGAATTACTTCACTCATATTTCTGGCCTAAACTCAAACCTCCCTGAATTCCTCTCTTGGCGAGTTCTGCTAGTGTTTTGCAAAAGCTAAACGCGCCTCCACCTTTAGGGGCTCTTTACATCTGGTGCTTCATCATGCCAAGAGTTCAGAACCAGTTCTGTCTCATCGTAGCATCCATCCGTCACTCCCTGAAGTGTTAAATCAAAACTGGAATGCAAACGCACACGTTAACGTTTCAAAAATCCTCCTCAAACCATTAAATACATTTACTTCTTCAATCTGAGGAGCATGCATTAAAAGTTGAGCTGCTCAGGAATTTCGGCAGGTTCACACAAAACGGAAAATGAGTTAAAGTCGTGTCGTTGGAATTCCGACAAAAAAAAAAACTAAACGATACTCCTCCTGACTTTAACTCAGAGACACAAAAGAAGCAAAGGCTGTAAATTAGGAGCAATTTGTCAGAAAATCATAACCATGTGCTCAAGTTAGTTTGATTTGGCTCAAAAGAAGAAAAACAGACAAAAATAAATGCAGAAGTGAAGAAGCTACATTGAGCTAATTTAAGAAGCTCGACATCTTTTGACGTCTGGACAGAAAACCTTAAGGAGGTTACTAAGAAGGCCCAACAGAGACTCCACTTTCTGCGAGTCCTCAGAAAGCTCAATCTGGACCCCCGCCTCCTGATAACCTTCTACTGTGCGTCCATTGAAAGCCTTCTGACGTACTGCATTACAGTGTGGTATGCCAGCTGCACTATGGCGGATAGCGAGAGACTCCAGAGGGTGGTCCAAACAGCTCCGAGGACCATCGGCTTCCCTCTCCGCTCCCTGTCGGACATCTACTCCTCCCGCTGTCTAAGCAGAGCTGGAAAAATTCCAAAAGACAACTCCCATCCCGGCTCTAGACTGTTTGAAGGCGCTACAGGCTCACCAGATCAATTACAAACCGCCTTAAGAACAGTTTTTTCTCCAAAGCCATAACCCATACACATTCACACACACACACCCTGTTTACAAATTGGGCAATGTCTTCTTCTTCTTCTTTCGGTATTTCCCTCCAGGGGTCGCCACGTCAAGTCAGTTTCTTCCATCTAACCCTATCTCCTGCATCCTCTTCGGTCACACCAACTATCTTCATGTCTTCCTTCACTGTATCCATGAACCTCCTCTTTGGTCTTCCTCTAGTCCTCTTTCCTGGTGGTTCCAAACCCAGCATCCTTCTTCTGATGTACTCTCTCTCTCTTCTCTGCACATGTCCAAACCATCTCAGTCTGGCCTCTCTGACTTTAAAACCACTAATATGTGCTGTTCCTCTGATCCTGTCCATCCTGGTCACTCCCAGAGAGATCCTCAGCATCTTCATCTCTGCTACCTCCATCTCTGTTTCCTGTCTTTTCCTCAGTGACACTGTCTCTAGACCAATCAGCATGGCCGCTCTCACCATGGTTTACTACACTTTTCCTTTCATTTTATCTGAAACTCTTCTATCACACATCACACTTCATACTTTCCTCCACCCATTCCAGCCTGCCTGCACACGCTTCTTCACCTCTTTTCAACACTCTCCACTGCTCTGGACTGTTGATCCTAGATACTTAAAATCTTCCACCTTCTTTATCTCTTCTCCCTGTACAATGTCTTTATTTATATTTCTTATTAATTCATGTCTGCACTGAACAGTGTTGAGCTCTCATCTCACTGTATATTCATAAAATCCAGATTGTACATGTATTTAGCGACAATAAAGGCAATCTATGCTTCATTTTTTTCTGCGCTATTCAAATGCAAACAACACTGACAAATAAAAAGCTCAGAACAAGTTGTTAGAACTTAGTACAAGTTTTTCTGAGTAAAAAATAAAAATGAACCCAACATTTCTTATTTTCAATCTGGCAAAGACGCAAAAAAACTTGATATTTGTGGGTTTGAAACAGTCATTTCTGAAATATTAACAAAAAATTACGACAACAAACCACAAACGGGTCCAAGTGGATTATCTTGTTCAAAATGGTTTTAATGTAGACCGAACTGCTCTTTTATTAAATCAAACTTTCTTTTTGTAACTTTATCTTGCTTTCAAGCTTAGCAGCATGCTAACATGTTAGCATTAATTAGCGACCATTCCAAGTCACTATGGTTCAAATACTGTTCACGGTGAGTAGATAGAGCAAGCGGAAAGATATTTGAAGTTCTTACGGAATCGCTAATGAACCTGACAAACCAAACTTTTCTTTTTTCTGAGGAAACACTGAACTCGCAGCCTTAGGTTTCGTTTGTCTCACGATTGGCAGGTACTTCTGTGATTTAAGCAAATATTCCTTTCTAGTGGAGACCAGACGGGACAGGGCTTGTGTAATGCATCCCAACAATTAGTGTAGTCCGGAAAACAGAGTCTAAAAACAAACCTTTCCTGAATAAACTTTCTAAACACTCTTTAGATTCTCAATTTTGGAAATGCTTGCCAACATGGACCATATGGCATGGTTGATTTACAGAACTACAAACATGGAGGATGGACTTGTAGTCTGTTCTGTGATTGAGATAATGTTTGCCAATTACTGCAATCATAGGCCAAGGCCTTCAATCCCTGATCCAGTTGCTCAGTACAATTAAATTAATCGCAAGTACTAGGTGGCACCAGCCTGCTTAGATTTTAATCTACTCCGCAACAAATATTGGCTGAAATTTGATTGGCTGAATGTTTTATTTCAACAAACTGATTCGGAAGCAACACAAATATTTGAAAGAAAACAGACATAATAATTTAGAATATTTTATGAATAATAACGACCAGCAGAGTAAGTATGGAAGACGTTCAGATTCAACCACTATAGTACATACCTGATTCATCTACTCCAAGTTAGGACCTCAAGGTCTTATTTTTTTTTTTTGGAACTTTAAGTATTGGCTAATTAATTGTTTCTAAATTCATTGTTTAAATGTTTCGTAAGCATTTTTAAACGAGAATCCCAAGCAGAACAGTTGTTGCACTTATGGAGACTGTGAGGGCCCTGGGCCCTTTCCTGCTGCTGTCTGTCTCTTTCTCTCTCTTGTGTGCAGGAGACTGTGGCTCTGTTGCCAGAAAGTTCCTGGGAGAGTCCGTGGCCGCAAAGTGGATTGATTCAGAGCAGCTGCGTCTCTCTTCCTGCTGGTTTCCGCCTGGGACAGACATGCTCCAAGCTCTGCTCATTTTATTTGTTGATTATCTTAAGATTATTGTTAATAAAAGGCGTTCAACCGTCCGCCTGCCTTCCTCGTCTTCTGTTTTGTCTGGGTTTTGAGCCAAACCCCTGACAAGACTGACTTGGAACATACACACTTTGATCATCATGCGTTGACTTGAAGAAAATTTAACACATATGGACCAAAAGTGTGTCGTGCTAGCGGCAAAATCAGCTCGCAAACTTATGTGAAACTTAAATAGGTGCAAATACCGTTCACTTTACATTGAAACCGGACTCTTTTGGCACCGGCAAGCAGAAAAGTTGTTGCACTTATGGAGACTGTGAGGGCCCTGGGCCCTTTCCTGCTGCTGTCTTTCTCTTTTTCTCTCTCTCCTGTGTGCAGGAGACTGTGGCTCCATTGCCACAAAGTTCCTGGGAGAGTCCGTGGTCACAAAGTGGATTGATTCAGAGCAGCTGCGTCTCTCTTCCTGCTGGCTGCCACCTGGGACAGACATGCTCCAAGCTCTGCTCATTTTATTTGTTGGTTATCTTAAGATTATTGTTAATAAAAGGCTTTAAACCATCCGCCTGCCTTCCTCGTATTCTGTTTTGTCTGGGTTTTGAGCCAAACCCCTGACAAGACTGACTTGGAACACACACACTTCGATCGTTATGCGTTGACTTGGAGCAAATTCTACGCATGTGGACCAAAAGTGTCGTGCTTGAGGCAAAATCAGCTCGCAAACTTATGTGAAACTTAAATAGGTGCAAATACCATTCACTTTACATTGAAACCGGACTCTTTTGGCACCGGTCTGTTGGAAATGCACCGTAGGAGAATAAAGATATGTGGAGTTGGAAAACGTGGTTTATTGTTCTTCGCTTTCTTCTCATAATGACTGTAAATATAAAACAGCTCGGGACTGTTTAACGGGAAACCTTAGCATGAAAAAGACCAAAAAAATTTGAAAGACAGATGACCGTATTAGAGTAAATCTTTCCACATGAGGAATCTGCTTTCTATAGAGCCGTCTGACGGACGGTCTCAGCTGCTGCCACTTAGACATAGTGAAAGGTGATCAAACGTCTCCTTTAGCTCCCGGCACAGCATCCAGCTGCTATGAAAAGGTTACTGCCCGGCTACTAACACGCAGATGGTAAGTGACACACCTCCAGTCGTGCTCACAAAAAAACCTGCTAAACATTTCGGATTTTCTCTTGTTTTAAAAGCTAACATTTAATCTATAAGAAAATAACACGAGCTGCAATAGAAACAAAATGATTCGATCAAAGATAACTAAGAGCTGATTTAGATGGTCCTTGCTGCCTTGGGACACCTCTTCTAGGGTTCTGACACCAGACGAGAAACCTCATGCACAAACAAAATGGAAGACTTGGTGCAACTATTGCACGTCATAAAAGAACTATTAATTTCCTTCTAGGTCTGACAAATTATGGCTTTTTTTTAGACAAATGCCGGCATTGACTTAAAGAATTCCGTCATCTTCCACTTGTTCCGGGGTCGGGTCGCGGGGGCAACAGCCTCAAACGGGCAGCCCAGGCCTCTCTCACCCCGGCTGCATCCTCCAGCTCACCCGGAAGGATCCCAAGTCATTCCCCAGCCAGCTGTGAGACATAGTCTCTCAAGCAGGTCCGGGGTCTGCCCCTTGGTCTCCTCCCGGTGGGACGTGCCCGTAACACCTCGCCCGCGAGGCGCTCGGGGAGCATCCTGACCAGATGCCCGAACCACCCCATCTGGCTCCTCTCGACCTGGAGGAGGAGCGGCTTGACACCGAGCTCCTCCCGGATGGCAGAGCTGCTCACCCGATCTCTGAGTGAGAGCCCAGCCACCCTGTGGAGGAAGCTCATTTCGGCCGCTTGTACCCGCCATCTCATTCTTTTGGTCACCACCCACAGTTGGTGACCATAGGTGAGGGTAGGAACGTAGATTGACTTGTAAATCGAGAGCTTTGCTTAAAGAATTTCAAAAAGTCTAATTTATCTCTCATTTAAACACATACATTGATGTAAGTCCAAATGTAGGTATTCTAACATTCAGATGGAACCAGAGGAAAAAGTCTGCTTCGATTTCATGATGGTGCACTTATGGACTCCAGAGATGCCAAGTTCTTGGCTTCACAAAGAGGGAGATTTGAGGCGGGGCTAAAAGGAGGAGGGGCTATAACATAACGTCACATCTGCCAATGGACAACACCCGCCATGACAGTTGGGGTAAAACAAACCCTTTAAAACATGAGAAAGCAGCTGGTAAATTGTGCGTCTTCTGTGTGTTACCACCTAGTGATATGTATCAGTATGAAGAGGAATTACCACCAGGAATACACCCCTGTACTGCTTGGACACGCTGTGTTTTGAGGCTCACACACATAAGCTGTCGCATGACCAAAGTTCCTGGATGTCTGATTTCTTCCATATGTTCACCAAAAACATACTGGAAATAAACCATGCAGATCGCTACTAGCGGCTTCCAGATGCACAGCTGCAGCAGCAGGATATGCCATGTGCTTAGCCTCATTATACTTAATCATGTTCATTGAATGCACTAGAGTGTTCATCATGAGGGAGTTTAATTAGCCTTGGCGGGTGAGCGTGACATAGGTCCTAATTGCGGGTGTCTCCCACCCAACGCAGGAGATTCGGAATGTCTGGGACTCTTTGTAAATCTCAGTTTATTTCAGATAGGTTAAGACGGAAATCCATCTGTACCAATCGGACACATTTTCCCGATGTTTTGTTTGAGAGCAATTTTGTCCAGTTTGTCATCCATACAATAAATTGCTCGGGTCATCGTTCGCAATCTCTTGAAGATGTTTTTGCTTCTTACCTTGGAAGGAAAGGAAGACTCTCGGAACCGGTTGAGGAAGGTTGGCGACCTCGCTGTAGAGCAAGGTGAAAACTAGGAGGGTGAACGCCATGGTGGGCACCAGACGTGGTGTGGCCGGCCACCTCGGCCTACACATTACTGAACCACCACCTACCGGAGATGAAAATAAATGGTTAGGAAACAAATTATTGGTTTAAAACTAAAATTAAAGAGTTTTAAATCTTATGAAACACCTGCTTTGTTTCTAATAAAAACATGATTTGAGCAAGCAAACCTTTCCTCTTAGAAAATCACCTTTAAATACTTTCCCTTCCCATTTGCAGAGTTAAAATTTGCTAAATGTGCCTCAGATGACAACAAAAACAACATTTATTTTGTTGTGATGTGGAAGGAGGCGGACCCAAATGCAAGATGTCAAAACAAGGTATATTAACACAATTCAGGAAAGTCTGTAAAGCAAAGAAGCACAGGATTAACTCGGGATTTCAAAAGTTCAAATAATAGTGTTCAAACATGGTCAGGCAACAAGGGTGACCTGGCTGGAAGGGATGGTATGACCCAACTTGGAAATTTGGGGTGATTGGCCTTAAAAAGATGGCAGGGTCCACAGATGTGTGGAATCAGGAATCATCCTCAGGTGACCCTAATCAGGGTAATTAGGACCATCCAGTGCTTCCCTTGGTGGCAGGTGAGGGAATCCTAACATATATATATATTTTTTAATACTTTATTAATCCCTCACGGGAAATTATTGTGCAGCAGGCTGCCACCTATGACGGCGCCAATGATGGGAGAATCGAGGGGTTAGGGTCTTCTCCAAGGACCCTAGATGTGCACTCAGTGGGATTCAAACCTGCGAACTTCTGGTTTGCGGGCGAACGCTCTACCACTGAGCCACCATTTGATTATATATCTGAGGCGTAGCAGGAGTTATCCGATACGTTCTCTTTAGTTCTACGACAATTCAAACGCTGCCGTTCACGTGCTTTATGTCCGATTAAACCACACAATGCATTGTTTTGGAAACACCAGCAGCTTAAAGGGGTCTGCTTCGATTTCGATGACAAATGAGCTAAACAAACCAAAAATGTATTCCATTACAGCGTCCGTTAACCAATCAGAATTGTCCAAATGAAAACAGACGATAAAAGCCTCACAAAAGATCAACCGGAAGTCAAGATGATGGAGTTCTGGTATCATGTGTAACATATCCGGGTAGCGCATATGTACATCCAGGACTTGTGTTCCATACATCCACTAGTAAATGTACATTTGATCACCGTTAATATTTCAAAATTCAAATAACAGCGTTCAATCCTGGTCAGGCAACCAGGGACACCTGGCTGGAAGGGACGGTAATGACCCGACAAGAAAGTCTGGGGTGTTTGTCTTTAAAAAGGCAGCAGGTTGACGATACACAGCTGATTGGTACCAGGCTAACCACCCAGGTGTTCAGGATGAAGTCAGAATCCAGGTGAGGGAGGGAGGTCCAGGGCTCCCTCTGGTGGCAGGCGAGAAGATCCTGACAACAACTAGATTCACACTAGATGACAATTTTTCTAAAGACTTTAACATTCCCGAAGAGAAGAAGAAGAGAAGCCAAATGGGGTGATTTGGGCATCTGGATTGGGTGCATCCTGAACGCCTCGCTTTTAAGGTGTTTCGGGCACGTCCCTTAGGGAGGAGACCCAAAAATATATACCCCGTACACGCTGGACAGACTATCTCTCACAGTTGGAAAGGGAACATCCGGATCCTTCCGGGTGAGCTGGAGGATGCAGCCGGGGTGAGAGAGGCCTGGGCTTTCCAGTCTGAGGCTGTTGCCCCTGCGACCCGACCCCGGAAAAGCGGAGGACAACAAAATGGAAGTTTAACATTGGCAAAAATATCCTGGAGAGTTACGTAGACACGACATTTACCATGAAATAAAAATTCCACATAATCTGGAGATTCCAAAGTAAAATAATCTACACACAATTTCCGAATTTCTTCATTTATTTTGACCAAAACTCAAAACAAAAACAACATGTATGTTTGTCTTTAATATGGATGAAGTTAAAACCATTCCGAGAGACAAAAACAGCTTCTTAAATAATAAATAGCGTTGGTAAAGACAGACCGGGCTGCTGGTTTAACCACCCGCCCCGTTCGAAGTGACCCCGAACTTTGATTTATTTATTTGACCAGGGGGCGGAGTCTCTGGATTCATTGGTTATTTATGGACCGTGAAAATTTAATGGATGATCATAGGAACATGAAAATTTTAGTTTCAGTAGACAAACAAGTCGGAAAGAGAGAGTGTGTGTGTGTGTGTGTGTGTGTGTGTGTGTGTGTGTGTGTGTGTGTGTGTGTGTGTGTAGTGAGACTCATCCCGAGGTGGAATTCTAATGTCCAGGTGCAGAACATGTGGAGGAAAGAAACAGAGAAGAAAAACAAAGTGGGAGTCTCTCTCACACACACACACACACACACACACACACACACACACACACACACACACACACACACACACACACACACACACACGATAACACATGTTTACAGTGCATTTTCTTTCCTTTTCCATTTTCTTTTCTGCAACACGATGCTGTTTGAATGAGGCTTTAAAAAACACTGTTCTATCTGTGTGGAGTTTGCATGTTCTCCAGTGTATGAGTGGGGTTACTCCCACCCTCCAAAAACATACATGTTAGGTTGATTGGACGCTATGAAATTGTCCCTAGGAATGAGTGTGTGTGTGGATGGTCGTCTGTGTGCGCGGCCCGGCGACAGACTGGTGACCCGTTAATGGTGTACCCCGCCTCTCGCCTCGAATCAGCCAGGATAGGTTCTGGCATCCCCCACGACCCTGTTTAAGAAAATGGGGTTCCAAGGTCTTACTTGAGTATATCGCTTTCAGGATTGCTCACCTGCCACCAGAAGGAGCCCTGGATGTTCCTAATCAACTGGATTAATGTTACCTGAGGATGATTACTGATTCCACACACCTGTGCACCCTGCCATCTATTTAAGGGCAATCACCCGGACGTCTCTGTCGGGTCATACCATCCCTTCCAGCCAGGTCATCCTGGTTGCCTGACCTTGACTAAACTTTGTTACTATTTGGACTTTTAATTCCTGAGTTAATCCTGTGCCTGTGGATCGGTGCGGCGTCAGCAAAAACTAGGACGCTGCATCGGTCCATCGTGGTAAAGAAAGAGCTAAGCCGAAAAGAAAAGCTCTCGATTTACAAGTCGATTTATGTTCCTACCCTCACCATGGTAACAAGGATCTACGTTCCTACCCTCACCAAGGTAACCAGGATCTACATTCCTACCCTCACCATGGTAACCAGGATCTATGTTCCTACCCTCACCATGGTAACCAGGATCTACGTTCCTACCCTCACCATGGTAACCAGGATCTAAGTTCCTACCCTCACCATGGTAACCAGGATCTACGTTCCTACCCTCACCATGGTAACCAGGATCTACGTTCCTACTCTCACCATGGTAACCAGGATCTACTGTACGTTCCTACCCTCACCATGGTAACCATGATCTACGTTCCTACCCTCACCATGGTAACCAGGATCTACATTCCTACCCTCACCATGGTAACCAGGATCTATGTTCCTACCCTCACCATGATAACCAGGATCTAAGTTCCTCCCCTCACCATGGTAACCAGGATCTACGTTCCTACCCTCACCATGGTAACCAGGATCTACGTTCCTACCCTCACCATGGTAACCATGATCTACGTTCCTACCCTCACCATGGTAACCAGGATCTACGTTCCTACCCTCACCGGTGTAACCAGGATCTACGTTCCTATCCTCACCAAGGTAACCAGGATCTATGTTCCTACCCTCACCATGGTAACCAGGATCTACATTCCTACCCTCACCATGGTAACCAGGATCTACGTTCCTACCCTCACCATGGTAACCAGGATCTACGTTCCTACCCTCACCGGTGTAACCAGGATCTACGTTCCTATCCTCACCAAGGTAACCAGGATCTATGTTCCTACCCTCACCATGGTAACCAGGATCTACATTCCTACCCTCACCATGGTAACCAGGATCTACGTTCCTACCCTCACCATGGTAACCAGGATCTACGTTCCTACCCTCACCATGGTAACCAGGATCTACGTTCCTACCCTCACCATGGTAACCAGGATCTACGTTCCTACCCTCACCATGGTAAGCAGGATCTACGTTCCTACCCCCACCATGGTAACCAGGATCTACGTTCCTACCCTCACCATGGTAACCAGGATCTACGTTCCTACCCTCACCATGGTAACCAGGATCTACGTTCCTACCCTCACCATGGTAACCAGGATCTACATTGCTACCCTCACCATGGTAACCAGGATCTACGTTCCTACCCTCACCATGGTAACCAGGATCTACGTTCCTACCCTCACCATGGTAACCAGGATCTACGTTCCTACCGTCACCATGGTAACCAGGATCTACGTTCCTACCCTCACCATGGTAACCAGGATCTACGTTCCTATCCTCACCCTGGTAACCAGGATCTACGTTCCTACCGTCACCATGGTAACCAGGATCTACGTTCCTACCCCCACCATGGTAACCAGGATCTACGTTCCTACCGTCACCATGGTAACCAGGATCTACGTTCCTACCGTCACCATGGTAACCAGGATCTACGTTCCTACCCTCACCATGGTAACCAGGATCTATGTTCCTATCCTCACCATGGTAACCAGGATCTACGTTCCTACCCTCACCATGGTAACCAGGATCTACGTTCCTACCCTCACCATGGTAACCAGGATCTACATTGCTACCCTCACCATGGTAACCAGGATCTACGTTCCTACCCTCACCATGGTAACCAGGATCTACGTTCCTACCGGCACCATGGTAACCAGGATCTACGTTCCTACCCTCACCATGGTAACCAGGATCTACGTTCCTATCCTCACCCTGGTAACCAGGATCTACGTTCCTACCGTCACCATGGTAACCAGGATCTACGTTCCTACCGTCACCATGGTAACCAGGATCTACGTTCCTACCCCCACCATGGTAACCAGGATCTACGTTCCTACCGTCACCATGGTAACCAGGATCTACGTTCCTACCGTCACCATGGTAACCAGGATCTACGTTCCTACCCCCACCATGGTAACCAGGATCTACGTTCCTACCGTCACCATGGTAACCAGGATCTACGTTCCTACCGTCACCATGGTAACCAGGATCTACGTTCCTACCCTCACCATGGTAACCAGGATCTACGTTCCTACCCTCACCATGGTAACCAGGATCTACGTTCCTACCCTCACCATGGTAACCAGGATCTACATTCCTACCGTCACCATGGTAACCAGGATCTACGTTCCTACCGTCACCATGGTAACCAGGATCTACGTTCCTACCGTCACCATATCGCACATATTGCTCTTAAACAATGCGTTGTTATTTAAAAGGAAGTTTTAACACCTGTTTTTAATATAAAAATTCAGGTAATGCAGATCAATAAAAGTTAAAAGTTGTGTTTTTTTACTTTCTTTGTTTTCATGTCTCTTTCTGTGGTCCCAGACACGGCTTGGGCGTAGTGTGAATCAAATCAGGTTCTCCGGGTCGAAACATGGAATCTCTACCACTAGGCAACGCCCCTTGGGACCAAAGGTTTTTTTTTTTTTCCAGGTTTCTGTGTGTTTTGTTTTCTTTTTGGCCGTGGGATTCCTCGGCTTGGGTCATGATAGATTCAAACCGGGGTCTCCCAGTCATGAGTCTGATATTTTAACCACCACGCCAACGCCTCCAACCAAAACTTCTGTTTTCTAACTAACAGGATTCTTTACTTTGTTCAACAGGAGGCGTTGGCTCAGTGGTTGAGTGTTTGTCTTTGAACTAGTTTGTCTAGAAACTGGTTCAAATCTCATTGGGCTGCCTTGGTGTCCCTGGAGCAGACACCCAACCCCCTACTCGCTCCCACCATTGGCGCTGTCATGGCAGCCTGCTGCGGTGCAATGCAGCGGTGCAATTTCCCCATTTTGGGACCAATAAAGGTTTGAATTGTTAAAGTCCTGCTTTTCCTTCTACTGTTTCCACATTCTGGTGACCCATTGAACTGTTTTAGATCCATGAAACACCCCCCTCCCTATTCTGCCCTACCAGTTAACCCCATCACTGCGTACCCCTCTTCCACACGAATAAAACGCTGCATTAGCGCTGAAGCAGAAATAATAAATACACTAATTAATTTGCCGGGCAGGAATTCCTGAGCTGTAATTAAACCACAGAGGAGGCCAGGCGGAGGGTGGTGGTCCTGATGGACACCCCCCCTCATATCCCACCCACTCAGGCTCATTCAGATGTGACTGATTCAGGCTTTTACATCTCGGACTGGCAGGTACGTGTTTAAAGATTTCACTTGGGACACCATGTGGACACCACACACACAACCCACCCCCTCCCCCGCTTCCCTACACCCCAGAGAAACCAGTCCAACTTTCCATCAAACAGGAAACAAATGATTTTTTATTTTTTGAAGGTTTTTTTAAGATTTTGTAAATTCTTTTTTAAAAATTGAAAAGTCCAGAAAATTTCATACCCCAAAAACCAAAGTGGTTCAAACACAAAAAATATTCCATTTCTAATTAAAACCCACCTTTTTTTTGTATTATTTTTTGTTTAAATTTCCAGCCAATAGAAATGCTTCATTGTCAATAAAACCAGGAAGTTTGAGTAATTGACAGATTGTGAACCAATAGTTTTTGTTCACCGAACAAAAAAATTCTCCAAGGTTTTTAAAGTCCAAAAAAGTCCAGAAATGTTCTTAAATTTACTTTTATTTTCAGAAAATCTGCTTAAAAGCCTGAGATTTAAATTTTATTAAAAAACAATTGTCTAAAGTGTAATTTTATGACTTTAAAAAAAGACCCTAAATTTAATTTAATTCCAGATTAGATTATTTTGTCCCAGCGGTGGGATTTTGCACCTGTTAGCCCACCGACTCCTCTTCATCCCATGGGTCAAATCAAACTGGTCCAGGACTCACCAGCCAGCTGATTCCAGTCTCTTCTGAAAGTAAGAAATCCAGCAAACTCGGCCGGACCAGTGTCCTCTCGTTCCCACTTGTTTCCAGTTTGTGTGCGTCCCACCAGAAAGAGACAGAAAGAGGCACACGCAGCTCGCCCATGGAGCAGCTCGAAGACTGGCGGACAGAAGAGAGGAAAGAGGGAGGAGAAGAGTCTTATTTCACTCCCTCCTCTTTCTGGTCCTCCTCTCTCTACTCCTCGTCTGCTGCAGAATGAGGTGCAGGACCCTGGGCTCACACGGTGAGAGAGGGTCAAACCCAAAAGGTCAGACACATTCATCAACCTGAAAGTGTCCGCATCATGCGGACTCTTCAGTGTTCAGCAGACAACCTGTCCGCCTTCAAAAACCAAAATAAAACACATTTGAATCATGATTAGATTTTACGGAATTCCTTTTTATACATATTTTTATTATATATTTAAAACAATTGTCCATTTTTTTTCATGGTTTTTCCCAATTTCTGCTTGTTTTTAAATGTGTGGTCTCACATTACAACA
Source organism: Neostethus bicornis (assembly GCA_902685375.1). Taxonomy (NCBI): domain Eukaryota; kingdom Metazoa; phylum Chordata; class Actinopteri; order Atheriniformes; family Phallostethidae; genus Neostethus; species Neostethus bicornis. Next base: position 2,103,671 of record CACRXE010000066.1, on the reverse strand, counting down.
TTTAGCCAATCATATTCCAGCCAGTATGAGTTGCCAGGTAGACTAAAATCAGCAGAGCCTCAAGAACAGGCATGGACAAACAACGGCCCGCGGGCCACATGCGGCCCCGTTAAACGTTTTAATCCGGCCCGCCGATTAGAAAAAAATTTATAAAGAAACCTTGTTAATGTTTTATTTTTCCTGCAATTCTGATGTTTCCTCACTAGATGGCGCACTCCAGAACATTTTGAAAAATAAGTAATTTTTCTGCATTTTGGGACATATTTTGTCCAAAGTTTTTAATATTTAAAGAAAGAAAATATTTAAAGAACACTTTTTTTTTTTTTGTGGATCAAAAAGAAAGGGGGCGTTCCCTTCTCACCCCTCCTCCCGCTCGCTTGTCAAACGTTAGAACTCAATGTGACCCGCGACTTAAAAAATTTGCCCACTCCTGCTCTAGAAAGATCTTTAGAGTCCGTTTTTCTGGTTCCTTCTCCACGAAGTCAGCAAAATAAAACTAATTAGATTTTGAGCTGGTTTTTCTCGCCCTTCTAGGAGGCCTTTATCCAACCTGGCGCCACCTAGTGTCTCCACTAACTTCTAGCAACTTGTTGGAGCTAAATTGCAATTGCAGCAATGAGAAAATGTCGTACCCAATCAGAGAACAGAGATGATGGTGTGACATAAAAAACAGGTGTTCGTCCTCCATGTTTGTAGTTCTTTAGCTGAAAAAAGGAGATCAGCCATGCAGCACGGTCCGGGTTGGTAACGATTCCACAGACTGAAAAAGAATCTAGTGATTGTTAAATGTGTTTATTTTGAAGGTTTTATTTGTGATTTATCGTCCATTTATTAAGTAAAATGATTTTATTACCATAAAAATAGTTTTTAAGGGTCTGATTATTGCAGATGGAGTGAGTATTGAAGGTCAGGGTGTGAAACGCACTCACACACGAGACTCAGCTTCGTTTTTGGTTCCAAACTGTGTAAAAAGAGGTAAAAACATGGAAACAGTCATCAGGAAAATATGTTGTATTTTTATGTGTTTGGAAACCACACCTCTTCTGGACTCTAGCAGCCATTTTCTGGTCAGTGGAAAATCAAAAACACAAATATGGTATTAGAGGGGTCGCACATCAATGAATAAAAAATGTTCTTTAAAAGACAGAAAAGAAACATTTTCAGACAATTTTCTATTAAAATGTCAAAAAAAAACCCAGATGGTTTGACCACAATTTAAATGAAAAACCCCCAAGAATAAAATATGACTTTGATGGAATGTCTTTAACTAGCCCTTCGTTAGAGCTCCATCTGCATTAATCAGCCCTCAATTTACGATCACAAAGGAATGGAAAGTCAGACCCAGATGCAAAGCCAGAAATGCAGAACCAGACAGAGCTCAACAGGATGAGGACCAGAAGTTTGGAGCTTGGCTGGACGACAGGGTGCACCAGGAACCAGAGGTTTGAGCTCAGCAGGACAAAGGACCAGAGGTATGAACTCAGTAGGACAAAGGACCAGAGGTATGAGCTCAGCAGGACAAAGGACTAGAGGTATGAACTCAGCAGGACAAAGAACCAGAGGTATGAGCTCAGCAGGACAAAGGACCAGAGGTATGAGCTCAGCAGGACAAAGGACCAGAGGTATGAGCTCAGCAGGACGGCAGGGTAAGCCATACCAGCCTGTCAATGCCTGATCCCGTTAGACCTCAGAAGCTAAGTATGCTGGGCCTGGGCTGTACTTGGATGGAAGACCGCCGGAACCCCAGGTGCCACGGTGGGACGGCTGTTGAGATTGAATTGTCGTTCTCTCCCTGGGCAAGACACTTTACCCACGTTGCCTAGTCTGAATGGTGTGTGTGTGATTGGTTGGGGATGGTCAGAAGGGCCGATGGCGCAAAATGGCAGTCTCGCTTCTGTCAGTTTGCCACAGGGCAGCTGTGGCTACAAGAGTATTACCAGTACCTGGTATGGAGAAAAAAGGACTAGAAGTATGTGCTCAGCAGGACGGCAGGGTGCACAATGAGCCAGGGGTATGAGCTCAGCAGGAAAAAGGACCAGATGCATGAGCTCATTAGGATGGCAGGGTACACCAGGAGCAGGGCGCTGAACCAGAATAGCAGGGTGAAGAATCGGACATGTAGGGAGACCATCATGGCTGCATGGCAGCAGCACCACAGTGCTGAAGGGGAAGCAGCAGAGGAGTAATCCGGCTTCTGTCATGATCCCCTCACCTGCCGCCAGAGGGAGCACTGGATGTTCCTCATCACCCTGATTAGGGTCACCTGAGGATGATTCCTGATTCCACACATCTGTGGACCCTGCCATCTATTTGATCTTAATGGAGAAAATAAAGAGAGAATCCCCCGCCCCCAAAAAGTCTTGTTCATTTTGTTTGACCTTTTTCCGGAACTATTTGGACAAATACTTGCTTCAGATATGTTAGTAATTTTCATGGAAATCCATCTCTGGTTATTTTTAGAAATCAGAACTCTGTGTTTAGTTATAGTTCATAATCTGGTCCAAATCCACTCCTCGGACCACCTGAATGTTATCTCATCCTGCTGCTCACATGCTAACAAACACACTGTGCTATTTCAGTCCAGGAATGCACACCGAGATGTAATTTCCACTTCCGGAAACGTGCCAAGAAATTATCTTCCGCCTGATGTCTCCGTGTCTACGAGGAGAACGTTTCAGGTTAACTATTTCCCACATGCAGGGTGCTGTGTAAACTGGTAGGTGCGTCCCGGTGTTTGTGAACTTGTTGGAAATGGATCATCTGACTGTGGAAAATCTGAATGGATCAGAAAAAAGAACCACAAAAAATCTACAAATATAAAGGGGTCAGTAGCCGAGTTTCCAAATATTTGTCGGGCACCCATGTAGCCACTTCTTTTAACACATTAATTTTATTTTGCTTTCCTGAATTCCTACTTCACTTTCTGTTGTGATCCCCTCGCCTGCTGCCAGAAGAGGCCCTGGACCTTGCTCATCACCCTAATTAGGGACACCTGAGATTGATTTCTGATGCCACACACCTGTGGATCTTGCACCTATCCGGGCAATCACCCCAGACTTCCATGTGGGGATATCGTCATCCTTCCAAGCCAGGTTTTCCTGGCTGCCTGACCATAAGTTTGAGCTCTGTTGTATCACTGTATCCATGAACCTCCTCTTTGGTCTTCCTCTAGTCCTCTTTCCTGGTGGTTCCAAATCCAGCATCCTTCTTCTGATGTTCTCTCTCTCTCTCCTCTGTACATGTCCAAACCATCTTAGTCTGGCCTCTCTGACTTTAAAACCTCTAACATGTGCTGTTCCTCTGATCCTGTCCATCCTGGTCACTCCCAGAGAGATCCTCAGCATCTTCATCTCTGCTACCTCCATCTCTGCTTCCTGTCTGTTTCTCAGTGCCACTGTCTCTTGACCAATCAGCATGGCCGCTCTCACCACACTGTCGCTAGACCAATCAGCATGGCCGCTCTCACCACACTGTCTCTAGACCAATCAGCATGGCCGGTCTCACCACACTGTCTCTCGACCAATCAGCATGGCCGGTCTCACCACGGTTTTTTACACTTTCCCTTTCATTTTAGCTGAAACTCTTCTGTCACACATCACACCTGATACTTTTCTCCACCCGTTCCAGCCTGCCTGCACACGATTCTTCACCTCTTTTCCACACTCTCCATTGCTCTGGACTGTTGATCCTAAGTACTTAAAATCTTCCACCTTCTTTATCTCTTCTCCCTGTAACTTCACTTTTCTTTTTCTCGTGATGATAGTTGAATGAATGATTCCTCTTCTCTGGTTGTATCGGTTCCAAGTCCTTCGTTTCCCTTTCCTTCAGTTTGCATCTCAAACCTCTTTTTTTCATTCATCATTTTCTTCCAAAACCATCTGTGGGGTCCCACAAGCCCCTGAGGAGCTGAGACAGCCCCTCAACATGACGTCTCCCCCCGTCGGTTTGGCACACTTTCCCAGATGTTCACGCTGCGTTTTTCTCACAAACCGCTAATAAATCACTCTAAAGAGACACCAGCTAAGAAATCAGCAGCAGGCTGAGCCACAGACGTCCTAATGGGACGCTGTCCTGGAAGCTTTCAATGCTTCACTGCATTAACGCACTTCAATTAAATGGTCCAAAAAATCAATTAAAGTCTCCAAAAGAGGACGTATCAAAAACTGGTGGGATTTTGGGGGGTAGACCTCTCCTGTACCTTTCCTAGAGGCGCTAGGTTTGAAATCTAAGCACTTGATGTAACATTTTTCTTGTTTTAACATCTAACACACTTGTTTACCTGCGTGAATGGGGTCCAATGACTTTCCATTTCTGTGCACACTGTTTATTTTGACAGCGTGGGAGACACACACATTTTAATGGGAGCAGTGTTGTTGTGTTTTCAACAAAATCAATATATCTAGAGTGAAACATTAGAATTGCAGAAAAATGAAACATTAACAAGGTTTAGTTATTTAATTTTCTTATGTTCGACGGGCCGGAATAAAACGTTTAATGGGCCGCATGTGGCCCGCGGGCCGTAGTTTGCCCATGCCTGACCTAGCCCTTCAAAAGCTTGCAAAGGTGAGGTGCCACCAGCACCATTTCAGTCGTTGAGAAGATCATATTTCTATGAATTTCTTGTTCTGTTTTTGCAAAGCAAATGAATCTTTTTTAACTTTAAACGCATCATTAGATATTTTATCCCGTTTTTGTTTAAGAGGGTCTCCATCTTCTTCCAGTTAACCAGAATAGGTCTGAATGCCAGTGCGCCAAAAGTCAACTTAGAGTGCACGTCTTCCATTGTTTTTTCCAACAGTTTTTGGATCAATAACTCCCAGAATTCCCGGAAAAAGATTTGGCTTGATTAGCGACCGAAGACCCTGTTTCCCAATTAGAAGACGTGTTGGTGGAATTGAGGAGTGTGTTAAGTAGGGTGTGAGGTTAGGGACACACACGTAGGACAGTAACGCATAATTTTAAACAGAAAATGGATTTATTTCTTGAAACAACTCAAAATGTCTCCAAGAATAAGAAAATTTTGGTCGGTCACAAAACATCTCGATTATATCTAACGAGGAGAATCTAAACGAAGACACGATAAAACATGGTGAAGAAACAAAGACAGTACACCGTTCCGTTCCGTCATCTTCCACCTGTTCCGGGGCCGGGTCGCAAGGAAAACAGCCTCAAACGGGTAGCCCAGGCCTCTTTCTCCCCGGCTGCATCCTCCAGCTCACCCGGAAGGATCCCAAGTCGTTCCCCGGCCAGCTGTGAGACATAGTCTCTCCAGCAGGTCCGGGGTCTGCCCCTTGTTCTCCTCCCGGTGGGACGTGCCTGAAAAACCCCACCTGCGAGGCGCTCGGGGGCCATCTTGACCAGATGCCCGAACCACCCCATCTGGCGTCTCTCGACCTGGAGGAGGAGCAGCTCGACACCAAGCTCCTCCCGGATGGCAGAGCTCCTCAGCCGATCTCTGAGTGAGAGCCAGGCCACCCTGCGGAGGAAGCTAATTTCGGCCGCTTGTACCCGCGATCTCATTCTTATGGTCACCACCCATAGCTGGTTACCATGGTGAGGGTAGGAACGTAGATCCTGGTTACCATGGTGAGGGTAGGAACGTAGATCCTGGTTACCATGGTGAGGGGAGGAACGTAGATCCTGGTTACCATGGTGAGGGGAGGAACGTAGATCCTGGTTACCATGGTGAGGGTAGGAACATAGATCCTGGTTACCATGGTGAAAGTAGGAACGTAGATCCTGGTTACTACGGTGAGGGTAGGAACGTAGATCCTGGTTACCATGGTGAGGGTAGGAACGTAGATCCTGGTTACCATGGTGAGGGTAGGAACATAGATCCTGGTTACCATGGTGAGGGTAGGAACGTAGATCCTGGTTACTACGGTGAGGGTAGGAACATAGATCCTGGTTACCATGGTGAGGGTAGGAACGTAGATCCTGGTTACCATGGTGAGGGGAAGAACGTAGATCCTGGTTACCATGGTGAGGATAGGAACGTAGATCCTGGTTACCATGGTGAAAGTAGGAACATAGACCCTGGTTACCATGGTGAGGGTAGGAATGTAGATCCTGGTTACCATGGTGAGGGGAGGAACTTAGATCCTGGTTATCATGTTGAGGGTAGGAATGTAGATCCTGGTTACCATGGTGAGGGTAGGAACATAGATCCTGGTTACCGTGGTGAGGGTAGGAACGTAGATCCTGGTTACCATGGTGAGGGTAGGAACGTAGATCCTGGTTACCATGGTGAGGGGAGGAACTTAGATCCTGGTTACCATGGTGAGGGTAGGAACATAGATCCTGGTTACCATGGTGAGGGGAGGAACGTAGATCCTGGTTACCATGGTGAGGGTAGGAACATAGATCCTGGTTACCATGGTGAAAGTAGGAACGTAGATCCTGGTTACCATGGTGAGGGTAGGAACGTAGATCCTGGTTACTACGGTGAGGGTAGGAACATAGATCCTGGTTACCATGGTGAGGGTAGGAACATAGATCCTGGTTACCGTGGTGAGGGTAGGAACGTAGATCCTGGTTACCATGGTGAGGGTAGGAACGTAGATCCTGGTTACCATGGTGAGGGTAGGAACGTAGATCCTGGTTACCATGGTGAGGGTAGGAACGTAGATCCTGGTTACCATGGTGAGGGGAGGAACTTAGATCCTGGTTACCATGGTGAGGGTAGGAACATAGATCCTGGTTACCATGGTGAGGGGAGGAACGTAGATCCTGGTTACCATGGTGAGGGTAGGAACATAGATCCTGGTTACCATGGTGAAAGTAGGAACGTAGATCCTGGTTACCATGGTGAGGGTAGGAACGTAGATCCTGGTTACTACGGTGAGGGTAGGAACATAGATCCTGGTTACCATGGTGAGGGTAGGAACATAGATCCTGGTTACCGTGGTGAGGGTAGGAACGTAGATCCTGGTTACCATGGTGAGGGTAGGAACGTAGATCCTGGTTACCATGGTGAGGGTAGGAACGTAGATCCTGGTTACCATGGTGAGGGGAAGAACGTAGATCCTGGTTACCATGGTGAGGATAGGAACGTAGATCCTGGTTACCATGGTGAGGGTAGGAACGTTGATCCTGGTTACCATGGTGAGGATAGGAACGTAGATCCTGGTTACCATGGTGAGGGTAGGAACGTTGATCCTGGTTACTACGGTGAGGGTAGGAACATAGATCCTGGTTACCATGGTGAGGGGAGGAACGTAGATCCTGGTTACCATGGTGAGGGTAGGAACGTAGATCCTGGTTACCATGGTGAGGGTAGGAACGTAGATCCTGGTTACCATGGTGAGGGTAGGAACATAGATCGCCTTGTAAATCGAGAGCTTTGCTTTTTGGCTCAGCTCTCTCTTTACCACGATGGACCGATGCAGCGTCCTAGTTATTGCTGATGCCGCACCGATCCGCCAAGACAGTACACGTTATACACAGATGGAAGAGAGAGACAATAAGACACAGGTGAGACCCATTAGGAAGGATCAGCGAAGGCAGAACACGAGGAGGGGAAGTCAGACATCTTGAATGAGAAAAAGGTCAGATTTTCAAAATAAAACACGAAGCACATGGAAAAAAAAAACACCTGAAAAGAATTAAAACCATAAAAGAGTCTCTGAATAAAAAAAAATTCTGTTAAATTTATTATTTTATTTACAAAATGCTATTTTCACACCTCTAATTGGTCAGCCATATTGGAAACATTCATCATGCATCAGAACGAACGCTGTATGTGTGTAAGTGCATCCATGTGTGTGTGTGTGTGATACGAGGTCCTCCCCCGACTGCTCCGTGCCACAGCGTGACGAATTCGGAACATCTGCAGTCCTAACAAGAGCCAGCTGGTTCAAAGGTCAGCACGGAGACGCTACCATTGGATCCAGCCTTCTTCGAATCTCTGGTCGTCGTGTTAAGTTTGATCTGCACAACACCTGCACAACGTGTAACCAAACACACCCCCACCCAAACACACCCCCTCTTTCCACCTGACTCACTGATTTATCGAAGGGGCTGTAAAAGATACGGCTCATCTCAGTCCTGCTTACACCCCCCTTTTTTTTTCTCCTCCACCTATAAGGATTGAGTCTTCACGGACCAATGGGAAGCCTTCGTGTCTCCTGACACTTTAATTGGAGAGGCGTAAATCAGACTGTGAAAAAGAGGGGTAATTATTTCCTCCTGTTTGAGCCACCCTCGTTCTTTCTTTCCATGTTTCCCTCCATTAGAAACACAGCTCTCGTCCCTGACCCGTGGTGGATGAAGTACTCACTTTTAGTACTTAAGTAAAAGTACAGATAATTAGGCAAAAAAATTACTTCAGTAAAAGTACAAAAGTAATTGGTGTAAATTGTACTTTTTAAGTAAAAAGTAAAAGTATTCAATCATAATTCAAATGTTATTTTTTGTGCTATAGGGTGTCACCATGGCAACCAGGATAAATACTCTGCAGGGGCGTGACCCCCCCTCTCCCGCCTCTTTTGGTTCACAAAAAAATAAATAAATTAAAGAAAATGAAAGGAGACAAGTCAAGCTATCCCCTAGAAGGGCCAGTGAATGGGCTCCAAAATGGAGGAAAATGACACTTATTTTTTAAAATGTTTTGGGGGGGAGGCCCACAGTCACTATATATTGGCTTTGTCAAAGCCCCGCCCCCCTTTTGGAAAATTCTAGATCCGCCCCTGCTCTGTGTAATGATGGCTCAACTTTTTATTTAGAAGTAAACACAACGAACAACGATCTTCTGACTCTTTTTAATTTGTACTAGATTTGATGTTTGGTTTTTGAATGAATGGAAAATGTTTCTCGATTCATTACTTCTTCTCCCGATCAACTGTTTCTTTTGATTTTGGCGATGCGGCTTCAAGATCCGCTAAAAAACCTGTGTATTTTACAAATTCCTGAACAAAAATGTAACAAAAAATGTAAAACACACTTTTAAAAAGTAGTGAAGTAAAAGTACAGATATTTGCTCTAAAAATGTAGTGAAGTAAAATTAAAAGTACAGGTCTTAAATTTTACTTAAGTAAAGTACAGATACACATTTTTTTTACTTAAGTACAGTAACGAAGTACATTTACTTCATTACGTTCCACCACTGTCCCTGACCCGCTTTCTGTCTCTCCTTTTTGTTCTCTTCAGTTCTATACGGTTCCTTTCGCTCAGAATTCGGTCTGTTTAAAATTCAAAGAGTCATTTTGACCCAATTTTTACTAAAAATAAAATACCAAGAGTCGTAGAAACGAGCCTGATACATCAAGCTGTTTAGAAACAGTCTGACCTCGCAGCTTCTGACTTAGTTTGACCCTCATTGGGCAAATCTTTTTGATTTAACCAATCGTATCTCTCTGGTCGGGCGAATAATGAAAGAATTTAAATGAAATGATCTATACTTATTCAGTACCAGTTATAGATGAACTGATTATGTTTTCAGGATAATGTGACTAAAAGCCGAGAACACAACTTCTTGTAAACGCAAGTTCTCTCAAAGTAGTGAAGCGATTTGAATGAAAATGCTGAGGCGGTGGCTCAGTGGTAAAAAATTTGCCAGTGAACCAGAAGTGAACCAGAAGTTCGCGAGTTCGAATTCCACTGATTTCATGCCTAAAGTCCTTGAAGAAGACACCTAAACCACCGTTTCTCCCACCATTGGTGCCGTTGTGGCAGCCTGCTGCGGTGTAATGTAGTGCACTTCGCTGGTGAGGGATCAATAAAGTGTACATTATCATTATTATGTTACTCAGTACTCACTATAGTCTGTGTAATCCCTCATTTGTCCAGGAGGGATCTATCACTGGACAGTAAATTTAAAGATTGAGATGTTTGGATTTTCCTCCAAAATTGACAAGGACTTTCGGAGGCTAAGTCAAAACGTCTCAATCTTCGAACATGGTGTCCAGAAGACAACTTTGAAGCATTCCTATGGATACCAACTATAGGTAAACTGATAGAACTTGTTATGTCAGGCGGCACAGTGGTGGAGTGGTTAGCACAGTGGCCTCACAGCAAGAAGTTTGGGGTTCGAGTCCAAGGGAGGACGAGGCTTGAAACACCGGCCTTTCTGTGTGGAGTTTGCATGTTCTCCTCGTGTTTGCGCGGGTTTTCTCCGGTTTTCTCCCGCCCTCCAAAAACATGCTAGCTTGATTGGCCACCATGTAATTGCCCCTAGGAATGAGTGCTTGTGTGTATGGTTGTGCGTGTGTGGCCCTGCGACAGACTGGTGACCTGTTTGAGGTGTACCCTGCCCTTCGCCTTGAATCAGCCGGGATGGGATCAGGCACCCCTATGACCCTGTAAGGGATAGACGGTTACGGTGTGAAATTATTCCACTGGCGGCGCAGTGGTTAGCACAGTGGCCTCACAGCAAGAAGATTGGGGTTCAAGTCCAAGGGGGGAACGAGGCTTGAAACGCTGGTCTTTCTGTGTGTAGTTTGCATGTTCTCCTCATGTATGTGTGGGTTTTCTTTGGTTTCTTCCAAAAAACATACATGTCAGGTTGACTGGCCGTGATAAAATCACCCCTAGGAATGGCCGTGTGTCTGGCCTTGTAACGGACTGGTGACCTGGTATGGGTGTACCCTGCCTCTTGCCTTGAATAAGCTGGGAAACTGTGGTCGTTTTCAACACAACGTGTGGCCAAAAATCCAAATTTTCCTTTATGTTTTTCATGCGTTTGACAAATAAAAGCTAATTTTTTCCTTTTAAAAAGCAGCTGTTTGCAGTTTGACTGAGACTCAGAGACGTGGGATGGCTCACGTTGGACGGACGCTAAACAGGACGTCCACCTCCAACAGCTCGATTTATAAAAAAAAACTTGAGTTTTCCACCACCTCGGTGAAAAAAAGAGGGGAGGAATTTAACCCGAGTCACGCTTCGTGATAAAACATCTCCAGATGCAGCTTCCCTGCTGACATTACGGCTGCACAGGAGTTTCTATTTTCCTCCAAACGGACACACCGGCATGCACGAGCGGGCCGTGCAAACGATGGAAGAAGAATCTAAAGAAAGGCGACGACAGAGCAGGAAAAAAAAATGATTTAAACGAGTCAGTGATTTGTTTTGGAGAAAAAAAAACATGGTTAAATAGTAACGCTTTGTTTGGGATTTTAATGTCTTCTCCATGCTGCGGACACGCAGGTTACGGGTCTGCCACGTCTGCTTTAGTAATTCCATGGTGCCACACTGGCTCTCGATGCCCCGCGTTGGACAAAAATAAATTTAATGAATTATTAAAATGCATGAATTAGTTCAAGTTTTTTTGTTTTTCAATTGAACATACTTACTGTACAATGACCGGTGGGTGGCACGGTGGGTAGCACAGTGGCCTCAGAGCTAGAAGGTCGTGGGTTTGAGGCTTGGAACACTGTCCTTTCTGTGTGGGGTTTGCATGTTCTCCCTGTGTTTGCGTGGGTTTCCTCCGGGTATTCCGGTTCGCTCTCACTCAACAAAAACATGCATGCTAGGTTGATTGGCCAAATTCCCCCTACGAATGAGTGCGTGTGTATGGCCCCGCGACAGACTGGCGACCTGTTCGGGGTCGCCTCGCCTTGAATCAGCCATGATGGGCTCCGGCACCCCCCGCAATCCCATTTGAATGGCTGGATAAGAAGGTGACTGACAATGACTGTTTTCACAGTGTAGTTATCACTGTGGAGTCACAGCAACAAGGTCAGGGGTTCGAGTCCTGGAGTGGGGGTGAGGCTTGAAACACTGTTCTTTCTGTGTGGAGTTTGCATGTTCTCCTCGTGTATCTGGATTTTCTCTGGTTTCCACCCATCCTTTAAAAACATACATGTCCGGTTGATTGGCTGGTATGAAATTTATCTAAGGAGTGAGTGTGTGTGTGGCCCCGCAAAAGACTGATACCTGTTTGGGGTGTATCCTGCCTCTCACCTGAGATCAGCCAGGATAGGCTCCGGCAGCCCTTGGGATACTATAAGTGATTAGTGCTTCAGAAGCCGAAATGAAACAAAAACCAAACCATGATGTGAATTTCATAATTTATACTGTTATTTAATTTGTATCCAAATCCCGGAACAAACTGGCAACCTGTTCAGGGTGTACCCTGCCTCTCTCATGTAATCATCTAAGAAAAACTCCAGCACCACCAAAGACCTCAAGTGGGATAAACAGTTCAGAACATGATTGAGGATGAGTGCACTGTTCTTTGCTCTGTTCCATCGTCTTCAGCTGATCCAGCCTAAGACGGCAAGCCCAGGCTTCTCTCACCCCGGCTGCATCCTCCAGCTCACCCGGACGGATCCCAAGTCGTTCCCCAGCCAGCTGTGAGACATAGTCTCTCCAGCAGGTCTGGGGTCTTCCTCTTGGTCTCCTACCGGTGGGACGTGCCTGAAACACCTCACCAGTGAGGTCCTCATGGGGCATCCTGACCAGATGCCCGAACCACCCCATCTGGCTCCTCTCAACCTGGAGGAGGAGCAGCTCGACATCGCGCTCCTCCTGGATGGCAGAGCTCCTCAGCCGATCTCTGAGTGAGAGCCCAGCCACTACGCAGAGGAAGCTTGGTGAGGGTAGGAACGTAGATCCTGGTTACCATGGTGAGGGTAGGAACATAGATCCTGGTTACCATGGTGAGGGTAGGAACGTAGATCCTGGTTACCATGGTGAGGGTAGGAACGTAGATCCTGGTTGCCATGGTAAGGGTAGGAACGTAGATCCTGGTTACCATGGTGAGGATAGGAACGTAGATCCTGGTTACCATGGTAAGGGTAGGAACGTAGATTCTGGTTACCATGGTGAGGGTAGGAACGTAGATCCTGGTTACCACGGTGAGGATAGGAACGTAGATCCTGGTTACCATGGTGAGGGTAGGAACGTAGATCCTGGTTACCACGGTGAGGATAGGAACGTAGATCCTGGTTACCATGGTGAGGGTAGGAACGTAGATCCTGGTTACCATGGTGAGGATAGGAACTTAGATCCTGGTTACCATGGTGAGGATAAGAACGTAGATCCTGGTTACCATGGTGAGGATAGGAACGTAGATCCTGGTTACCATGGTGAGGGTAGGAACGTAGATCCTGGTTACCGTGGTAAGGATAGGAACGTAGATCCTGGTTACCATGGTAAGGGTAGGAACGTAGATCCTGGTTACCATGGTGAGGGTAGGAACGTAGATCCTGGTTACCATGGTGAGGATAGGAACGTAGATCGACTTGTAAATCGTGAGCTTTGCTTTTCGGCTCAGCTCTCTTTTTACCATGACGGACCGATGCAGCGTCCTAGTTATTGCTGACGCCGCACCAATCCGTCTGTCGATCTCCCACTCCATCCTTCCGCCACTCGTGAACAAGACCCCAAGATACTTAGACCCCACCACTTCTCCTCCACATTCAAACTTACTGTATGTTAGAAAATTCTAACGACCAGAAAAATAATATTTAGATAATCCTAAATCAGAAATCATTTTCAGCACCAACACGTTTCTCCACTTCAAAGCATTTTTTTGGGACTAATTGAGTAATTGATTTACCAGAAGAGACCCGGTCAGAGAGGTCAGACTCTGATTGGCACCTGACCCGCCCCTCTAATAAAAGCAGTATCGGATAATCATGGTCTCCCAGGATTGGCAACTTGATTTGTTTTCAGTTTGGAACGCCCCAGAATATTTATCCCCGTTCGTATCGAACACAGTGACAAATATTGAGTGAGGTCACTCGATTTGAACCCACTGAGGGGGAAAACAAGACCTCTCTAGATCTGATTGAATTTCATGTGTACGGATAGTGGATAGTGAGCAAAGTCTGAGTTGTGGTCTACAGAGACATTTAATGCCTACTTAAAGGTGGCACAATGGTAAACAGAGAACAATGGTCTACCAAGTCTAGATCTAGTCTTGTTTTAGAGGCAGACATCTTGTTCAAGGGGGGTTTCTTCCTGTTAAGGGCCTAGTAGATTTGGGTTCTGAGCAGGACCTCTTAGTTACTTCCCTTAATGGTCTTCTGGTCTGTCACACCACCGTTCTGAACCCCTTCACCTGGCGGTGTCGGGTAATCACCATGAACATATCAGGTTTTTCTCCCCAACTTTTCCCAGAACCCTCTAGTGTAGGGCTGCCAAACTCTGGTCCTCGAGGGCCGGTGTCCCGGCAGGTTTTCCATGTGTTCTTGCATCTACTAACCTGATCCAGGTTATTGAGTCAATGGCCAAATTTGATTGGCTGTTGATTTCACTTCATGTGCAGCAGTTGTATTGGACCAGAAACACATGGAAAACCTTCAGGACACTGGCCCTCGAGGACCGGAGTTTGACACCCCAGCGTCTCATGTTAGGTCTGTCCACTGGCTGGTTTACCATAACCCATTCGTCGGTTGACTGGTGGGAATGATCCTTGCCAGACTCTCTTGGCTCAGTTCATGCCTCCATCTGATCTTTCAGATGTGATAGTGGTGCCGTCCCCTCCTGATCTGCCCTCCAATTATCACAATTTAGCCGCCATCTTTAGGAATCATAAGGCTACTTTACCAGCCTTATGACTGCGCCATCGACTTTATACCCGGAGCGACACTGCCAACCTTTTGTCTGTCTAATCTGTCCAAGCCAGAGCGTGAGGCTATGGAATGCTACATTTTGGACTCTTCAGACTCTGGTCTTAAAAGACCTTCCTCTTCGCCAGTCAGGGCAGGGTTTCATCTTTGTGGGAAAAAAAGATGGCTCCCTTAGTCCCTGCATTGATTTTCAGGGTCTCAGAGAACAAGTACCAAAATTAAATGAACTCTGCCTTTGACACTCTGCAGAGGGTTGAATCTTCACAAAGCTTGGTCCAAGTACGCTTATCTCAAGATAAGCCAGACTTGAACAGTCACACCTGGAGGGCCAGGCTCGATGGAAGGCCAGTAAAGATTTACAAGAGAAAGACAACAGCAGACTTTCCAACCCTGAGGGAAAGGGGGAATCGGGCTTGTTAGGAAAGGAAGACGCAAGACACAGGTGTTATCATGAGGGTAAACATTTAGGAGCAGATGTGGGCAATGGAGAGTGAGGACATGTGTGGCCTGTACCCTCACTAATGGTCACCCACAGCTGTTAGCCAAAAGTGAGGGTAGGAACGTGGATCATCTGGTGAATCCAGACGATCTATGTCCGTCTGAATTCCCTCAGCTCTTTCTTCAACAAAGCAGATCAATGCAGCATCCTGATTATTGCAGACATCGCACCAATTTATCTGTTGACCCACCGCTCCATCGTACCTTCAACTATGAACGAGACTGAGATTTTAAAAACCGGCGACACTTTGTCAATACTTCAAGAGAGACTCATCAGTGACACGTCTGACCTGTCCGACACGTAGTTTGTTGAGCTCACCAAAATTTGCTATGATGATTTTTCTGTAACCCTATAAGCCCTCCCCTCAAGCTTCATTGGTTCTCCTTATCTCGTGGAATCTCAACACCAATCATTGAAGAAAGTCCAAACCACACTATGTTCTTT
This sequence comes from Neostethus bicornis, assembly GCA_902685375.1. Classification (NCBI taxonomy): domain Eukaryota; kingdom Metazoa; phylum Chordata; class Actinopteri; order Atheriniformes; family Phallostethidae; genus Neostethus; species Neostethus bicornis. The sequence goes on along the minus strand of CACRXE010000066.1, from coordinate 2,088,215 downwards.
TTAGAAAGGGATCGACACAAAGTCAATCCCTTCCCTAGAGCCTTTCCCAGGGCCTTTTCTTGCTCTAGGAAAGAAAAGGCCTGCCAAGTCCTGGACCCACCAGGTGGTACTAGTTCATAAACTTTCTCACTGCTTCTCCTCGCAATTTATGACAGCTTCATTTTACAGGAAATGGATTCAGAGGTTGTACGAGCCCAAGGAGCTGTTCAAAGCCAGGAATTGTCTGCTGCTCCAAACGCAACAGGCCTTGATCTGTTAAATCTTCAATCTCATGAACATTTGTCTGCTCTTTCTGGGAGGACCTCATCCAGATTCCCTTATGAAATATTCAATAAATCAGTGTTCCGACCAAAACCGGTTGGAACATCAGCTGCAAAACTACGCTGAAAGCAATTCAGGTCACTTTTTTTCTATGGTCACACATCACAACACAGATGTTTCAACAACCTTCACAAACTAATTCTGACAGAAACATATAATCAACATACCAGCCTGTTAATGCCCGATCCCGTCGACCTCAGAAGCTAAGCATGCTGGGCTTGGGCTGTACTTGGATGGGAGACTGCCGGAATCCCAGGTGCCACGGTGGGACGGCCGTTGAGATTAAATTGCTGTTGTGTCCCTGGGCAAGAAACTTCACCCACATTGCCCAAGATTTTCTCAACCTCCTGTCTACCCCAGAAAGAGTCATCAGACACCTCTACCTGACCTACAC